>CM060066.1:11706251-12053751 GCA_030533445.1 Cyprinodon diabolis
ATGGCATTTAGAACGTCGGACAGCACTTCTGAAAAATTAGATTGGGAGATCCCAGCTCTCGCTGCAACCGTACGCTGGAATGACCCAGATGCAAAAAAGTGCAACGTTGAAAGGAGTTTTGTTATAGCTGGTATTGCGTGGGTCCTCCTTGTGGCTGGCTCCAAATCCATTCGGAGTTCCCCCAACAGCTCCAAAATGGCAATGCTGGATAAACGATACGTTTTGATGATCGTTTCCTCGTTCATTCCAAAAATATTCACACGGAGTGAAAAAATGCGTTCTCTGCGTCTCCTTGCTTCATTTCAATGTCTCCTTCTTGCGACAATAACCGCTGCCATGTGTGCGCAATTACGCATACAGACCATTTGCACCTTCTTTTGAAACGTGTTAAATATAGAGTCAGATACCGTTAGCAAAATTGCTTTCAGGTTTGATAAATCACTTTGCGAGTGCTAAATTAATATATTTACATGTTCTCCTCCCACAAGACGCACTTTTGCGTGTAAACGCCCCATATTGAATATTCATTGCAGAAAAAGTACTAAATGGATAAGAGGCGCTATTTAGCACGTTTTAAAGACCAAATCCTTTTAGCACGCTGTTGATAGATCAGTTTGTACATTTTTTAGCGTGCGCAATGAAATAGCTCACGTTTTTATACACGCAAACCTTTGATAAATCCGGCCCTATGTGTTCAAAATGACAATAAAGTCTGTCTAAGTCATTCTGCACCTATGGAGCCTAAAGCGGAGCAAATCACAGTCAAACTAGAGGTCTTTTTTCAATGGGTCTACTTAGGCTGGCCTCACTCCATTCAGCCAGCCTAAGAAGCACTTTTATTACAATTTTATTCCTTACCAGGCTGGCTGGTTTGAAGAGGCCCAGAGGGTGGTTGGAAGTAAGCTGAGTAAGGCTAAAATGTGACCTGACCATTAATTATAAGCAGGACCAGGATTAATTAGCTTTTGGTTGAGAAAGTGCAGCAAAAAGTTAAACCAAAGAGGGAATGAACTAATATTAAGGTGCACCATAAACAGAACATTTCAAGCAGTAATATATTTCTGCTGTTGACAGACCAATAACCCTGCTTGAAGGAATAAAGAACTAGGAAAAGACACATTAGCTCTCAGCTTTGTTTTAGTAGGATATATTTATTGACTATAGGCCTGATACTAGGACAGTTTCAGCATCTTAAAATAGATGCAAACACGTTTGTATAGCAGATCTTCAAAGAAGGCTCAAAGTGATAGGAGTTTGCAGTTCAGCATTTGGAAACCATTTTTCCCCATGTGACACTTCATTGATATGGATCTATTGATAAGGAGGTATTGGGACAATGCTAGAGTGTGAGGAGATATTTTGGGCGTATGTAAACATATATGGAGTGTCAGAATTTTTATAACAGTGAAAGAATACCAAATGGACTGCAAAAGAGGTGTGTGTGTGTGTGGTGGGGGTTTCTTTCGGTTAAATAAATCATAACCTTCATCCATGGGTTCCTTGTTTTGGAGTATGTGGTGTGAAGCAGCTGTTAAGAGGGACTGGTGGACATAAATCCAGATGCTTAGAGCATAATCTGCTCTAATGTAAGCTAGCAGACAAAAACAACTTTCTCATGTATGATTGTATATTATATATTCATATTAGACCTTAATTATTGTCAATTAATATTTTTTACTCTTGCCCGTAGCTATAGGTAGCCTACAGGATAGGCCACCTATTTCAGGTGCACAATAAATATTATTTACTATTTTGATAACTATTTTTTTTTTATTTTTATTTTTTTGCTGGTGAAGATTATCATTCATCCAAGTCATAGTTATTCCAACAAAGGTCAAAATAAAAAAAAACAATCCACTGGACTTTGTTTCTAAGTTTGAGGATGTTTCACTTCCTATCCAAGAAGCTTTTTCAATTCTAAATGTCAGGGAATAGCATTAAACCTTGAACTCAACCCAGCCTCTCTACAGGTGAGAGGCGGGTTACACCCTGGACAGGTCGCCAGTCCATCACAGAGACACACAGAACACACACTCACACCTAAGGAGAATTTAGAGAAGCCAATTAACCTAACAGGGAATCGAACCCAGGACCTTATTGCTGCAAGGCAGCAGTGCTAAGCACTGCCCCACTGAGCAGTACCTGTGAAAATGCAATGAATAAAAAAGAAAGATTAAAAAAAGGCTTATTATTTTACTGTATTTCTTATTTATTAATTGTTAAACACAGTAAATACAATAAAATAATCAGCTAAACACATAAAAACCCTTGAGCTTAAGTTATGCTTTAATGGAATCAGTTGTGTATTAAAGTAGATGAATAAAGTTCTTGATGAGAACTTTTAATGCATTCAGAGTTTTAGTTACAGTAGCAGCCATTCAAAATGGCCCTTCCCAATCAAACTCCAGCCGAATGGCAGCATACTTCCAGCCACTGCAGTGACCCACTCCTTCTCCTGGGGCGTGCATATTTTTTGCCTCTGACTCCACCCTTTCACTGCATTACAGGGTCTGACAGGAGATGAAGCTTCTCTTCAGATCTCAATGTCCACAAATCATGACAGAAAGAATATTTTAGAACTAAGATTGATATTTAATAAAGGAATCTTAGGGGACTAGCCAAGGGCCCATCAAGGAAGGTGGGGAGATTTTGAATGGCTACTAGTGTAGTTAGTAAAGATGTGAACTCACCTGGAGATGACGAAATTGAAGCAGATCTCAGCCTGAACCAGGCGTCCCAGCTGCGTTAAACACAGCCCCTTCAGCAGCTGCACCACACACAGGTCATCCATGTGGTAATCTGTCGGCGCTGAATCGTTCCTGAGATTCTCTTCTGCTTTCTCCAGTGTCGACAAGATGTTCTCGGTCAGCTCTGGCCTTTTCCCGACTACTGTGAAGCCGTTCCACACATACATCATTTCCTGCCAGACAAGATTTTTGGTTTATTGCAGTAAATTAAACAGAAAAAAATAACAGTTCATTAACAGATTGTGATCATGTGATCATGTTCTGACCAAAGCTGGGACAACAAGCTTCAGAGGGGTCGGGGAGGAGTATCTCTGGGCCTTCTTTGCGGCGAACTTCTCGGTTGGAATCGATTTTCCTGCGATTCTTAATCTGAGCCCTTCCACCTGCCTACAGACCAGACCTGATTTAGTTCACTTCCAGACATACAGCAATTAAATTGTGGATTTCTTTGCAAACCTGAACAGTTCCACTACATTTTCTCCTAGCTTGTCCACTTCTTCCTCTGGAAGCATGCTTAAGATGGCTGCTTTCTGAAACACATATGTGGCCTAAAAGACACAGAAACCAACAGCTAATTAGATGAACTCAAGAAAATCTGACATACTGCTAAGAAAAAGGTCTAAGAAGTCCCAGAGGCTACCTTTGACCACTTGTTCTCCTTGCAGAGCAGGTCGGCGTATCGATACGCCTCGACCCAGTTTTGTTCAAAGGAGTATGCCCACATCAGCTCCCAGTAGCACAGGTGGTGAATCTGACGCCACTCTTCCTGCGTTGCTATGCATGCCAGGAACTTCTCTTGAGCCTGCAGAAAAAGAACAGGCATACATTTACAGTACAAACCCAAACGTGGCAGCAGGTGCAGACACTAAACACTCACGAATGTGAAGTTCCCTTTAAGCACGGCGATTCTGGCGGTATAGAAGAGCATCAGGGCTCCCTGTGGAAAAATAAAGCCTTAGATTAAATCCAGTTTGTTTAAAATAAATTCAGTCATTGAAAGAATGTAGGTTTCCATGTCTGTTAATACAATCCTGGTAAATAATAATAAAGGGTTCTGCTAATAAAAATGCAATTAATAACTCATCTAGAAAAGCAGATGTTTGGACAACATCCAGATGTGTATATATATATATATATATATATATACAGTGGGGCAAAAAAGTATTTAGTCAGCCACCAATAGTGCAAGTTCTCCCACTCAAAAAGATGAGAGAGGCCGGTAATTTTCATCATAGATATACCTCAACTATGAGAGACAAAATGAGAAAAAAAATCCAGAAAATCACATTGTCTGATTTTTAAAGAATTTATTTGCAAAATATGGTGGAAAATAAGTATTTGGCCAATAACAGAAGTTCATCTCAATACTTTGTTATATACCCTTTGTTGGCAATGACAGAGATCAAACGCTTTCTGTAAGTCTTCACAAGGTTTTCACACACTGTTGCTGGTATTTTGGCCCATTCCTCCATGCAGATCTCCTCTAGAGCAGTGATGTTCTGGGGCTGTCGCTGGGCAACACGGACTTTCAACTCCCTCCAAAGATTTTCTATGCGGTTGAGATCTGGAGACTGGCTAGGCCACTCCAGGACCTTGTAATGCTTCTTACGAAGCCACTCCTTCGTTACCCGGGCGGTGTGTTTGGGATCATTGTCATGCTGAAAGACCCAGCCACGTTTCATCTCCAATGCCCTTGCTGATGGAAGGAGGTTTTCACTCAAAATTTGACGATACATGGCCCCATTCATTCTTTCCTTCACACGGATCAGTCGTCCTTGTCCCTTAGCAGAAAAACAGCCCCAAAGCATGATGTTTCCACCCCCATGCTTCACTGTAGGTATGGTGTTCTTTGGATGCAACTCAGCATTCTCTCTCCTCCAAACACGACGAGTAGAGTTTTTACCAAAAAGTTCTATTTTGGTTTCATCTGACCATATGATATTCTCCCAGTCATCGTCTGGATCATCCAAATGCTCTCTAGCAAACTTGAGACGGGCCTTGACATGTACTGGCTTAAGCAGGGGGACACGTCTGGCACTGCAGGATTTGAGTCCCTGGCGGCGTAGTGTGTTACTGATGGTAGCCTTTGTTACTTTGGTCCCAGCTCTCTGCAGGTCATTCACTAGGTCCCCCCGTGTGGTTCTGGGATTTTTACTCACCGTTCTTTTGATCATTTTGACCCCACGGGGTGAGATCTTGCGTGGAGCCCCAGATCGAGGAAGATTATCAGTGGTCTTGTATGTTTTCCATTTTCTAATAATTGATCCCACAGTTGATTTCTTCACGCCAAGCTGTTTACCTATTGCAGATTCAGACTTCCCAGCCTGGTGCAGGTCTATAATTTTGTTTCGGGTGTCCTTTGACAGCTCTCTAGTTTTGGCCATGGTGGAGTTTAGAGTGTGACTGTTTGAGGTTGTGGACAGGTGTCTTTTATACTGATAACGGGTTCAAACAGGTGCCATTAATGAAGGTAACGAGTGGAGGACAGAGGAGCCTCTTACAGAAGAAGTTACAGGTCTGTGAGAGCCAGAAATCTTGCTTGTTTGTAACTGACCAAATACTTATTTTCCACCATATTTTGCAAATAAATTCTTTAAAAATCAGACAATGTGATTTTCTGGATTTTTTTTCTCATTTTGTCTCTCATAGTTGAGGTATATCTATGATGAAAATTACCGGCCTCTCTCATCTTTTTGAGTGGGAGAACTTGCACTATTGGTGGCTGACTAAATACTTTTTTGCCCCACTGTATATATATATATATATATATATATATATATATATATATATAGTACCATGGCTTGTTTTGAAAGATTGAAGAAATCCTCTTCTTTCTATCACAGAATATGGCAGCATCACCTAAGTTTGCTAAATTACTTATGATTCACCACAACATTCTTAGAACAGTTTTCTTTAGACAAATCAGTTTTTGTCATCAGGGCATAAAGTAAAACATTAAACAAAAAAAGAGAGTGATAGTTACGATTGAAATATAAGTTAGCCACTTTTGACTCTGCGGTGAATTGAAATATCAGTCCAACTCAGTTTAAATAAAATCTGATGTTGATCCCACTGAGAACTCATTTTTCCTGCATTCAAAATATTAATTTTACCTAAAATAAAAAATCCCTTATCATGCAAAAGAATAAGAACCTGAAATAATTATCTTCTAAATAAATATCTACTTTAATTCAAAGGTAATGTTGTTGCATGATCACATGATGTTTCTCACATTTATCGGTGAATTCGACCTCATTGGTTGAGATACTAATAATGAATGTGCCCAGAAATGTGACATATCCAGCAAAGTTGATGCAAAAAAAGGGTTTTACTCAATGCTGAGCAAGATAGTAACGCAAAATGTCTGTAGCTTCTAATAGAGAAAAATTAAGAAATTGTGATGTATTTGATTATAAAAACAAGGCTGCACTTTAGAAGTCCTGAAATATAAACATCTCAGTAGTCAATGAATACAGTTGGGCCAATGGGAAATATTGGCTTTTACAAAAGTCTTTTGAGTTAAGAATAAAATAAGGCTATTATTTTCAATATTAGACTTAGACTTAGAGCCAACTTTATTTATCCCTTTGGATTACTTATTCATGGAAATCCTGGTTCCAGTAGCTTATAGAGAGTAAAAAGATTTAAAGCAAAAACCCATTAAAGATAAAAATATGACAGATAATATAAAAAGAGTGTATACAGTACCAAAAAAAAAGAAAAAAATAAGAAAAAAGTTGTAATGTCCACGAATATGTTTCCTTTAGATACTAAATATGTGTACAGTAGAGAGCAAAGGAAAGACTACACAGTAGCTGACTTGGATTATTGCATTTGTACTGCAGAGATCTATTGACCAAATAAATAAGTAAAAAAATGGCACAGGCTACACAATAGTTGACATGTGTTATTGCACAGTGAGAGAAAAGAATATCACACATGAGTGACGATAGGTAAGGTTTTGCATAAGGTGTCCAAGGAGGGGGGTGCTGATCCTTGTCCCACTTCCTATCATCTACTCCTTCCCCCAGTGAGGAGTTCAGCAGTCTATTGGTCCTGCATTTAGGGAGGAGCAATCTCCCACTGATCAGGCTCCCCTGAGTATTGAAGACAGTGTGCAGAGGGTGGCTGGCATCTTACGTCAATGTACATTCAATTTGGGAATATTATGTATTTTGTCTTATTTTATGTGAAAAATCATCCGTTAATACATAGAATTAAAACTTAAGCAAAACAGCTGAACTTAGCCAGGACATATTGGAGTCCGTTTTTTTTTATTTGTTTCAAAATAAAATTTATCTGATAACAATGATGATCCTATCCTTTGACTGAAGCTATCATTTTGATTTTTAAATCATAAATACAACAGAAGATAAAATTAAATTGGTTCAATCTGTTACTGTTTCTCTTCCAGGACTAATCAGCATGATTTGGTGTTCCGTTCAGGGGCCCTTGTTGGCCCCAGCATAGAACCGCCAATCTGGGACGCTACTGAAATGTACCCGGTAGAACCACTCTGATAAAATAGAAACTCCACATCCAGTGGTCATCGTTCTACTAAGTGTTGAATCATGGAGTGAACGTATCTACAATTAAATTAATAGAAGTGGAAACATTATTTTCCCCATGACTTTACAGTATCTTACATTTGGAAACTTCTCAGCATACGGTTTAAGCAGAGCTTCAGCCTCAGGAAGGTTTCCTTCACCAGTACCTGGGGAAAAACAAAGATTAACTTCACCATCTCCTGCAAAAAAAATCAACTTCACATAGAGCAACGTTTTCTCACCAAGAATCACACTCATATAGAGGTGAAACATGAGCAGAGTCAAGGTGCTGAGGATGGAACGCAGGCTGTTGCTTGCCGCCCCTTCTCTCAGCTGCGCCAAACCCAGCTCCTGCAACATATTCAAACATGCTAACCCTGGCACTAGGTCATGGCAAAGCAAAGGTTCTGAGCTGCACAGAGTTGCATGCCCTACCCTGTCTCCAGAGAAGCCCAGAAACTCCATGAGTCTGAGGACTCTGGACGGTAGCATGGACAGTATCTGAAAATACACATAAAACTGGGTGGTTACTGGATTATCTGGAGAAGCTGGGTCAGGATTATGTTTTCAATTCTTTTTTATTAGCCGAATGTGTCAAAGACTCAGAGGTTTGGACCCAGAATTCAGACGAGACAGACAGTGAAGCTTTAAATAAGTTTATTGAACAAGCTGCGTGCGGCTGCTCATCAGCTGGCGCGGGTTCACTGGATACACTGGCAAAGTTCAGTCTGAGCTCAGAAGGAGGAGTGAAGTCCGGAGGAGCTGAGCTCCGCAGCGTGAGACTGAGCCCGAACCAGAGATCCAGAAGGGAAGAGAAGCAGCGACCAGCAGCAGCCAGAGCACACAGAGAAAACGAGGGATCCAGGAGGAATAATCCAAGCCGTGGTCAGAAGACGGGTCCAAGGTCGGCAATAGGTAGAATCCAGAGAAACAGAACAGGCAAAACAGAGCAGAGCAGGGGCGGCCAAAACTCAGAAGTCCGGGGGCAGAACCAGGTCAATATCAGGCAGGACACACACAGAGAAACGCTGGAACTAGACAGGCTGGAAGCTTGAATAATCTGGCACCATGGGCTGGGAACTGGAGACATAAATAGCAGGAGAAACTGGTGGATCTGATAAGAGGTAATTAGACCGGGGAGGAGCAAAGCAGATAAGAGGAAAAAAAGAGTAAAACCCAGCCTACGGTGCCAAGATCATGACAGAATGTGTCATAAAGCAGGCAATACCGTTTCACGTCTAGTATGTATATGAGGTGGGAGAATTTTCTGCAGTACAGACAAAGGGTTTGCATAGCTTTGCTTGAGTTTAACAGAGCTTTAACAAGAAAACTTAAGAAAAATTTGGGCCCACTTTTAATTGCATCTCGCCATTTTAGTTACTATCACAAAGAAAAATATAAATAAACAAGTGAGTCAAATATGACATAAAAACCACATAGATGGGCGTGGCCTGTCTACAGCGGTATGGACTGTGGGATGACCAGTATCCTCTCTGGCTAACCTTCAAATATCTTGGCTTACTGAGATAACATTAATAATATAGGTAATTAATAAATTATTATTTATCCATCCATTTTCCGTCACGCTTATCCCTGCTGGGGTCGCAAAGGAAGCTGGTGCCTTTCTCCAGCTGTCTACGGGCAACAGGCATTATTATTCATAATATTATTATTTACTACTGTCATTATTATTATTATTTGTTTTAATTACCACTGAGTCATAATATTTTAATTTTGAAAAAAGTCCTTTTTTATTTGCTAATCCCTCTACATTTTTATTTGCCCATTTTGTTCTTCTTCTATAGACATTGCCCTCTAGCTTTACTTACCAATTTATTACATATATTATCTTTAATATACATATAACTTTCTTGTTTTTTTTTATTTTGGGTCATTAAAAAAATTGCTGTTATATTTGCTTTTATATCTTATTGTTTTGCTTTTATTTGCATCTACATTTATTTCAGTATTAACTACATACTCACCTTTTGTTATATTAGCCCTCCTCCTTTCCCCCCTTCTTTATCTTAATGTAACATAACATCCCTTTCTCTTTTTTTAAATGCACATATGGTCACAATTTGCCAGAGTCCAGCTTCTGGAGCAAATTAGATGAGCTCATCCCAGAACCTGAAATGGACCAGAGAATCATATATTGGCATGGTTACACCTGCAAGGTGTCTGAAAAGTGTCTGCACTCGTTTGCACTTTAAAAGCTCCTGGAGGAATGTTTAAATCAAAATGAGATGTTTGAGTGGTGGTGGCATGGGTGCTGGAGCAGTGGTCCACATTGCTGGTATTGATGTTGCTCAGGAGCTGCAGTGAGATTTTAAACTGGTCTAAATCCTTTGTTGAAGCCTGTCTAATGCGGTGATTAAATTATTTATGCAGGAGGGTTAGGTATGTAGAAAGGCGACACTGGTGCATCGCTGAACATATGCTGGAGTATGACTGGAATACAAACCTTTACTGAGAGCAGGAACTGATTAAAAAGTGCAAGTTTTGATGCTTCTGCTCTACTTGTTACTTTTATATAATGCTCAGTTTTTTGCATTTGTGTCTTTGTAATTAATTAGAGTTTTCTTGGGTTTTTTTTCTGATTCAAATCTACTATATTTCTCAGCTGCATCAGGCTGATGCCAAAGCGAAAACACACACACACTAAAAATAGTGGCAGAGGGGCTTTTTGTGACGAGATAAGAACATATCTGTGGGAGTCAGATTTTTTAGAAAGTGGTTAGAGCAACTCCTGGCTGACTCAGCTGATCAGCAACAAGATAGATCAGCCCTGCATGCATTCAGTTACCAGCTCACAGCTAGCGTATTAATAAGAACATTACTTGACTGCAGAAATGGTAAAAAAAAATGTTTTAAAGCCCACTATTTTCTGTGTTTGTGCGACTGGAAAAGGATACAATTACCTGGTCCTGCACTGTCTGGCAGCTTCACTCCATCTGATTTGTTATATTTGTTTTCTTTCTGTCTTTAACTGTCAGTTAAACTTCATTAGGAAGTGTTGATTATTGTGAGACCAAAAATACATCTTTTATTTATTTATTTATTTTTATTTTTATTTTTTTACATTGTCTACCATGTCTTGACTGACTGACTGTAAGTCTTTACCAGGACATTTTTCTTTCTTAACATTGTCCTGTGAATTGTTCAGGAATTAAAACCCATAAGTTATTGTATCATTACATAGCAAACAGCTTTGCTCATTTTCAGAAGTGTTGCACCGATACTGATAGCAGTATTTGGCGAGGGCCCGATCCAGCACTAAAATTATGGTGTCTGTATCTGCGAGTACCAACAAATAGGGCACTGATACCATTTTGAGAGCCAAAAGTTTATTCAACTATTGTCACCCATTCCAGGTAGGCAATAAAAAGTTCTACTGGATTTACTTTGTATTAGTCTTTTTCTGGCTTCTTAAAGGTAGGCAGCAGCTTGACAAAGCCATGATGGTAATTATTTTATATCCAAGTAGTATGCAGTTCTTCATATATACACACACACACACACACACACACACACACACACACACACACACCCACACACACACACACACACACCTATTTCAAACAGACGGTATCTTCAAGAAACTCACCTCTGCCTCCCTACGCATTTGGGTCCTCAAACCACAAACAAATCCTGACAACTGGCAAGTTAAGAAAAGCTGCAAACTTCGTCCTGATGGCAGAAGGACTCTGGGTGTCCTCTGGGTTATTATCCCATTTCAGTTTTTTTCTAAGAGTCTGTCTATACCGTAGCATGATCCGTACCATTAGCTGATTTGCGCATTCTCAACCAGGTATACATCTGGATCACCCCCGATTGTACTCTATTGTTTCAAGTTTTGTGTTCACCTTTCTAATCTAATCAATCTGTCACACAAGCAATTTATCTAAGAGAATGCTAAATGTCTCTAATTCTCTCAGAAAAGTCTTACATTTTTTTTAAAGATGTAGATTAGCATTCCTTTGTGATTTAAGGATAGAAATAAAACCTTCAGTCTTGCAAATACATTATTTATGGTGAGCTGGATGAATATCTGCTTGCACATGTAATTAAGCTGATGGTACAGATCGGGCAGTGACAGGATCAGGTAGGTAGGTAGGAGTTAATCTGTTTGATGTATATGTGTTAATGATCATTGCACCCTACTGGTCTTCAGCACCTTTGACATAACTGAGAGTATTTCTGGCTACTTGCTGCATTTGTTTCCTTTGCATGTGTTTTGTGTTTTTCTCTGTGTTTTGCTGCTGTCTATTTGCTGTGATTGCAGTATTTCTCCTTTGCAGCATTTTCCTTCTGCATGTTTTTTGTGCATTGTCTTATTTTTGTGTTTCTAGCACTTCTTCTATTTGCTGCACATTTATGTATTTGCAGCACCTCTCTTGGACACTCTAAATAAGCAAAGTTCTATGTTGAGTATTGAATCAACAGTTTAGCTTTTTTGCTTCTTACCAGGTTGAATGATCCAATGCCCATGTTTACACCGCCTCGAAAATGAATGTGTGTGCTCTTCTCTTTTTCTGCCGCTTCCATAGCATTTTCCATGTCCTGACAATTCCTGGTTGGGAGACATGTGGTATTCATATATTAAAAAAAGAGAAAAGAAAAACTTAAAAAGTTTTTTTTCAGTGATTTTAGTTACTTGTATATCAGATAACTGTTCCTCATTCCCATCCCTCCTTTGATGAAACTGATTATGCTTTCATCCAGGAAAGTGAGCCCCGCCTTCTGCATCAGGACCTCAGCGTAGCATAGCTCAGCATGCATCTCCTCTGTCAATAAGAGATTCAAAAAATTATATATATGTATACTGTTGGGATCTGGAGTTCTGCCACCTGTCTCCAGCAGAGATCGCTGTGGGTCTCCTGGATTGGAGCCTCCAGCACACCTGTGGATCATCAGCCCATCAGGAAACCTCCTACATAAGCAGCGGCCAGATCTGACTTCTTCGCCGGAGTGTTGACCAGTTTTGGTTAGCAGAACCTGAGCCTCTGCCTGAAGATAGAATCTCTGTCTGCTCTGGAGAGTATACTTGATTCTAACCAGCCTTTGTCTTCTCTGCTCACAGGAAAGTCTGACTGAAGCCCTTAGCTCTGGAGGAGCTAGCTTGGAAACCTGTCTGCCTGCCCTTGGAAGCCAAACCTGAAGATAATCCGTCTGGACCCTTCAGCCAACTCTCAAGGGAGAGCTAAAACATCGAATCAAGGTCTGAACACCCCTAGCCTGAAGCTAGATGCTGCCGCTGTTGTGCTCTCTGCTGAATCTACTGACTCTGGACCCAACCGGTTCCCCCTCTCCAAAGATCTGTCTGAACATCATCAAGATACTCTGCGATTCCAGTCCCGGACCAGTACCTGAATCTGCCCTTGATTATTCTGTGTGTTCACATTTTTCAATAAACTGTTGAACTTTTTATTAGACTCCTTTGGTGTTCTGCATGTGGATTAAGTCCCTTAGACCCATCATGACAAATACCAAAAGAAATACCACAAAAGGGTTATGTTAATTAACCCCTCCACTCACCCTCTGTCAAATTGTCCTCAGGTTGTCCATGCCAAAAATTGGCCAAGCTCTCCATTATTCCAGTTTTCCTCCGAAATCTACGTCAGGAAACAAAATGTCTTTTAAAGCATCAAAAATATATTTCATAGTAAACATTTTCTAAAATCAACTTTTAAAACTTTTATAGCTACACAAGGGTTCACTTAAGGTTTTTATTCTATGATAACCATTTTCTTATTAGATAAACATGTAATTCAACTCTTAGATATTTATCGCTCTTTTAAACTAACGTTTTAGGTATTAGGCAACTTTATCCATTTATTAACCAATCTTTGTTTTTTACTTGCTTGTGGATTAAGTGTGAAAAAATGTAATATTGTGTCCTGAATCCATACTGAACTCCTCACACAGCGTAAACCCTGCATCGGGTGCTAAAAACCAGATTCTACTGTGGCAACGCACAAGAAGGTGTCTTTTACAGGGTTCATGGGACACACTGAGAAATTTCCACCACTTGAAAGTCATTAAATTACACATGGTATGTCACAATTATGAGAAATAAAGTCATAAATATTTAAAGATTCCAGGAATTTTATAATGTCAAAATAGTTCACATTTGGCTGTTTGTGGTATAACATTTTGACTCAGATCCCAGTTCAATAAGCTTAATATTAAAGAAAATAAATATAAATAAACAAAGCTGAATTAAGTACAGCTTAAGTGCAGCAGTCTAACATCTGCAGGGTAGAAACTGTTTCTGGGCCTGGTGGTCTTACTCCAGATGTTCCTCAGCTGCCAGCCTGAGTGGAGAGGCTGGACCAGTCTGAGTGCAGGATGGTTTGAGTCCTGGAGCGCCCTCCCCTTGCTTTTTGATGTGTAGGGGTCAGAGGTGGAGGCAATGCTCGCTCTAAGCTGCGCATTTACTCACTCCTCGCCCCTTTCTCAGCACACAAAATAATTTATGCAGCGCAAAAAATAAAATATCCAACAAAGTGTAAAACCTGTGTATCATTCGTTTTACAATTTAAAATCATCAATTACGCTTTATCCCTGCTGGGGTCGCGGGTATACCCTGGACAGGTTGCCAGTCCATCACATGGCAACACATAAACAAACAGGACAAACCACCATTTAAACACACACTCACACCTAGGGAGAATTCCCTAGGTGTCCCTACAGAGAAGCCAATTAACTTAACAGTCATGTTTTTTGACTGTGGGAGGAAGCTGGAGTACCCAGAGAGAACCCACACATGCTCAGGGAGAACATGAAGACTCCATGCAGAAAGACCCCGGGCCAGGAATATAATCCAGAACCTTCTTGCTGCAAAGCAACAGTGCTACAGACTGTGCTACTAAATAACTGGGTCTATGTACACTTAGGCAATTACCTGAATGTACAAAATCGTCCTCTCCAGCTATCATAATATGGAGGAACGTAGAACAATTTTTGCTTGCCATATGACATTAAATGTAACAATATTAAAAAAGTGAACGGGGAATACTTTATTTTATTTTGTTTGGGCTCTTATAGCACCTCAGCCTGCTGGATGTACTAAAGGTGTTAAGACAAAATCTGTAACCCGTCATATATTGTGACTCAAGCACCTTCTGTGATGCGTTCTGCTCACCAGTTTGCTATCTACCAACCCGAACTTTGCAGGATTTATACCCAAAACCAATATCACAAAATTAATACCTGAACCTAAAGAGGTCTATTAGAAATACATGTAAGCTCCCCCTTCGGTCACAGTATATGACTGATATCTTAATCACAGATTAAGATATCAGATTTATAAAAAAAAAAAAATATTTGGATGAAAATGTTTAATAAAGCGTCAATGTCCTTTGAAAAAGTTTAGCAAAAGTCAGAATTCAACGCATCAAAAAAACATTAGATTCATAAATAAACAATGCAACAGGAAGAAGAATACGTGGCGGCCCAAATTATTTACAGAACAATGAAACTGACCAGTTTCTGACAGCCCTGCAATGTAACATGCAAACACTTTAAGATGCACCTGTTCACCTTGAAGCTCGATGCTCCGTGTGACTTTTATTTTTTATTATTGCTAAATTCAATGAAGGGAAACAAAATCTTTAACGGGTCCATTAGCACATCCACAGATGTGGTGGCTGCAGGAGCTAAAGCAGATCTATGAGCTTCTGTATGTTAATGTTGCATTTCAAGCATCCAGTGGTGATTGTCAAAGATTAAAGTTTAAGGAATCAGATCTGATCCAGAAAGCTCTGAAAGCGGGGTATTTGGAAAAGCATAGCAGAAGTCAAAAACACAGATGGAAAAATTTGTCATTTTCATTTATGGACTTTTATTGTGAAATTATTTAACTGTTATGTAACTTGTATTGATAGAAAGACAAAAAAAAAAAACGTGTTAAATGAACAGTTACAGGGAGCAAAAATTAGTTACACTTGTGGTTCAGTTCAGTAAGAAAAAAAACCACATGATAGAGTGGCCTCTGCATTGAAGAGGATGCGCTTATTGTACCCTTGTTTCTGCCCAAACCCCTCCATAGTCTGTGCATGCCTCTAGTCCCTAGAGACATTGATGGAGTCCTAGATGTGGGCCGTGGCTATCCTCTCTAAGTCCCACCAGCTGAGGTTTATATAGATGATTTAAAGACAAAGATTTTATTTTACAGGTCCACCTTTGCTTGCCGGCAAGTAAATTAACATATTAGTAAAATATTTAGGTTCGAAACTAAGTATTATTGGCAAACTAGATATTTAAATCCCCACGAAACATTTAATTTGCTAAATAAATATTGACTTGGTAAAAACAAATATTTACCCTGGATTGAAAAATTTAGATTGGAACTAAATATCACATTCAAAGCTGAATATTTAGTTAATAACATTAACATTAAAGTTTAAAGTGTTGTTTGTAAATTTAATATTTAACTAAGTAATTAAATGGTAGACTCGGAAATGTGATATTTATAAATGTATGAATGATAAGAGGATTTTATGAACTCATTTTATCCCCTCTCATTTGAGGCTAAATAATTCAAAGCATTGCTGCGAATATTTGACTCTGTAGCTTTACATTTGGTAATCCATAGTGGGCTGCTACTCTCATGCACAGCGCTTAACAAAAATAAGCGCTTTGTGCTGTTTATATGAAATAAGTCATGGTCAACCAATAACATTTTCAATCATAGGAGCATTTATATTCAGCTAAATGTCTTTTATTTATTTAATTTGATTATTAAATGTAATATATTGAGACAGAAATGAGTGAAAATGGACATAATCTTCATTTCTGTTATCAATGCCACAACAACTGGGGTCATATTAAAGCCATACCTCTGACAGGTGTGCAGAGCCTCCTTCATCGATGTCATGGCAACGTCCATGTCCTTGGGGTCAAAGGTCATAGCAGCCTGCATCAGTAAGATACTGCTGTAGCCCATAGCATGATACATGCTTTGACTCTTCCTAAGGAACCACAGTAAAAGGTTGGAAAGTAAGAGTCAATGTTTTAAAAAGAAGTTTATTCAAAATAGTTTGTAAATTGGTTGGTTTGCAATTGTGTGCCTTTTTTGTATTTTTTTCCCCCTTTGCTGTCATAAAGAAAATCCCTTGTTTTTTTCTGTCAATGTTCATCAAAGCTGAGGAAACATCACATGTTAATGAATCCAATACAGAACGTTTTGGTGCTTTTGTGGTTAAATACATTTTTTAGAGCCCATGTTTATGCAGAGCTGGTTACACTAGAACAGTTGTAGAAACATTAAGAGCTGCTCTCTCTCAACTGTAGAGGAACTCTGACTAAAGAGACGATTACCCTGAATGTGATGAGCTTTTACTGTGTTTCTTTGCCTGCAGCTGATGAAAGGCAAAGGCTGAGAAAATATGGCATTTCCAAAATGTTGCTGCTGAAATGTCTCTTTCATCAGAATTATGAAGGCTTGGACTTTATCTCAACAAATAAAGCTTTCTGAAACTGGGAACTGATGATCTGTAGAACAAATGAATCACTTTCCTAAAAAGAATTGGTTTTATATGACTTTAGATTCATTTTAGATATTTCTCCAAATGACTATTCATTCTCCCAAAACTCAAAACAAAAGATTTGTCTAAAACACATTAGTCATTCACAGAGATTGGTAGAATATCCACATATTATATTCAAGTAAAAGAAACAATACTTCATTGTATTTTTATTCTAGTAAAAGTAAAAAAGAGCCACCCTAAATATCTTAGTCAAGTAAGAGTAAAAAAGTATTTTGTAAAAATGCTACTCAAGTACTGATTACCTAATCTACTTACTAAAAATGATCATAGCAGCAGACAAAATTTAAAGTTATATGCAGTTTCTGGTGTTTCAACAAATGAGATGAAAAATAAAGATATGAGATACAGTAATTACACAAAAACACATTTAAGTGGAATATAAACTCATCAAAAGTTATGAAAAACAAATATGGTTCATATTTGATTAAAATGGAATTTACTAAAGTTTCTCACAATGAGTAGATTAAATGAGAAATTGTACTGCTGTAATAGTAGTGTTATTTTTTTCATATTTTTACTCAAGTAAAAGTAGAAAGTGCAAAGCTATAAATTTACTCCTGAAACTACTAGAAAGTTACTCAAGTAAATGTAACAGAATAGATGCAGCTAGTTCCTACTCAGCAGGTAACTTTTTTTTAAAATGTTGCAGATCCCATCAGGTCTCTCTGAACGTCGGCGACTTACCGAGGTTCTAATGAAGCCAAAGCATCGGCGAACCTGTTGTTCAGAAACAGATGGAGGGCGAGGTTACATTCCTCCAGTGCCGTCTCCAAGTCCAGTGCAGGTGGGCTGAATGGGAGAACGAGAAACTGAAATCAGCAACTTCAACCAAACATGCAAAGACTTAGAATTTGTTGCACAAAGTTTAACACTGTCTGTGCTTCAGTTGATTTCTTTCCATTTGAACTGACATATTTCAGACATTCCTCTATTTTTATGAGATTCTTGATCCAGTGATCAGTGGTCAGGCTGCTCTTCTACTTTTAGTTCAATTTAATTCAATTCAGTTTATTCATACAGAGCCAATTCATAACACATCTCATCTTAAGGCACTTTATAGAGATCAGATTATACACTGTTGTAGGAAAGTTTCTCTTCTATTATATATTGATATATCCTATATACTCACTATAAAAGTTTTGACTCAGTCTGTTTCACTTTCAAGGCCACACCGTTCTCTGTGTGATGGTGTTTGTAGACCAGACATATCTTCTCCCCATAATAAACCAAATTCTTTCTCAAGGTTTATTCATAACATGTTACTGTTTAACCAAAGTGTCTGTAATTTGATGTGACTCTGACTATTTTTCCATTGTTGTAAGTAAGGGGGAATGAATGTTGCTCATGCAGAACAGGGAAGAATGCTGCCATAAGAATGATGATGAACTGTTCTCTCTTTGCAAAGATATGAATAAATGTGCCAACTGAGTGAAATCCATCGATCTCCGTTTATTTAACTAGGGTGAATAGTTAAATACTTTTTTCCCCCTTCATACAGTCAGATTGTTTTTATGTCTAAGTAAATCCAGTTTAATGCATGGAGTCATTGACTAAGCAGCAATCCCTCACACCAAGCATGCATGCAGCGACGGGGGAGAGGAAAACACCCTTTTAACAGGAAGGAATAGCCAGTGGAACCAGGCTCAGTGTGAGCGGCTATCTGCCAGCTAACAGCATTTTCTGTTAAACATTTTGTGACAAAAACCCAATTTATTGACATCAGACTTGGGAGATTACAGCTGCAGTAAAGCAATTCTAAAGAGCCATTAGCTCTCTGATATCTAGACATTGAATATAGTGTCTAAAATTAGACAGAAAATTACTGAAAAGCTGCTGACATAAATGAAAACTCAAAGATCCATTAGAAAGCCGGAAAAGAAGAGTAATCTAGGATGCTTTAGACACAAAATACAAAGAATATTAAAAAGATTTGACTTCATTTGCATCTTTCGACTGAATGACTCTCTAATAAAATCTTATACTACTGAGATTTTCAAGCTTTAAATTCACTTACGTCTCATCCTCGCAAATCTGGTTCCAGTCCACCTTAAAACCCACACAAACACACAGATTTAAGAGATTTAGTCAAACCAATCAAATTATGGCATTTTGATGAAGGACTTTTCTGTTGATGATGAAGTCCCAGGCAAGGAGAGATAGTTCCCACACAGAATGTACCCACCTCTGCATTGTTAGAAGTTTCTATGTGATATGATCCAAAATTACAAACAGTCTTTTGTCAAGCTGAGGGCATTGTTAAACCTGCAGCACCAGGGATAGGAAGCTGCACATAAAGCTCTTCTCTTCTTTTATTCATCCTCTAAACCTCTTTAGCAAACACCAAATTGGTTGATTTGATTATGCTATCTTGTGGATTTCCTGATCTTTCTAATTAGAATTAAACAGACAGTCCCTCTGTGGTGCAGTGAGCTAAATCTGCATCTTTGCTCCAAGGGAATAATAAAAAATGTAAAAATTATTCCTCATCTTGCTATTACAAATGTCTTTAGGGTATGATCTGGACCAAAGTGCAGACAGGGTCATAGGAGCAGCATTTTAATAATAAGAAGGGGCAAAAACTTACAAAACGGTATGAGGAGAAGTGTTTCAAAAAAGAATCAGGCAGTAACAGACAAGAAAATGCGTACGATAACAGGAGGATCCAGTGGAGAACAATGGCCAACAATTAACTTAAATACAGAGGGATAAGTGGAGGATAACATTGGAAGCTAGTAAATTTTTAATATATTTTTTAAGATATATGGCAACACTTTAAAGACAATAATTAATACAGAAAAAGGAATAGGAAATAGCATGACCTCATAGAACACAATGGAGATGACAAGCATATAAACACACATTAAAACCAAAAGCCGGCTTTCAAGGATCATAAAAGTAATGAGATTTTTATATTGATAAAAATATCCATAAGTTATATAATCCAGCTGCACCAAAACATTATTAACAAAAATGTAATCAGATATATATAGATTGCTAATTTAGCTTAAAATGTAAAAAAAGAAGTGAGGAAACTCACCTCCTTGAATTCATCCTTTGTCATCTCCATTTATTAAACCAGAGATTGATGTCCTCCCCTGCCAAAAACTTCGCTGAGAAAGACAAACAAGTTTGCCTCCCGCTTCTTATCATGATCTAAGAGGCCGGGAGTGGCCTCCATTTAACAAGGTCAGCCCCCCACCAACACTTTGTGTAGAGGGAAGGCTGAGAGCTGCAGGCTTTACTCTGTACGTGCCGTGCTCTCTTTAAAAAAAAAAAAATCTTCAAGAGTAGTGACATAAGATGTTACTGGAACATCAAAGGCCCACTGAAAGAGGGTGTTTTAAGGGTCCACTTACTGGATCTTCTCCAACTAAGGTGCGAAATGAGGAGCCAGCATTGACATCTATTAACTGTTTAATTTCAACGTGATTAGAAAAGAAAAAAAAGCTTGCCTAAAATTATTAATTAAGAAGAAAAAGAAGAAAGAAAATTCCTTTATTGTCCCACAATGGATAAATTCCGGTGTTTACAGCAGCAAAAAGATTATAGAAAAAAATGTATAAGAATAACATACTGTAATAGAGAAGAGTAAAAAATAAATAATAAAATATTGCACTGTGTTTTAACAATATATAAAATGTGCACCTGGAGAATAAATAACCAATATACGGCTATGGAAATTTGTACAGCAAACAACAGCATATTATATATAGAAATGGTAGATTTGTGGGCTTCAACTGCTTCTTACAGGGCCTGGTGCCAGGACTCCACCTGGGGAATTGCTGTGTTTGGGTAAGGAGTCACGTTTAGGACTAAGGAATGAATTTAGTTTAGGTTAGGGTTAGGCCGTAGAAATTAATGTAAGTCAGTAAAAAGGCCCCACAAAGACAGTGGGACAAGTTTTGGTGCCTGTGTAGAGACGGACGGACAGACAGATAGAAATTGAATATAGTTCACACTTAAAGGAATAGTACACCCAAAACATGATTAGCCTTCATTTTCTACTCACCCCCATGCTGAACAACACTCTGGAGTACTTTTTTGATATCTGAAATGCATCTGGAGATCTGGGAGGCTTCTTGCTGTCTGCTGACATTCAAATAATGGAGGTCCATGGCGCCCGAGGCAGAAAGGTCCATAAAAGTCCACAAAAAACGTGTCAATATTCCTCCATACTGCTCGTCCAATGTATTCCAAGTGTCCTGAGTTGGTAGCGTCCATAATTTACTCGAAACAAAGTCATTTAGAATGTTTTTAGAGCATAAACAGTAGTGTATAGGATTTCCTAAAAGCGCGCGCCTGCGAGTTCACGAGCCTACGGAAACTGCGGCAGACCAAACCAGATGAAAGTGCGCATTCCAGAGTGTTGTTCCACCCTGGCTTCATCCGGAGCACAGTGATAACTTATAAAATGGAAGAAACCAGAAAACAATCACTAATTTTTCTGTCATAAAATCAGATAATAGGAAATGTCAGGTTTTTCTGCCTGTCTGGTTTTAACTGCAAGTACACAGAAAAAAAATAATTATATCATGACAGTTTCAGCATTTATTGCCCCCACGTTAAACTTACTGAAATATAATATTAATCCCATAGAGAGTGAGATATCTGAATAAACAAGAAAACATTGCCTAAGAAAATGCTAATTCTACAAAAAACTGGGTCAGAACATGTCGAGTGGCAGAAAAAGGTGGACCAGCAACAGGCATAACCGCAGCATTAAGAGGATTGCCAAGCAATATCCGGTCAGGAATTTGGAGAGTTTCACAATGAGCGGACTGAGGCCTGAATCAGAGCACCAGAGTCTGCCACACAGAGAAAGGAACCACTGCACAGGTGTTTTAGCAGGAACCAGAACCAGATCTTCTCTCAGAGGTCCAACGTCCTCTCCAGACCAAAGTAAAGTTTGCATTTGGTTTTGAAATCAAGATCCCAGGTTCTGAAGGGAGAAATCATTCGTGCTTGAAATCCAGTTAGAATTTCCAGTCAGTGACATGTCACCTGCTGGTTCTGGGATCCTTGGTTTTCTGGAGTGCAATGAAGCCATATACCAGGACTTACATAGATGACCTCTTTCTTTCTCCTTCTTCAAAGCTTTGTGGAGACGCTGATTTATGTTTCTGCTGGACTTGGTACCGGCCCACAGATTCCTTAACTGCCCGAAATACCATTAGCTTGTTCAGAAACCGTGGTGTTACTGTGTTTGCTTGTCCAGCTGACCAGCAGGAGCAGAACCCCAATAGAGAATCAAGAATCTTTATTGTCATTATGAAAATATGGTGACATTTATTGAAAATTGTGTGTTTATCTATCCATCCATTTTCTAGCACGCTTATCCCAAGTGGGGTTCGCTAGGGTTGCTGGTGCCCGTCTCCAGCAGTCAATGGGCGAGAGGCGGGGTACACCCTGGACAGGTCGCCAGTCCATCGCAGGGCAATGTGTGTTTAGAGTGGAAAAATAAAATACAAAGACAGCAACTAAAATCACCTACAGAGTTAAATCTGGGAGAAAAAAAACTCTTATAAAGTCATATTAGGGGAAATAAAAAAAACTGGATGTATGAGGTGCCTCCAAATTATCCACTATAAGGCTACTGGTTTTGCAGTGTGGACCAACGTAGTGGAGGTACATTTTCCCATGAGACTGGGTTGGGCAGGCTAGACCTTCCCAAGAGTTAAAGAACAGTAGCTGATGTCATTTATGCTTTTTCAGACGTATTAAAATCGTTTCAGTGATTTTAGCATGGCCATTTAACACTATAAAAAATGCTACATTGTGGGGCCCATTTCCAGGAAAAATAGCAGACTGGCCATTGCCATGGCCTGATGCCAGGATCCTACAGGGGGAATTGCTGTGTGTGGGTCAGGGGTCACGTTTAGGAATAAGGAATGAATGGAGTTTAGGTTAGGGTCCAGAAACCGTGGTGTTATTGTCAAGAACCGAGGGACCCAGTATTCAAGGAGAGACAGTCAGTAGGAAAGTTCAAAATGTTTATTAAATGAAACAAAACAAAAGCAGAGCTGTGGCTCGCAGACACTGCAGGATGGGGAGCGGGGCACCGCTCAATCACAGACACTCTGCAGGAGAAACACAGGTAAGTGACCACGATCACCTGACAGAAGATGATTATCTGAGTTTGCCACTTACCTGGTTTAACAGTCCAGTCCTAGAATGTCACCGGGTGCTGCAGTCCCAGAGGACATGCTGGAAGCCGATCCTGGTCAGGGATCCAGAACAGACAGAAACAGACAGAGACAGGATCCAGATCAGGCAGGAACAGCTGAGCAGGCTCAGTGGAAGAGGGTAGCCGAGACAGGATGTGGAACCAGAACTTGTTGCAGGAATTTAAACTGGTCTCCTCCCTGGAGCCAGGCTTACTGAGATAAAAACTGAACCTCCCCACATATTGAGCCAAAAACCCAGAGGACTCCACGGGGGAGGAACAGTGGACGATCAGGAGACGAGACAAACAGTAAAACCCTCTTTCCACTGGCTGCCAGGATCCAGGACATGAACCAAGGAAATAAAACTGACAAGACTAACAGAAAGACAAGTAATGATCTGGCACTGAATGCTCAGGCTGAACTGAATATAAACCAGAGGAAACAGGTGAGAGGAATAAATTATAATAATAATAAGGAATAATAATAAGGAATAACTAATTAAGAGAGAGCAAACTGGCCAGATCATGACAGTTACTGTGTTTGTTTGGCCACCCGACCAGTAGGAGCAGAACCCTGATAAAGAATCTTTATTGTCATTATGAAAATATGGTGACATTTAATGGAAACTGAGTGTTTAGAGTGCACAAAAAATACAAAGATAGCACGAAAAATCCCTTACAAAGGAATATAAACATCTTTAGATGACAAAATGGAATACCCTTAGAAGATAAACATAAAATATAAACAATATTAGAGTTAAGTTAGAAGAAAAACTCTTATAAAGCCCTATTACGAGAAAAAAATAAAAAACAATTTCCTCCGTCTGCGGGATGTATGAGGTGCCTCCAAATTATTCGCAATAAGACTACTGGCCTTTTACATGGCAGGCTAGACCCTGCCAAGAGTTAAAGAACAGCAACTGATGTCATTTATGATTTTTTAGACGTTTTAAAATAGTTTTAGTGATTTTAGCATGGCCATTTAACACTTTAAAAGAAAAAAAGTGTACAGTGGGGCAAAAAAGTATTTAGTCAGCCACAAATAGTGCAAGTTCTCCCACTCAAAAAGATGAGAGAGGCCGGTAATTTTCATCATAGATATACCTCAACTATGAGAGACAAAATGAGAAAAAAAAAATCCAGAAAATCACATTGTCTGATGCAAAATATGGTGGAAATAAGTATTTGGTCAGTTAGAAACAATCAAGATTTCTGGCTCTCACAGACCTGTAACTTCTTCTGTAAGAGGCTCCTCTGTCCTCCACTCGTTACCTTCATTAATGGCACCTGTTTGAACCCGTTATCAGTATAAAAGACACCTGTCCACAACCTCAAACAGTCACACTCTAAACTCCACCATGGCCAAAACTAGAGAGCTGTCAAAGGACACCCGAAACAAAATTATAGACCTGCACCAGGCTGGGAAGTCTGAATCTGCAATAGGTAAACAGCTTGGTGTGAAGAAATCAACTGTGGGATCAATTATTAGAAAATGGAAAACATACAAGACCACTGATAATCTTCCTCGATCTGGGGCTCCACGCAAGATCTCACCCCGTGGGGTCAAAATGATCACAAGAACGGTGAGTAAAAATCCCAGAACCACACGGGGGGGGACCTAGAGAATGAGCTGCAGAGAGCTGGGACCAAAGTAACAAAGGCTGCCATCAGTAACACACTACGCCGCCAGGGACTCAAATCCTGCAGTGCCAGACGTGTCCCCCTGCTTAAGCCAGTACATGTCGAGGCCCGTCTCAAGTTTGCTAGAGAGCATTTGGATGATCCAGATGATGACTGGGAGAATATCATATGGTCAGATGAAACCAAAATAGAACTTTTTGGTAAAAACTCTACTCGTCGTGTTTGGAGGAGAGAGAATGCTGAGTTGCATCCAAAGAACACCATACCTACAGTGAAGCATGGGGGTGGAAACATCATGCTTTGGGGCTGTTTTTCTGCTAAGGGACCAGGACGACTGATCCGTGTAAAGGAAAGAATGAATGGGGCCATGTATCGTCAAATTTTGAGTGAAAACCTCCTTCCATCAGCAAGGGCATTGAAGATGAAACGTGGCTGGGTCTTTCAGCATGACAATGATCCCAAACACACCGCCCGGGTAACTAAGGAGTGGCTTCGTAAGAAGCATTTCAAGGTCCTGGAGTGGTCTAGCCAGTCTCCAGATCTCAATCCCATAGAAAATCTTTGGAGGGAGTTGAAAGTCTGTGTTGCCCAGCGACAGCCCCAGAACATCACTGCTCTAGAGGAGATCTGCATGGAGGAATGGGCCAAAATACCAGCAACAGTGTGTGAAAACCTTGTGAAGACTTACAGAAAGCGTTTGATCTCTGTCATTGCCAACAAAGGGTATATAACAAAGTATTGAGATGAACTTTTGTTATTGACAAAATACTTATTTTGCACCATATTTTGCAAATAAATTCTTAAAAAATCTGACAATGTGATTTTCTGGATTTTTTTCCTCATTTTTACCGGCCTCTCTCATCTTTTTAAGTGGGAGAACTTGCACTATTGGTGGCTGACTAAATACTTTTTTGCCCCACTGTATATAGAAAAGCAATATGAAACATTTCCATGAAGTGCAGCTGGTGCTGCAATCTATGGAGGACTGTGGAGAATTAGAAGGTTAAATCAGCATGAAGACATCCATCAGCAAGCAACCTGGGTTCCTAGAGCGCCTCACAAGAACTTCTGGTTGATCACATCCATGCCACGCATTGATGATGCAGGATTTTATGCAAAAGGAGTGCAGACCAAGTATTAAGAGCAAAGAAATGAACAATTTTCAACAATATTACTGTTAAAAACATGCGTCATTAATTGCTTTTATGTGATATTTTCATTTTTCTATGGCACTGAACTCTTGGCTTATATTGCTAGAATCATCCTGTGCATTATCAAATATTTGATTGTTTTTCTTGTCTGATAAGTCAATTCTTCTTTTGTCAGTGCAATTTTGGGTCCGCTTTGTATAATTATACCTTATATATATTTTTTTCTGTATAAATAGCTAGAATTCCAAACAAGAAACAAATCAGACGTGTTACTTTTGATAATATAGTGAAATGAGAAGCCATAATTAAAAATAAAGGTTAGTTTAACTGAGCAGACAGACAATGAGAAAAATGCTTCAGCCCAAGAAACCCCCCAGAACTATTAGTGGAGTTTTTAAACTGTAACAGTCTGAGCTTCTTAGAGTCCGCCATTATCCCTGACCATCTGCCTGCATGTGATGCAGCATCAGCCTAAACAATTTTTTCCAGTGGTTTTGTGATTCATCTTACTGCAACATATCTTTACTTTTGTAAGACTCCCTGACGATACCCACTGCAGTTTTCTGGTCAAAGAAAGCAGGAAGCTAATGACCTTTTTTTTTTAAAGTCTTCCTGCCGGTACATCACTCTGTTCACGTGGATGTAACACCAGTCATGAGTCTGAGCAGAGACCTTGTCTGTGGTGATCTTCTCATTATCAGTGGGTTCTGCTTCCTCTTACAAAGGTAATTAAAGTTCTCAGTTTAATGGTTCTGAATATGCAATTTATCCATTTATTCATAAGCAGATCTGCAAAAACTACTTTATTTCTCAGATTTAAATTAAAGAAAATAAAAAAGGCAGTTTTTTAGATGGTGATTTCCGCCATCCATATGTGAAGATGCAGAATCCCTCAAACTTATAAATGGATGTGCCAATTTTAGCAATGAATGATTTAAAAAAAAAATCAGGAGTTTGGCAACAAGTGTTTTTTTAGCCTGGCAGCCATCTTAAGGCTGGTGTAAAGGAATTTAACAACATGTCTACAGGTTTCTTTTAAAAGAGTTATTTTCTTTAGACACTTCAAGTCTGACTCTTTATAACATTGTTCTACTGTCTGTTTAATGTCACTTCTTTTAACATTTGACTATATGAACATAGGGAGGGAACAGTGGCGAGGGGGATTCTGCCAGACTGTGGAAAACAAATTAGAGACGCTAGAGGGAAGTTCATACACCATAAAATAATGCACAGATGTTATCATACGGCAGTGAGAATGTATGACACTAACTGATGAAGGATAAAAAATGCTGGAAATATAAATTGGAAGTAGACTGGTCAAACCCCTCTGGGTTTAGGTATTGGGTTTGTTGAGTTCATCTTATGAATCCATGCTGCTTAGACTAAAAGACAATGAGCAAGGTTAACAGGAGAGGGAAACTGATGGGGAAAATTTCCAAAAAAGTAAAAAAAACAATGCACTGGACTTTGTTTCCAAGTTTGAAGACGTTTCGCTTCCCATCCAGGGAGCTTTATTAATTCAAAATGTCATAATTAGTGTTGGGTATGGGGAAAGGTTTGGACTAATTGGGCAGGAGACTTCACAGACATTTCAGGCTGTGAACCCAAAAATAACAATGTAGCAGACTCTAAACCCTAAAAATACATATGATTACTTCACACTGTACTTATTTTGTACTTTTTTTCATATCAAATAAAGTAATTGTATCAAGTTTCTAAATTAGCAAAAAAATAAAAGAATTTTTAACATTTTTAACATTTCATTACTTAATACATAGATTCTAATGTATTTTTATTTTTATGGGGCATTGAAATATTTTTAATTGCATATTTTAGTCTATGATGTGATTAAAGTCAGAATTCTGAGATTAAAGTCAGAATTCTGGAAAAAAAAAAAAAATCTGAATTCTGACTTTCCCCCCCATATTAAACTGAAAAAAAATATATATATTTTTTTGTTTTTTCAGTGGCCCAAATCCATGGAGGACCAATCCTGTCATAATAACAAATAAAAATAAATACAGAAATAAAAAAATGCTCCAAAAATAAATAAGCATACAATTAATTGCCCCCCAAAAATGCAAATACGACAGGCAGAAATAAAAAGCATGGAAGAAATAAATAGGGTAAAAAAAAATACAAAGGAAGAATAAACCAGACAAAAATACTATAAAATGCACATAAATAAATACTTAAAGAAATAAATAATAAATAAATTAAGTTGAAGAATATAACGAAAAATAAATAAATAAAGTAATTATTACAAAGGCAAATAAACAAAGAAGCTAATTAAAAGATATATATATATATATATATATATATATATATATATATATATATATATATATATATATATATATATATATATATATATATATATATATATATATATATATATGTCTGACAGTATAATTTAATTTCTACATACATTTATTTGTTTATTGTATTACAGGGGCAATTAATTGTATGATTATTTATTTTTGGAGCATTTATTTATTTATGTATTTATTTGTAATTATGGCAGGATTGGTCCTCCATACAAATCCTCCTCCGGAGTCCGTACATATGAAATTGAAAGAAAGGATACAAGATTTATTCATTTAATTGTTATCATACATTTTTTTCTTTACTTTTTTGTGGGAGAATTTATATATATATATATATATATATATATATATATATATATATATATATATATATATATATATATATATATATATATATATAAAAAACGTCCGATCCACACTCCACTCCAGTAGATGGCGGTAATGCACCTCAATAAGTTGCTTGCTAACCACCATAAAGAAGAAGAAGAAGTTGTTGTCGTCCCTCTAAACATGGCGGAGTCCGAACCAGCGGCAGAGGCGAGCAGCAGCAGCATCCCGGATTATGAATATGTAGACGTGAACACTGCAGCCTTCCACATCGGCTCCTTCAGGGAGGAGTGGCTGAAAAGACTGAAACCGGAACAAATCTCCTTCCAGCTGAAAGATCAGGACACGTTTGAGGCTAACTTTGCTGCTGAGATGGGCTTAGAAGAGGAAACGATGGCTGAACTCCGATCCGTCTGCAGGTTGAACAGCAAAGCAGCCATATACACATTTTATCACATAAACCGCACATTTCACTCTTTTAGGGCAATAACAGCCAATAAAAGCGATACTACTGAATTATTGTCATTTTGTTATACCGAATATAATCACAGGAGAGTGGTTTAAGACACGCTGACCAGACGTCCCCGATTTCCAGGGACAGTCCCCGTTTTGGACCCCCTGTCCCCGGCTAAAGCTGTCCCTGGAAATATCCCTGATTTGACCGTTTTATGAATGATTAATGATCAGAACGGCTAAAAGTAAATATACTTTAAACTTTGAAACCTTTACATCCAATCAAAAACAATAACAGCTTATTTAAAACAAAAAGCGCATCTGTATCTATAGAAAATATATTCCTGTTAGGTTTCACTAAAACTTTATTAAAGGACAGATTATTTTTATGCCCTGAGAGCTTATTTTTCATTCATCTATACCTGTATGACAAAACCTGTATTTCTGATGTGGCTGCTTCAAGCTGCTCATAAGAGTGATCCAGATTTATAGATGTGTTTTAATGGTTTTAATTTAATCTGAATATAAAAATCTAACTTAACTTTTTAAATGGTGAAACAGACAGACATATATAACAAGTTTCATTTTAGTTTTTGGAATGGAAAAAGAGTTTCCAATTTCCCATAAAATCTGTATTGATGCCAACTGGCCTGTCCCTAAAAACAATGTTATGTTGCTCACAGGGAAGAAGACGATGAAGACTGAATGACTAGATGGCACTGATAAACACTATTGATTTATTAATATTATTTATCTTAATAGAAAAGGCACATTGCTTTATTTCACACTTGATTTTTTTTAATATTCATAAATATTTAAATGTGGATAAAGGCATCACTGTCCCCCTTTCCTAATTTAATTTTCATGAAATGCATTTATTTTTATCTATGAGCTGGAAATGTCTCCAGATTAGACTGCAGAAATCTGGTCACCTTAGTTTAAGAGTCTCTGACAAGGAAAGCTGCTGCCTGGATGTTCAGAGCATCTCAGCAGGTTAGGGACACAAATGAGCACTAGAGGAGCACAAATGTTGATACAAGTGAAGTCAATTTTACATTTCATTTGAGATGTTCCCGCTCTGTCCTTAAATCTATGGAGGCGAGAATGGAGATCAGCTGAAGGTTGAAAGCTTCATTACCATCTCAGCAGGACCTGATGTCCTCCTTTCCACACAGTGATGACGTCATTCAAGCAGAAAAAGCCCAGAACTGATGCTGTTTATCAATAGACACAATCTTTTGTTTAAAAAGAAAAACATTTCATTATGAGCTTTTTAAAATACATTTCACCCTTCCTCAATAACAGGATTATTTTATTTATTAGCTGTAAGCCATACAGTACAGAGCATTAACCCTTTATAGGGCAAGTTACTGTTTTAATCACTTGCATAGATCTAGAAGCACAAGATCTATATCCAGCCATTCAGCAAAGATGTTGCTACATGGCTGCACATCTTATTTTGCCATTTGACCAATTAGATGAGTCCTTGAATGATATATTATCTACTGGAAGTTAAGTAGTGTTGCACTGATGCCATTTTTTGGCCCAGATACCTGGCTGTGCAGTATTGGCCGATACCGATACCATCTGTTTGAAATTGATGTGTGTGTATATATATGAAGAACTGTATACTACTTGGATGTAAAATAATTGCCATCATGGCTTTGTCAAGCTGCTGCTTACCTTTGTGAAGCAGGAAAAAGAAGAATACAAAGTGAATCTAGTAGGGTTGTCAAAAGTATCGATACTCAAAAAAGTATCGATACTGAAACGTTGTATCCGGATACAATACTCATTTTCAAAAGTATCAATACAGTGCCACCATCAGTGGCACCTAAACAGTCATTCATCTAACATGCAGAATAGAGGACAATGCACTTTCTGAACACTGTGTGATTGAATAATTCTGCGCACTTTTCAGTTTCAGACTTTTTTTTTGTAAGAGGTGCAGCTGCTGAGAATTATTTTTGTTTCATAACCGGTTTGGCTAGTGTCATTGTTATGTGTGCAAAGCATAACCAAGGAAGGAACACTTAATTTTTATTTTACAAGTTTTTTATCAAGGTTGCTTAATACTGTCCACAGCATACAGCCTTTATTGTATTTTATTTATTAATGAAAATATTTCTGTAGAATTTTGGAGTCTTTGTTTTTATCCTTGTGGTATCGAAAATGGTATCGAGTATCGAATATTTTCCTTAGTATCGGTATCGAGTTGAAAAGTTTAGTATCGTGACAACCCTAGAATCTAGTAGAACTTTTTATTGCCTACCTGGAATGGGTGACAATAGTTGAATAAACTTTTGGTTCTCAAAATGGTTTCGGTGCCCTATTTGTTGATAGTCGCCGTTAAAGATACCACCATTTTAGTGCTGGATTGGGCCCCCAACCGATACTGATATAAATATCGGTGCAACACTAGTTCCAATCTGGCCTGTGGTCCTTTGCCTCATGTCTCTCCCCCTCTCTCATACTCCCAAAAAAGGAGCCACTAGTGCTGTAACCCCGCCCACCACAACAATACAATATAAAAGGAGCTTTTTAATTTTTAAGGCTACTCCTTTTGAGAGATCTTTGTGTCATTTCATTATGGCAGGAAACATCTTAGTTGAATAAAGATGTAATTCCAGCTCTTTGAGGAGGACGAATCATTTTGGCTTCGACTTTTAATCCTGTTGATGGGATTTCTTTTTAGCAGATCTTACGGCTGTTAACCTTTTCTAATTATGCCACAGACTTATTTATGCATATGTACTTTATAATGATGTTTAGTTTTACTTTATATTTCTTACCTGGAATGAGTAACAATAGTTGAATAAACTTTTGGCTCTCAAAATGGTATCAGTGCTCTATTTGTTGATACTTACCGAAACAGATATCACCATTTTAGTACCCTGCCCGATACTGGTATCAGTGCAACACTAAAATGAAGTTAAAAAAAAATTAGGAAAAACAAAAGTAAAAACTAAAAAGTTAAAGCTACAGTGTGTAATAATTACAGGGATATACAGTCAGAAATGTAATATATTATACATAACTATGTTATTTATCATCATCTACGAGCTCAGCCTCTTAACCTTAATATTCGCGTTGCCTTAGAATTCGTTATTTATAATTACATAGGAGCGGGTCTCGCAGCCATGGAGGCAGACATCTTTGCGCTACGGCAGCAGAGCCAACAAACTAGCGATTGCGAGATCGCCCATTACGCTTGATATTTATTATCTTAAGTCTACATGAAATCTATACCCTACACAGACTAATGAAATACTATCTGTAAAATGATCTATGTAAACAAACCTCATCACTTGAGAAGGTAGGTGATGCGGACGTCGTGGAAGACATTTTGTCCCGTAACGCTCGCCGTACTGTTGGGGGGGAGAAGCGGTGGGGGGGAGATGTTCATGTTGCTGCCGTCTGCAGTCTGGACCTTAGATGTCGCTAAAAATTACACACTGTAGTTTTAATAAGCGTATTTAACAATTATATTTAGGTATATAAAGTAAAAAATGTAAGTGCCAGTATTAGCATTAATGCCTCTAAGGTTATGTTGGACCAAAAAAAATTTGTTTCTGTCCCTCTCAGAGTGTTTTTCATGAATTTCTTATCGAAGCACTTTTGTTATTTTTCTTAATATATTCCTGCAAGTTGGCGTTTCTTGTTATTACATTGACATTAAATTTTTCCATCATTTTTTGAATGTTACAAAAGCAATAAGGTTTTGTTCTGGATTCCAATACCACTATTGACTTGAAACTGGCTTGAAACTGCCTTAGAGACAGTTTTTACCCGACAGCAATAACAAAACTAAATGCAACCAAAAAAAAACCATTAATCATCATGGATGATGTGTGTGAGAATGTACTATTCTTATTAGTTGTTTTGTATCAGTTATTGTTATTTATTTCTTATATTATGTGTAAATGGTGGTGACAGTGATTTTTGTTTTTTAAGCATATGCACTGATTGATCGATGGCACTTTTTTAAATTTCGTTGTTCTTGTGACAATGACAATAAAGATAAATTAATAAATTGAATTGAAAATTTGGATTATTTCACTGAGTTCCCTATAAAGGGTCAAAATGTCAGTCTACATGTTGCCGGTTTGAATTCTGCCAGCTTACTTTTATGCGTCGGTGGACTGATGGTTTCACTAGGATTCTTTTTATTCTTTAGTTAGTTGGTTAATTGCCAAATCTCTGTGTTTTTCTTCTTCTGGTTGAAGCGTGGACTCACTTCGTTGCTACTCTGAAGATCAGCAGCCCGACCCAGAAGTCTTACCTTCAGAACCGACCCTGAAAACTCTCATGTAAGTCCTCCTCTGATACCACACCAGTAAGTGGGTCTGGGGTTCTCCGGTGGGATAATTCTGTTTGTTTGATTACAGATACAGAAAAAAGAAGCAAAGACGCTCATCATCTTATAGAGGAGGCCAAAACAGACATGAGCTCTACGCCGGTGAACTGGTGGGTGAATCCTGACCTTCGTCTCAGTGGGTCTTTCTGTCAGCGCTACAAAAATGTACCAATGTCTTTAAGGAATTTTCTTCATTTGACCTTCAGTTTTACCTGACAAAAACAGAGACTTGCTTTTTTCTGCTCTTCACTTTTTCACGTTCTTCAGCTTTTTCATTTTTTATTTTCTGTGCCAAAAATCCACTGTGATTCTATGTTCTGGGGACAAAAATAAAGATCGACTGATTTTATTAGGGCCTAATTATTCCCAAATACTGGCTGCTGATATTTTTTGGGCCTGATTCCTCAAACTGATGTAGATTTTTCTTCCTCCATGTAGATGATAGAAGTGACTCCATTAAAACAGACATTAAACCGCTCTTAGTTTAAACAAAAAGAAACATTTATTAACAAATCACAGAAATATTAACAATGGATACAAGGGGAAAAAACACAAATATTGGTCAGAAAATTCAATGTATCGGTCTGTAGAGAAGAACTGGGGGGAAAATGAGTGAAAGGATTAACTAAGGTGGCGTCTGCACTAGAAAAAATAGAAATCTAGATAAGTAATTTTTAAAATAAGTGCATTTGTTCTTGGATTAAGGCAAGGCAAATTTATTTGCATAGCACAATTCAGTACAAAAACAATGCAAAGTGCTTTACATGATTAAAATATAGGAAAATAAAACAGACACAAAGCAAGTAGGGGAAAAAAATCCAGAAACAAAAAAGAACATTAAAAACAGTTGGACTAAAGAAAATAAAAAAGTTGAACTAATGATGTTTTAGTTGAACTGTTTAAGTCAATTCTAAACAAATATGTTTTTAGCCTTAATTTATAGGAACTCAGGATTTCCGCACTTTTACAGTTCTCTGGAAGTTTGTTCCTACGGAGCCCCTAAAGGGACATGGAGGAAAAAATAAACTTTGCGAGATCTCGCAAAAAATAAGCTTTTGTGAGATCCCGCAATACTTTTGCGAGATCTCGCAAAACGTTTTGCCATGTCAGCAAACCGGAAGTAAAACAAACAGTGGAGGTGCAAAGTGTACTGCTATGGGAGGATAACACGCCCATGTGTCAGCTACAACCATGGAGGATGATTTGGAGAGGTTCTTAATTTCTAGAGAAGTCCCAAAACAGAAAAGGTCAGTATGCATTTCCAAGGAGCCGCTAAAGGGACATGGAGGGAAAAAAAGGAACTTTTGCGAGATCTCGCAAAAAATAAACTTATGAGATCCCGCAATAGTTTTGCGGGATTTCGAAAAGTATTTCGGGATCTCGCAAAAGTTCTTTTTTTCCCCTCCATGTCCCTTTAGGGGCTCTGTATGTTCCAGATAAGTGCATCATAGGAACTAAATGTTGCTTCTCCATGTTTAGTTCTGGTTCTAAGTATGAGTGGTTTTAAGGATGTAAAACAGACATTTTGCCAATGGAACAAGACAATTTACACTTAAAATTAGAAAACAAAATTGCATTGCCTTATTTCAAGTGCATATTATCTAATTATCTTATTTTCAGAGAAAAAAATACTCATTATGTTGGTACGCTATGTCATTTACCTACTCAAATTAAGGATAGATGCACTTAATTTAAGGAATTTTTTATTTATTTCTAAATTGTTTTTCCAGTGTGGCTCAGTGGGAGAACGAATGAAGGCTGGTTAAAAACATCAGCACTGCTTTTCTAAAACATCTACTGACATACAGCATTCTGGAGGTGAGAAGGCGACCGACGTGTCCATTGATTGTTTCCCTGAATGATTTCCAGGACCGTCTAACTATTGGAAGGGCACCAGAGTCAGAGGCTGACATGGTCCCTGAGGGGGAGCTCATCCTTTCCATAAACATCTACTTCCCTGTGAACTTTGATAAGGTGAGTTTTGATCTCCTCGTTTTAAAGTTGTCAAAGTGCCTCCGGTCTTCACCACGTTTTTTTCCTCCTGAGTGTTTTCATTTGTGTAGCTGACCTTTGATTTTAACCCCCCTGCCAGTTTAACTACATGCGACCTCATGTGACGCTGCTGATGAGAGGCTCCCAAACCCTGGCCGAGCTCCGAGACGCCATCTTCTGCATCAGCGACCTGCAGGTGTGCGGCGAGTTCAGCAACACGCCAGACTTGGCTCCGGACTTCATCTGCAAGGTAAGCCTGCTGCCGCCACAGCACATTTCCCATCATGCACTTGCAGCCGAAGGGCCTGGTCAAGATCACGTTTTCAATATTTTTGCTTCCAGGACCTTTTCAAATCAGCCTTCTTTTTTTTCGAGGGAGTTTTCTACGACGACATGCGGCATCCTGACTGCCAGGACATCAGCAGGTCTGTTTCCAAACTTTCTGTTCAAACTTAAAAGTTTGGAAAAAGATGTTTTAGATCTCAATCAACCACAAAAAATGTGAGCTGGAACTTCTGACACACAGTAAACAATAAATTGAGCTCCAAAAATGAACAAAACAAGCAAATAAAAATGCAACAGAAAAATGTTGCAAATGAAAACAATGCTTCAGTAACAGAAGAAAATGATGCAAAGAGTGAAAACAGCAGCAGCAACTCGCTCCACAAAACGGAAGCACTCTGTACCACTAGAGCAGAGGTCATGGATTAGCGGACCAGATCCGGACCCACTTGCTGGCTAATCTGGACCCAACCTGATTTAAAACATTTATAAATTACCGCATGTTGTCAGACGGCGGTGTCTAATCCCACATCCTCTGTCTCCGCCTTGCTCTGATCCAGACCGCCTGTGCAAAGCAAAGCCTACAGCCTCCGCTGCTCCTCCCATCTTGCTCTGCTCCGACTTCCTTGGATGCTCAAGGAGATCATGCGCTATATTATTATTAAATTCAGCAGCAAAACATGTGGAAATGAACGCTTAATTTAATATGATAAATTAAAAAAATCTCCACCATCATCCAGCCAGCATGTTCAGTTTCTGCCCAAATATTTTCTTTTTGTTGTGGATTTTTGTAACAGGAATAATTCGGATCATCCATGGTTTGTATGAACTATGTTTGTTCTCTGCTTCCAAACTCAGCATCTCTTCATCCAGGCCTGAGATGAGAAGTTTCTTTTGAAGTAATGAGATGCGCTCTTAGAAATTTTGACTGGATTTGATTAAACTTTTAAGCCTCTTAGTATAAAATAAATATTTTGATGGAGATGAGAAATCTGCGTCCTGGTATGTTGAAGTACCAATAGTCTGCATCCAATCATTTAAACAAACGGTCTTAGTTTTTGGGAATATATAAGCTCACCAATGAGCCTGGAATGGCTTTAGAATGGCTTTGTCTCCATTCAAACCCAGGTTTAAAGCCTTGCAGGGCAGCATATAGCCCACTGCTCTCATTAAGGCAGAAAAAAAATAAATAAAAACAAACGGTCAGCTCAGGTGTTTTATAAAATATGAGAGTCAAGAAATTCTCATACGGTTGTTGATCTCTACTTCAAAAAACACTTTAGATATTCAAATGGAAAAATTTTGAAAATAGTTTTTTATTTAGTCAATGTATAACATGGATGCATAAAAACCTCATTTTATTTCAGTGTTAAATTCTGTTTAAAGATACAGATTCTAATTAAAAATGTTCTGGACCTGTCGGGATTGATGATTTTCTTTATCTGGACCCCACAGATTTTTAATTGGTTACCCCCCGCGCTAGAGAAAGTCAAACACAGAAGAACCATATCAGTCCACCCCCGCTTTACAACAGGAAAACAGCTTAACGCAGGATTTAATAAAGAAAAGAAACACATTTAGAGGAAGGAAAGATGTTCGTTATTTTTCATTTAATTTTCATTATTAGAGTAGTTATGCATGGTAACATAAATATGTGTAACCCCCAAATTCCACATCCTCCGCCCAGCTGGCTTGCGTCATGTGGAGCATCTGTGTGATGTTAATCAATGAGAGCTGTTCCACATCCACCGCTTCTCCTCCGCACGTCACAGTCCATGTACATGTTCTCCGTCCTTCGCCATCAAAATACGGAGCCAAGCTATTTTTAGCTCCGGTCCGGCCAGGTCACGATCGGCGATTGCAATCGCACTAAAAAGGAAAAGGAACGTCGAGATCCAGTTTGTCAATTTAAAATATAGTAACGACAGATTGGTAACTACAAATTTTAGGATAATTCTTATATATTCCCATAAGCGTAGAAGGTTTTATTAAATGATTGGATGCAAACTATTTGTACTTCTACATACCAGGAAGCAGATTTCTCATCTCCACCAAAATATTTATTTTTATATCAAGAGGCTTAAAAGTTTCATCAAATCCAGTCACAACAACTTCTAAGAGCGCATCTCACAACTTCAAAATAAGCTTCTTATCGCAGGCATGGATGAAGAGATGCTGAGTTTGAAGGTAGAGAACAAACCGATTTTGTATGATTCTAATTATCCCTTTTCATAAAGATCCACAACGAAAAGAAAATGTTTTGGTAGAAACGTGTGATTGATGCTGATGATGAGTTTTAATTATGTCATATTAAATTTAGGGTTCATTACCGTATTTTTGCTCCTATGAATTATATAATATCGTGCATGCTCTCCTAGAGCTGCAAGGAAGTCAGAGCGGGAGGAAAGTGGAGGGTGTACTTTTCTTCTTCTTTCCACTCCCTCTAGTGGTTGTTTTGTTCGTAAACATTTGTTTTTTTTATTGCGTGTTTGTGCATGTTGACCACCATACAGGAACTTCTCCAGTTGTTGCAACACCTTGTTTTTTTTTTTTTTTGCATTTGTTTCACTGACTGTACGGTTTTTGCTTCTACTTTTTTGATTGCAGCATTTTTCTTGTTTGCAGCATTTTTCAGTTGCATTTGGTTTTTGCGTGTTTTAGAGTTACCATCATAGAAGTTTTTGCCGCATGTTTCGTTGTTTGCACCTGTCGTCCACCGTATTTCTGCCCCTTTTTTGAGAATTAAACCATAACTTCTTTACAAAGAGAAGTCAACGTGAAATCCTTAATTTAAATTCACTTTATAATTTATAAACAGCAGAAATAGAGAAAAGACAACAGCTTCCATCTTGCTTCCTGCTCTCCGTTTGATAAATTAATAACATTAATCGCAGTCCAAAAAAGTCTATAAAATATAAATTTGAAGTGTTTTACACTTTATTCTTCTCTGTGTTTGGTACCAATCCCAAAGCTCTGGTCTTTTGGGGCTCAGTCTGTGTGTCAGGTCAAAAAACTTGGAATTCCCTTAATGAATAAAATCTAAAAAAAAAACATGCCTGGCTTGTCTGAGAGTAGGTACGTGTTCAGTTCTTTCTGGATGTTTCTCTAAGGAATCCAGTCATCTCGTCCCCAAAGGGCAGAATGTAGAGCTAATTAGGAGGATGAATGGGGACTGGTTTGGTGGAGGCCTCGTGACTGTTGGTATAACTTATGACCTGACCGGATTCGCATTCCTTTAAGGTTTTTCTTTTTCTTTATTTTCACAGTGTGTAAATACATTAACATGTAAATACAAATACAGTGATATTAATACAAGGATTGATAACTGTTGAAAGGAGGTTTTTATTAAAACCTTCTCTAACAACAGCACCTTTATAATCTCTTCTCAGTATATAGTTATACTATTAGATCCTCCATCAAAGCAGTGAATTTATAGAGAACAATTTGTTCCATTATTATTATTTAAGGAAAAAAAAAAATGCAATTGAGAAATAAAACCATGAAAAACCTTTAATAAATGAAATGTTTGAGAGTAACTTTGCTGTTTCGTCAGATTTTGTTTCTTTTTAAAATCATTTTGTATGTATTTTTCATATTTTTTAAAAGAATCTAATATTTTCACTATTTTTTTTTTATTTCTCTTTTTAGAGTGAGTTTTAGGAATGTCATTCTTTTCAAATCGCGTTTTGCAGATTGCTTTACTTCCTGGGGCGGGCTTTCCTCTGGGGCGAGGAGAGAAGAGGCATTTACGGAAGAGGATTAGGGCCACTGAAAAAAAAAAAAGTTAACTGATTTTTTTAATTTTATTTCAGTATAGTATGGGAAAAAAGTCAGGATTCTGACTTTAATCTCAGAATTCTGACTTTTTTTCTCAGAATTCTGACTTTAATCTCAGAATTCTGACTTTTTTTTCCCATGTTAAACTGAAATAAAATTTTAAAATCAGTTAACTTTTTTGTTTTCCAGTGGCCCTAATCCTCTTCCGTACGCATTTCTACTGAATACTGGGATTTTATAAAACACAATTTACAAACCGTTTTAAAACTCAACCCAAAAAAACCCCAGGAAATATAAAACCATTCTTTTTTTTAAAGAATAAAATTAAAAATATAAAAAATAAACTTGAATTCAACTTTTATTGAAAATAACATAACTGAATCTGAGGTGACAGCAAAGTTACTCTCAAAAACTTTTTTATATGAAAAAAAAATATGTTTTATTTTCCATTTTCAAACTTAATTTCATACATTTTATTTCTTTTTCGTATTGTATTTTTTTATTTTATTTTTAATTTTTTAGTTTTTAAATAATAAAAATAAATATAAACAGTTTATTGTTTGGACACTGCCTTATTTATAGTTATTTTTTGCAGTTTAAATAATGGCTGTTATGTAATTACGGCGTAATTATTGTCCCATATCTCCTCATGGTAGCTGAGGTCGGCTAAAAATAGGGAACAGTAGGAATGTGCCGCCAATAATCTCTGTTAAACCAGCTGCTTATCTTTCTTTGATATAATATACTCATGGTTGTTTATTCAGCGTATATAGAATCAATAATAACTTGCTCCTCTTCTACGTTGTTGATTTTAGTGCTTCATCTGTTCCGTTCCTGTGGGAAAAAGACCTCAAACACAAACTTTACCTCGACCAACACTGGAGCTGAATCTGCAGTGAAAGCAATTCTTTGATTCATGTCTTTGTCGCTTGAATCCAGGACGACCATCAAGTGGTCAAAATCCAACAACTACCCGCCGTTCAGCCAGGCCAAGATGGAGGACACGCGTTGGGTGGATCTGAGGGTGAAGTTGGGATACCCGTACCTCTACTGTCACCAAGGAGACTGCGAACACCTGGTCATCATCACAGACATTAGGTCAGTGTTTCCATTCTGTGGTGCCGCCGTACCGCTGGCAGCGTCCAACTCACGTCACGTGACTTGAAGTGCTTTGGGGATGATGAAAGAAGAAGATACCAAACCCAAACTATCATCCGCTCTAATTTATGAAAGCCTTTTTGCTCCGTTGCTTTTTTTTTTTACTTTCTAAACATCATTTAGTCGTTTTGAATGAGAAAGTTCATTGAATGGCAAAAGATTTTGGGCCTAATTTCTAAAAATTTAATAACTTGCGCATTGATAAAAAAAAAAAGAAAAAAAAGAAGAAGTAAAAATAAGTTTGACGTCACTAAGGTTTTGGCATGGCTTGGTGAATGAGGCCCTTTATGTCAGCCTGTGAGTTTCCATGGAAAGAGCTGACTCCACCTCAAACCAGCCTCCACGGCTTAATGAACTCTGCACTGAGACGGTTCTTGTTAGCAAAGGTCCGGGTTGGTTTCTGTCCGTGTTTTCTCACCGTCCCTCTGAACAATAGGAGCCTTTGATTGAGCCATGCTCCCATTGGACTAAAGCATAGAGGACTGTATGAAATCAGCCATTTTAACCACAAACAAACTCATTTTGATATTATGATGGAGCAACTCAATTTATTACAGAATTTAGCAAATCATTGGGTGAGCAGGATTATTTTTCCATTATTTAGATAAACTGTAGATCTGAAAAGCATACAGAGGGGATGGAAAAGCCTAAACCTTTAGTAGGAGGAGAACAGCTTTATTTTGATGTAGTTTTACTAAAGTATCGGTAAAAATAAACACAGTATTTGGCATTATGGCTACTTGAGTACAGAGCAACTGTTGACAGAGATGGCAAAAGTACTCACTTCGTACTTGAGTAAAAGTACAGATACTTGAGTTAAAAAATACTCTGGTAAAAGTGGAAGTACTGATTAAACTTCTTTACTCAAGTAAAAGTAACAAAGTACAGGCTTGTAAATTTACTTAAAGTATAAAAGTAAAAATAGAAACCACTTTTTTCATGCCGTTGCCTACATTTTAAATAGATGTCTGCCAATAGGACTAGATCTCCGTTGTGTTCATTTTCAATCACCTCGTCGTCCATACTACTATGCTAACGCCACCGCCACCAAGCTGCAATGATTTGCCGCGAATAAATACCACCGAATCTGTCGATTCATCTTGTAGTGGTGCATCAAATGCAACGTAGATTCCCATCCAATTAGATTGAATTTGGTATTGATGACGTGAAAAATAATAACGGTAACACTATTGAAATGATTCAAAACTAAAGTAACGAGCCAATCTTTTAAAATGTAAGGAGTAGAAAGTACAGATATTTGTGTAAAAATGTAAGGAGTAGTAAAAACTTGCCAGAAAAATAAGTAGTAAAGTAAAAATATCAGAAAAATCTACTTGAGTACAGTAACAAAGTATTTGTACTTCGTTACTTCCCATCTCTGACTGTTGATAATAGGGCTCAGACAATTAATCAGATTAATTGTCCACTAATTTAGTAATTGATTGTTAACTGTAGTATAGAGACTCTAAAACATACCTTTAGCTGTCAGAGCGATCCACTTAGAGCTGTAATTATCCCAAAATTGCAAAAATATAGGTAAACATTTAGCATTTTATTTAAGAAAATGTTTTCGTCTGTCAATATGGTCATTCGGAACTCCTCAAGTGGAAAAGTTTGTTTCATTTCGTAAAAATTTTCATTAAGGAACCTTTTGGCTGTCCAATTATTAATCAGTTAATTGAAAAAATAATCAACAGATTAATCGATTTGCTAAATAATCATTAGTTGCAGCCCTAGATGATAACATCGAAAATGTTTTCTTCTGGCAGACAAAAATAAAAAGTGGTACAAGTTTGGGTTCTTTGAAAATGAAAGTAAAGATAAGTAACGTCATAAATTGCAATATAATTGCAATTTAACAAAATTTAATTTTCAAATGGCAGAAGCAATGACTTTTTTTCACATTATAAATAACAAGAGTAAGACACTAAATTTCTCCCTCCAGCCTGTTAGGTTGTGGTTAAAAGCTTGAAGTGGGGTTTTCGCTGCACGGAAAGGCAGAGTAGCAGCTAGCAGCAGATCCATGCCTGCAAGTAGAAGTAAACACTTTTTCACACAATGGTTACAGCAAAGTTCTGTAACACTGGACTCTGGGCAAACAAGCTTTCAAAAACCAGAAGTTTGGGGTTAAACATCTACAAGATTGGGGTTAGTGCAAAGGAAAATCTAAATAAAAATAATCACAATTTAGATTTTTGGCAAAATGGTTCAGCCTTTGTCACAACACATTCATTTCAAAGAAGCATTTTTATTTATAACACCTTACATTTGATCATTCATTAAATATTAATCTGAGCTACAGTTTAGCAGGCACAGCAAAGACACTTGAAACATTTTATGATATTCATTTTTAGAGGGACGGTGCAACCAAACATTGTCAGCAGGAACATCACAGTTAGCTTACAGCTCCATCCATGGTTTCTGATGCAACACACAAAATAATGTGTTTATAACACTTAATAAGAATAAGGTATATTATAACTATGGAGTGAATTTTGGTCTATTATTTTTGCAAGTTAAGAAGACATTTTGGAAATTGAAATTTGGAACAAAAACAATTTGCAATCCAAAAATGTAACTTTGAAACAAATAAAAAGGTTTTAATCTAAACAGGCTATTTTCCCAGCTTTTAAATTTTTTACCTATATTTACAATTTTCTTTAACATAGTTTATATTTTCCAAATTTTCATTTTTTATTTGTTTTTTTTCCATCATTTTTTTAATTTAATTTTTTCTTTTTTAATTTTCTGTTTTACAGATTGAGTTTTATGAATTGCATTTTTTCCAATTCTGTTTCACAGATGACTTCTTTAAGTCCAAACAAATGCTTTTTCTCTCGACCAATAAAACGTTGTTGCTAACATCCAGCCGACCAATAGAAATGCATCTTCTCTCCTCATCCCAGAGGGAAACCCACCCCAAAAGTGAATAGAATGTGACATGTGGAACATTGGTAAAAAACAATATTAAAAAAGACTTTTCAAAAACAAATTTGAAGATATAAAATTGTAAAAAAAAAAAAAAAAATGTTAAAAAAAAGAAAAGAAAAATTGTAAAATAATTTAAATTAAAAAAAAAAATCTGAGCAAATTTACTCTCAAAACCTTTTTTGATTCAGAAGGTTTTCAGTTTCATTTTTTGATTCCATTTTTTGCAACAATAATGAAACTAATTTCTGGATTAACTAATCACTAAACTACAAACCTTCTAAAAATAATTAGCTGTAATATCTTCTGTCCACTATGCATTGCTTGGTGTCAGTTACTTAAAAACACAAAGTACATAAAGTTTGCTGTTGCAATGTGGCAAAAAAAAAAAATGAATGGAAGCTAAAATGTCAAAAAGCTGATGTATAGTTTGCGTAAGAGAGGAAACCACATGAAGATGAGCTCCAGGCATCACCAATGCGAGACTAATTCCATCTGATTTCCTCTGCAGACTGGTCCACCAGGGCGACTGCTTGGATAAGAGGCTGTATCCGCTCCTCACGCACAAGAACAGGGCGGTCACCCAGAAATGTGCCGTTTGCCACGTCTTCATCGGCAGGTGTGTAAACATGCAGCCTAAATCTGGATCTCCCTGAATTGCCTCTAACGTCGCCCTCCTTTTTATTTTGTTAGATGGTACACCATCGGCGACCAGTTTGCTCCCAGTGATCCATGTATCTTCTGTGACAAATGCTTCCGGATGCTTCATTATGATGAGCAGGGCATCAAACTGGGAGAGTTCCTGGCTTATCCATACGTGGACCGAGGGGCCTTTAACTGAACTTCCTGTTATGCTGTATTATAGTTACATTTCATAAAGATGTATTTATTTTTATTTTTTGCATAAATTTACCTTTGTTCATTAAAGCATCAGTTTCATCAATTCCTCGCATATTTGCTTATATTAGAAGCAGGGAAATGTGTCTTAGGCTACGTTCACACTGCAGCCTGAAGTGACCCAAATCCGATTTTTTGGCCCATATGCGACCTGGATCTGATCTTTTCATGACAGTCTCAACAACTCGGATCTGATTTTTTCCAAGTCGACCAGGCCCGCTTGGCTATGTGATCCTGAATGCGATCTTTTCAAATGTGACCTGTGTCTGAACGGCCAGGTCGCATTCATCCGACCTGAATGTCATTAATACCCAACAAAGGTCACTATTCTGCGTCCTGCTACGCAGAAGCGGCAGGAAAAACAACCACTATGGCAGATGATGATGCAGAGAGGAATATTTATGTTTAAACATATTAAAAAGATGGAGTTTTTAAGGTTGGGAATAGATCGCGAGATGAGCTCCAGCACTACCATCCTCCGTGTTCTGTAAACACAGAGCACACTGGCTTGTGACGTCATTGCGTCCTCTACTGTGCATGCGGGACACTTGCGTTGTATGAATACAGCTCACACAGGAGATCACATACAAGTCGCATATATTTGGAAATGTGAACGGCAACGCAAAAAAAATCGGAATTGAGCATCAAGGCCTGCAGTGGGAACGTAGCCTTTGATGGGTGGCATTAAAGGAATAGTACACCCAAAACATGATTAGCCTTCATTTTCTACTCACCCCCATGCTAAACAACACTCTGGAGTATTTTTTTGATATCTCAAATGCATCTGGAGATCTGGGAGGCTTCTTGCTGTCTGCTGACATTCAAATAATAGAGGTCTATGGCGCCCGAGGCAGAAAGGTCCATAAAAGTCCACAAAAAACGTGTCAATATTCCTCCATACTGCTCGTCCAATGTATTCCAAGTGTCCTGAGTGGATAGCTTCCATAATTTACTCGAAACGAAGTCATTTAGAATGATTTTAGAGCATAAACAGTAGTGTATAGGATTTCCTAAAAGCGCGTTCACGAGTCTACGGAAACCGCGGCAGACCAAACCAGATGAAAGTGCGCATTCAGCGTCTGCTCTGCCGATAATGCAAGCGTAGAAGAAGAAATGTGCTGTTTACCTGTGCAAAGAAAGAAACAACGAAAGAAAAATTTCGGAGGACTTCAGTGTTGAGGAAGAGCATGAGTTCTTTGCCGAGCTGAATGCGCACTTTCGTCTGGTTTGGTCTGCCGCAGTTTCCGTAGGCTCGTGAACGCGCTTTTAGGAAATCCTATACACTACTGTTTATGCTCTAAAAACATTCTAAATGACTTCGTTTCGAGTAAATTATGGACGCTACCCACTCAGGACACTTGGAATACATTGGACGAGCAGTATGGAGGAATATTGACACGTTTTTTGTGGACTTTTATGGACCTTTCTGCCTCGGGCGCCATAGACCACCATTATTTGAATGTCAGCAGACAGCAAGAAGCCTCCCAGATCTCCAGATGCATTTGAGATATCAAAAAAGTCCTCCAGAGTGTTGTTCAGCATGGGGGTGAGTAGAAAATGAAGGCTAATCATGTTTTGGGTGTACTATTCCTTTAACATAATTCCCTAAAAACTCCTTTGAAAAGATATCCAACTCAAAAATATGATTCTACTGTGAATTATTTCCATGTACTGAACCATATACGCTCATTACTCGGTCTGGGCTCCTATTGCATGAATACAGAGCAGCTGAGGTCCAGTGGAGGCCCAGGTTGCATTGAGATCTTCAGGTCACCTTCCTGGCTTTACGGGGTTCTGGTCAGGCCCATTTATTGAACAGTAAAGCACCGTAACACCACAGTCACTAGGCCGCTCTTCTGGCACTCCCCAAGTCTTGAATGGTTTTCCTACTACATGTCTACCTTCCACTCAACTTTCCTAACAAACCAGCTTCTTAAGTTACCAACATTTCCACAAAAAAGTTGAATAAAGCATGCATTGGCCCTTAATGTGAGCAGGGAAATAAGATGATCTGCCAATAGGAGTGTCTAAAATAAAGGGAGTCTTATTTTAAATGTAAACCATCTTATTCCATTGTTAAATTGTCTTACCTACTGAAAATAAGGGGAAAAACACAGATTCAACATTTATTTATTGCAAGGTGCAACTTCTAGTCCTTGTGGAGGACAGTGACTTTATTCTACACATTTGGGTCCAGTTATTTCTATTTTTAAATTAGCTAAATTGGTCCATAATGTTTATAAAAAGTGTGACCGGGTCTGAAGCTTTTATACATCCTTATGTCCACAGGGACATTTCTAAGATTTCACGCTGGTTCTAGGTTAAAAGGATGAATGACGTCTGAATAAAACCAGAAGGCGACATGCTGTAACTACCACTTTATTACTAGATGATGACACAAGCACAAAAATACTCTTATTTACATCTAGGATTTAAAAAGAGACATTAAAAGACACTTAAACATGGTGGGAAATAAAGCACTTTCTCGGCTAATGAAACTTTGGCAAATTCAACATCTTTCTGTTTGGATGGGAGAGGATGATCTGTTAAACATGCATCACAGAGCATTAAAACAGTTTATCTACTTCAAGTTCAGAGAGGTGTAGTCCTGACTCTTTAAATGAAATGATGGACTCAAGAAGAAGAAAGAAAGTAAAGGATAAAATGTTCCTGACCCTGTTTTCTCTTAACATTCACACCTGCAGGTTTCTCAGTGCGACGCGGACATGAATTAAATACATCAAACAGCAGGCAGCACGAGGTGTCAAAGTACAAAAATAAACTATGCAGCAAGACGTAATCGGTGAACTGAAACCGTGGAGCAGCAACACTAAAGTTCAGAAAACTGGAAACCATTGGAATGACGGTTTTCCCAGTACAGCAGCGAATCCGTCCTTCAGGCCGGCGGGACGCTCAGCTGGACTCCTGAGCTTTCAGAAGACTGCAGTCAAACACAGAGAGGGGGAGGAGGGGGGGGTTAATGCAGTCTGGATGATTTATTATAACAGAGCTAATCTTAAACTAGAGAAATTACTTGAATAAACTGGGTTCCAGCAGCATTGATTGGTGCGTTTGGCTGCTCCACGCCAAACTACAGCAGCTACACTGTTTACCGAGGAAACCTTTAAAATAAGCCTTTTTTTTTCTGCAGCAGCTTTCAGGAAAAAAAAATGAATTCTAATAATTTTTTCCATCTGCTGACCTTTGACTGAAATATAAACAAAACGTTTCTGTTTTTAAAAATGTTCCATTGGGCCTAAAAATCGTTTGCTGGGAGGACTGATTCCAGCTCTGCTCGCCGATCCAGATCTCGTTCAGAACTCAGGAGAAGTTTTGGGGTAGTTAAAGCAAATCTTCTGTTCATATATTTTAGGGTTTCCAAGCATAAGATGGTGTCACATTCACTGTTCCTTCACTAAATAAATATATATATATTTTTAATGCTTTTAAGGTTCTCCTTTGTATTCTAAACATGGTTTCTTGTTCTTACACCTGTAGAGTCATTTGAAAGGGAAAAGATCAGTTTCAGCAACATGTTTTCAAATCATGAACCAAGGTTTAACTTCTTACATATTAATTATTTAATTCACCAGGTTAATGTTAAACCTTACAGCTACTGACTGATTTAACAGCATTTTGTATTGATTCTCTGCTACAACCTTAATGTGCCTACTGGGTTACACTAGACACATATTTCTAACTCATATCTACAGTCTAACTGTGACCCTTACCTGAATCATTACGGGTTCATATACAACCGTGATCTAAACTCAATTCACATCTAAAGGCTGATTTATACTCAGAAACCAGGTAGTCTGCGTGTGTCACAGTGAACGCAGAGACGTCCCCGCCCCTGCTGCAGACACTCTGCTGCACCTCTCCATAATTATAGGTGACCGCAGACAGTGCTGCAGACAGGAGGCCTCTGATTGGTCAAATCTACATCTGCTCTACACTATTTGTATCTCCTGTTTGGTACCTTACCAGCTTGTTTGGTTTTTTATGACCGCCATTGTGGAAAATGACTGGTGAAGTATGACCAGCTAAAGGGGCAAGGTGCGCGAGAACGCTGGGACCCTTTTCCCACCTGGATCCACGCTCTTTTTGGCCCTCATGTCCCTCCGTTGTCGGACAAACTTGCCCCCACTTCCTTACCGCCTCGGCCGTATCTAGACCCACAGCTAGTTCACGATTGTCCCTGCTGTGGGAGTATAACCAGCCCTTCAGTCCTAAACCTAACACCTAACGCTAGAAAAGCATTTGTACCCATGATGACCAGAGGTTGGTCCCCACTAGAGCGCGCGCTCCCCACGGAAAATGGTCCCCATGATATAAGAAATATGCACCCACGCACGTTCATTTTTCAGTGTTGATCTAGTGGTTAGAGCAGAGTGCTTGTGCTCTGAGAAGGTTGCAGTACCTAGTTCGATCCCCACAGCCTGCACTCTGGGTTCCTGAGCAAGACCCTTAACCCCACACTGCTCCCCAGGTGCCACACAATGGCAGCCCACTGCTCCCCAAGGGGATGGGTTAAAATGCAGAGAGGGAATTTCCCCATTGTGGGACAATAAAGGGATTTACACACACACACACACACACACACACACACACACACACACACACTTCACATTCTATGTTGAATGACTGGGATTTGAACTCAACATTGAACTCATGATGGTCTCTGCAGAGTTAAATCTCATTTTGCAGAAGGAACAGTATAACCTTTAGTTTTAATAGGTTTTTTGTAATCTTAATCCAGCGTCACTGATTAACATTTTAGGTTCCACTGGTGAGCAATTCCCACTCTGAGGCTTATTTCCTCCTGTTGCTTGGTGGATGGACTTTTCTGCTCGCGCTCTTCCTGACTGAACTCTGCTAACTGATTAATACCACCTGTCCAGAAACCAAAGATCCTGAAAAGCAAACCGCTGAATAAGTGGACTCAGAATATCTGCTCTCTACTCAGATTAGGTTAATCCAACTCTCTGAAACAAGACCCTGCTTTGCTCTTGGGAGAGGATTGCTCCATGTTAAAAACTGTTCACTCCTACTAACAAACTTATCAAAAAAGGAATCCTTACCTCTAATATTAATGGATTTTTCTTGCATTATATAATTTATTTAAAGAAATAAAAACTAAAGAATCTGTTAAATTAGGCTCAAACGTTCTGGTTGATTTTACATCAGTTTAATGACTCTTATAAATAAAATCTGATCCCTCCGAGTCTAAAACCAGAAGATGAGCAGAAAAGTGGATCCAATAGTTAAAGGTCTCCTTTCAGTCCAGGAAAGTCAAATCTGGATCGTCTACCTGTGGTTTTCTCCTGCTGAGGCATCTTCAAGCTTTTCCATCTCCACCTCCTGCTTCTTCTCCTCAGGGTTGATGTCCCCGTTGGTCACCTTGTCTGCAGGGCAGGAATGGAGAGTTTTTCAGTATAATAATACGATTTAAAAGCACCACTCAGGTCACTTAAGGGCACTGAACAATCGCTCTATAATTATATGGTCAACGGCCTTAATTTCCGAACCAGCGCGAGCAGCAGCATGTGATGACACCCAGCTCTCAAGAAGTTCGCTAAATTGATAGATTTTCCATCCATTTGCTGCGCTGTGCAAAAATAAAAAGACAATCCATCAAATTTGGTATTTAGGAGTAAGGTTGTGGCGGCAGTGTTTGATAAAAGCTCGTTTCTCCTGAGAAGGTCAACCACAGAGATCCCATGACAGCCCAGGGGGAAGGAGAGGCAGCAGGCTGAGCGCTGAGCTCCTTCCTGGATTCAAACCGTCTGCAATTTTTATCCATTTATCAACCAGACGAATTTTCCTCATACACTAGAAGCAGATGTAATCATTTTTCACAGTAACAGACAAAGATAAAAGTTTCTATGAAACCATTCCCTTTTATGTTCAACCAAAAATATATTATTCATTAAAAGTTAATCGAGAAAATACCTAAAACCATTTTATATTGTGAAAAAAGGAAATATTGGAGTCTGATGATTAAACATCTTGATCAGCTTTTTAACATCTGAGCATGTGCAAAGGGTTAATAAGCTTCAGCGGTCGGTAGGGGTGTGCAAATTAATCATCACGACGATGCATCGCGATTCTAATTTTTGCGATCTACTGCATCGATTCTGGACGCCAAGTATGGATTCTTAATTTTAAAAAATGAACAAAAAAAATACATGAATGTTTGGAGCACATCAGCCAAACCAAGTGGAATACAACTTCCAGTCCAGCAGATGTCGCTGCGGATGTGTTGACGCCCGCATCGCAATATATCAAGTATCGTGATGCATCGTGATAGAATCGCATTGTGGCATGTGAATCGTGATTCGAATCGAATCATGACTTCTTTGCCAATACCCACCCCTAGCGGTCCGTCAGTCTGGGTCAGAAGGCAACAGAACCATGAAGGCAAGCGCTAGACTGGACGGAGGTTTTCTAACATCTTCATTGATTTTATTTAGCCTTTATTTTACCAGGAAAGATCTCTGTTACAAGGATGTCCTGCAACAAGCTGCTACATGTACATTAACCTTATTCACAGGAGTAACACTAGTGCTGAATTGTTTACAACAAAGTATAAAATAAGATGTAAAAAAAATACAATTTTACACATAATTCAACTAAATGTTACACGTTACCAGATGTATTTATCAGGGTTTATACAGGAATGAGTAACTAATTTAATGCTCTTAGAAATAAATTCAATGCCATCAACAAGTACCCATCATCTTTACCGTCGACAGGCTGCAGCCATGTCCTGATTTCCTCGTTTTCCAGCCACTTTTGCTGAAATTTGCATTTTGCCATTCTCTAGCCTTTTCTCTGCCTTTTCTCCGCTTCTTTTATGAAGAAAAACGGCTTTAGGTCCAACCGGAAGCATTTCACGCTAATAGATATCGACATATCTTACAGAATAGTTTTTATAAACTTTTCTTTTTCAAATCAAGCATTTTAAATGCCACAATAATCTAATTTAATGAATTTTAATGCCAATTCAGGCCTTAATTTAAAAAATAATAATTTAATGACTTTTAACGACCCGTGCAAACCCTGTTAATATGTCTGACAGAAATGACAAGTTTTATTACTTTTTGTTTACACTGAAACGTCCACATTCTGCTCTATGAAATGTGCAGACGTCTGTGATACAGTAGAACTTCTTCTAACTTTTTAACACGTTTTTTAACATAAATTATATAATTAAAGTATTTCATGACCAATATCCATTAAAAATCGTATTAAATGTCACTAGAATATTTTAAACTCTACTTATTTTTCCCCATTTGTCCTTTTCTGAATATACCACTTTCAGAGCCGTTTTTGATGCCGTTTTGATCCGATCCCTTAAACTAAATCTTTCACAATCAGCACTGGATGCTTGAAATTTAACATTAACATCCAGAAGCTGTTAGATCTGCTTTAGCTCCTGCAGCCACCATATCTGTGGATGTGCTGATGACCTTTAAGTATTTCTGCTTCATCTTGTAGTGATCACAGGCTACGTTCACACCGCTGCCTGAAGTGACCCCAATCTGATTTTTTTGGCCCATATGCGACCTGGATGTGATCTTTTCATAACAGTCTGAACAACAAATCAGATTTTTTCCAATGCAACCCGGCCGCTTTGTGCATTCATCCGACCTCAAAGTCATTAATACCCGTCAAAGGTAAGGTCTGCTTCTTGCTACGCAGAGGTGGCAAGAAAAACGACGACCATGGCGGATGATGATGCGGAGAGTAGTATTTATGTATAACAATCTTGGAAAGATTGTGTTTTTATGGTTGGTAAAGATCGCTAGATGCTCTCCGTCACTGTTTACTCCCGTAAACACAGAGCACGCTGGCCTGTGCCGTCATTGCGTCCTCTACTGCACATGTGGGACACTTAGGTTGTATGACTGCAGTTCACGCAGGAGATCACATATAAGTCGAATATATTTGAAAATGTGAACAGAAACGTAAGAAAAAAAAATAAAAAATACCGTATCAGATTTCACCAAAAAAATCGTAATTGAGCATTAAAGCCTGCAGTGTGAACGTAGCCTGAAACTGTGTGCATGGTACATAGCAGGGCTGTTAGTAAGCGGTGAGTTTCATTGTTCTGGTATTAATGTGGGCCGCCACATGTTCCACTCATCTGGATTATTTACTTATGAATCCGTAGCGGTTTTTGATGCGTTGAATTAGGGATTTAGCTAAACTTTTTTAAAAGGACGCTGATGTTTAATTAAACATAATCATCCAAATCCAGCTCTTAAATGCATTATTATTGTTATTTTTTAACGGCACTAGTGGCTCGTTTTTTGGACAGTAGGCTGACAGGAAAGGGAGTATGAGAGAGGGGGAGAGACATGCTGCAAAAGACCACAGGTCAGATTCGAACCCTGGTCGCCCACGTTGCGGACTAAGGCCTCTGTACATGGGTCGTGCGCGCTGTCAGCCTGCTTTTCATGTGCTGTTAGATTTTCTTGTGCACTGAGAATGCATCAGTAGTGCACAGTTGTGCGGCTTAGAGAGAACATTGGCAGTGACTATGGCCAACTGTCCAGCAGCATCGCCAGAACCATAAAGAGACCGTGTGGAGAACTGTTTACATAAGACACCAGAACCAGATGTCTTCTTGCAAAGGAACCTAGAACCCTCCTCGGCAGAACAGCAGGCTGAGCTCCTCCACGTTGCGCTGCATTGATGCAGCGATTCATGAAAAAGGAGCTCAAACCAAGTATTCAAATCATAGAAACAAACAGGCCTTTTAAAGGAAAAGTTATCCGGTCATATTCAGAATTCAACCTTCTGAAAGTACATTTTCTCTGGCCAGAAGTTTGAGGGCAAATCCTCCCTCTTCAAGTTGGCAATCCAACTCAGGAATCAGAAATGTGAAATAACTAATTTTGTTTTCACTTTTACTCGATGTATTCCAACATCCAACTGCCATGCACGTGGGCATTGTTAGTTTCACTATAGCTCTGGTGAATTTCAATGGTGAAGTCCTCTGGAAATCTTCAATAATTGTTGTTGATTGCAGATGTGTCTAGTAGTTCCCATTGATTTTGCTTGTAAAGCGGGAGAATGGCACTAGGCTTACCGCACCGTGACGTCACTGCTGGAAGATTGCAGCAGAAAGGTGTTACTATATCTAGGCAAAAATGGCCGCTCCCAGACTCAGTGATCATGACGAAAATGATTGTTTTTATTTTTTTACTGATTAACAATAAATTCATTAAATCAGTGCGAACGTATTAGTTTTAGGTAATGATCCATTGTTTTTTTTCCTTGCTGACTGGACTTCTCCTTTAAAAGCCTGATTTCTGATTTCAATTTCATTGATGCCATGTAATATTCAATGACTGGATTTTAAGTATATCCCTGTAGGCGTGATGAATGTAAGCAGGTTTCCCTCTTTTAAAATGATAGGAGCTTCTTCTGAACTCTACCTGTGCTGCCGTCCTTGACGTGCTCCACTCTCTTCAGAGCTCCTTTCTTGGCCTCTTCATGCTGCCTCTGCTCAGCTAAGGACTTGTTCAGCACCTGGCTGAGCACGCACTCGCCTTCCCCCACCAGAAACATGGTCTTAAACTTGTTGTACAACATGGAGGCTTTGTCCATGATGTCCTGGCTGGCCTTGAACCTCCGGATCTGGATGATAAACAGGATCAGCAGCACGTCAGAGGTCTATAGGCTATAAAAACAAACCAAACTCTGCAGTTCTACCTTTTTGAGCGTTGCAATAAGTTCACTGTGTCTCTGCAGGTGCTGAGTCGTCACCTGAAGGGAGCCGATTTCATCTAACGCGTCCAAGCACTTCTTCACGTCCTAGTGAGGGAGATCAGGGGATGGAGGGAAAACAAGGAGATCTTTAGACTGATAAATAATTTGGGCCCCCTCATATTCTTCCTGCTGGATTATTTCTTTATGCACCTGTGGCAGTCTTTGATTAGCTGTATAAGGATATTTAAGCAAAACTTGTTTTTTTAAAAGGACACCGACATTTGATTGAATATACTCACCCAAACAGAGCTCTTAAATACATTACCTACTATATTATTGAACAGATTAGGTTTTTTGGGGGGGAAGATTTTGGATTTAAGAGTAAATTGTGGGACTGAACAGCTGATTTTATTTTTCTATTCCATCAACTTTTCCATCAACTAGGCTTAAAATGTTCCCTTTTTGACAAAGCTTATAGTTGGAGTGGCTGAGGTCATCCTGAACTATCTCTGTATGCTGCTATAGGCTTAGGCTGCTGGAGGACATAGGGACCACCTTTCATCATTCTATCACTATTCTTCAATTCTGCAGTTATTATTTTAAAAGCTAACCTTATGCTCCTTCTCCTTTTTGTTCACATAGTAGCTTCATCTGTTCTGTTCCTGTTTGGCTGTGGCACCATGCAGGAGAGAAAACGCTGCCATCAACACCTCTAATTATAGATGATAGAATTGGGCCTGTTTTTCTAATGTTTAGTCCCGTTTCTCTCCCAGACATAGCAATGAGCTTAGCTCTTACTGTAACTGACTTTATTTGTTCTCCTTAAAGCTACAGTGTGTAATTTTCAGTGACATCTAACGTTCAGACTGCAGACCGCAGCAACATGAACATCTCACCCCCACCGCTTCTCCCCCCCAACAGTACGGCGAGCGTTACGGGACAAAATGTCTTCCACGACGTCCGCATCACCTACCTTCTCAAGTGATGAGGTTTGTTTACATAGATACTTTTACAGATAGTATTTCATTAGTCTGTGTGTTCAGTACCGTCTCAGTTCATCTCTCTCAACTTGCCGTAGTTACTTTCGAGCGTAATGGGCGATCTCGCAATTGCTAGTTTGTTGGCTCTGCGCTGCCGTAGCGCAAAGATGTCTGCCTCCATGGCTGCGAGACCCGCTCCTATGTAATTATAAATAACGAATTCTAAGGCAACGCAAATATTAAGGTTAAGAGCAAATATTAAGGTTAAGAGGCTGAGCTCGTAGATGATGATAAATAACATAGTTATGTATAATATATTACATTTCTGACTGTATATCCCTGTAATTATTACACACTGTAGCTTTAATCCCTTTTACATGAAAGCCTGGCTCAGAGCTTATCTGGTTAACCGTCTCTTTCCCTTTCTAACATAGAAAGGATTTATAGATCAGAGCTTCTATGTTTGTCTTGTATGTCTACTTTCTCTACTTGAACCCCCAGTTTACCACAGCAGAAGAGAGCTCACACTAACCTGATTGAGCTGGAAATGTCTTCCTGTTTAATAGGGGTGTACATAATGATCGATTTGTATCGATGCATCGATCCAACAGCCGACGATCCGATGCATCGATACGTCCGCAAGAGTATCGAATCATGTATTTTTTTTTTCCTCCGGTCTATTTTTATCCATTTGCTCCTGGACGTAATTCTCCCTCCCGTGCTGCGGTGGCGCTAAATCTATTTTGCCCTCCTACCTCGCTTCCTGGTTATACTCTTACAGCAGTGTGTTGCAGCAAGCTTGATACAGACATTTTTAAATTACTGTGGGTCTAGATACAGCCGAGGCGGCGAGGAAGTGGGGGCGAGTTTAGTCCAACGACAGGGGGACATGAGGGCCAAAAAGAGCAGAGATCCAGGTGGAAAAAAGGCTCCCAGCGTTCTTGCGTACCTCGCTATTCTAGCGGGTCAAACTTCACGAGTTGTTTTCTGCAATTTCGGTCATAAAAACAAAACAATGCCGGCCTCCTGTCTGCGGCACTGTTTGTGGTCAGCTACAATTTGGGAAAGGTGCAGCGGAGCGTCTCTCAAGGGAGCGGGGACGTCTGGAGCAGAGGTATTGCATTGCACTCATTGCACTGATTATGTGCAGTATTTTTGCAGTATTTTTGGATGCAACTTTTCTACTGTTATTTGTTGTTCTTTCTAAAAACAAAAAAAAATGCATAACGATATTACAGCTTTCATTGATTTATTTCAAACTTGAAACTTTGTTTAGCCTGTAAGGTAAAAGAAAAAAAAAAATGTACCGATTAATCTAATCGAATTGTTGGGTCAGGAAATCGATACTGAATCGAGTCGCCATGATGGATGTGATTTACACCCCTACTGTTAAATGGAAGTTTTTCCTGTACACTGTCCCTGCATGCATGCTCAGTATGAGGGATTGCTGCAGTCAGCTACATAATGCAAGTAAATATCTACAGTGGCCTCATGCTCACACAGGAGTGTGTCGTGCAAATCAATGACTGGAAGCAATCAGCTGGTTTTCTTAAACAGAAAATGCCTCATATCCTCTGTAACGTATAGTGGAGGATCAGTCATGCTGTGGGCTCAAAGATTCCCCAAACTGCTCGTAGAAAGTGTGAACAGCATGGATGCCGATAACTAAATTCATTATTAAACCGTGCTTAATTAGTATAATTCAATTTGAGTGTGAAATGGTTCTACTGCAGTAACCAGGTAGTCAATAGATAGAAAGTGCTGTTGAGTTAAGAATAACTTACAGGGTTGTCGATTTTCAGGGAAATTCTGATCTCACTGTGGAGCTTCTGGAGCTTCAGGTCAGTCGACATTTCTGAAACATAGAATGCAAAAGATGATTAGTCTAAAGAATAAAAATCTGAAAAATATAAGACATCTGGAAACAGGCACTCCAAGGCTTTTTTATTAAATTTATGAAGAGTGCTGGTTATCCTGACTTAATTTATTATTTATTTAAAAACATCGTCCAGACTAACCTTTTTTTTTGGGTCCTGTCTCCATTTTCTTCACATCCTCTTTTTCAGGCCTGAAGGAGAGAGAGAGAAAAACTGCGTTAGGATCCTCCTGGGTCAAATCACCCAGGGTTCAAGGCGCCAGAGAACCACATATTTAGAGGGACTTCTTAACCCGAGATAAAAATGGTTGTATTTCAGAGATTTTATTGAGGCATTTAAATGGACACAATGACCTGGTCTTGATAATGAGTTGATCTGATGGTGAGATATCAGCTTTCTGCTACAGTTAAGCCACATTTATCCATCCCTCACAGCAACACGGTGAAAGTTAAACCAGAGAGGAAAGATGAGCCCAGCCTGCTGGAGGAGAGACATGAACTCACTCTCTGGATTCGTCTGCTTTCCATCGCCTCACGTCTTTCTCCGGTTCAGAGTTCTGCAGCTTCTTCCTGCCTTTGCTTTTCTGAAACTAACAGAAAAAAGAAAACATTAGTGAGGATCCTCTGGTCACACCGTCTGGACGTGTAAGGGAGCCTTGCCTCGTCGTCATCGGAGCCGGAGGAGCCGTCATCCTTCGACAGCTTCTTCTTCTTGGCTTCAGACTCTTTCAGCTCGGCTTCCTTTCCCTTACTGCCCTCCCTCTTCTTCCTCTTTTCCTCCTCTCCGCTCTGCTGCTTGTCGTCTACTGTCCTCCTTCGCTTCCTCTCTGACTCACTTGTTTCCCTAAGAGAGGATAAAAAGCAGAAGGAGCTATAATTAAGAGTTTTCGTTTCCTTATTGGGTGTCGTAGGACGGCTGAATCGATCGTTTACACTTCACTTCCGGATCCCTGCTGGTCCTGCTGGAGCAAAATCAGCTTCTCGCTTTTGGGCTTCCTGCCTCTTCGTTTAGGACCCTCTGCACCTGATTCCATGAACAAGAAAAACACAAAGTTTAACATTCAGTTTGTGCAACAGGGGTTCATAAAGCATCACTGCCCTCCACGCGTTTGAGTAATTCTTCCAGGCTTTTCTGATTATTCCATCACCTATGCAAGACCTTTCTACCACCTCCATAACATTTCTAAACTCCGTCCCATTCTCTCCTTCCCAGACACCGAAAAGCTGGTTTATGCATTTGTCTCCTCTAGACTGGACTATTGCAAAGCACTTCTCATTGGGATCCCTAGAAATAGTCTGCAGAGGCTTCAGTACATTCAAAACTCTGCAGCTAGGATCCTAATGAGAGTGCAGAGCACATAACCCACATTCTCCATTCATTACAATGACTTCCCACCTCCACCAGGATTGACTACAAGGTTTCCCTCCTCACACATCAATGCATCCATTGACATGTGAACCTCTACCTCAAAGAACTTAACACACAAACAGAACACAACCGGCTCCCTTGGCTTCACTCATTCAAACTTCTCCACATTCCCACAACCAGACTCAGGACAATAGGAGATAGAGCATTTTGTGCTGCTGCCCCACATCTGTGGAATGTCCTCCCCGACACCTTGGCTACGTTCACACTACAGCCTGAAGTGACCTAAATCCTATGTGGTCCTGAATCCGATACAAATCTGATCTTTTCAAATGCGACCTGTGTGTGAACTAATCCGACCCCACCGCCGTTAATACCAGACAAAGGTCACTATTCTGGGTCTTGCTATGAAGAAGTGGCAAGAAAAACAACAACAATGGCAGATGATGATGCGGAGAGCAGTATTTATGTCTAACCATCTTGAAAAGATCGCTAGATGCGCTCCGGCACTATCGTCCATGTTTACTTCCGTAAACACAGAGCACGCTGGCCTGTGACGTCATTGCGTCCTTTATTGCGCATGCAGGAAACTTGCGTTGTATGACTGCAGTTCACACAGGAGATGGAAATGTGAACGGCAACGCAGAAAAAAAATTGGATTTCACACACACACACACAAAAGTGTGAACGTAGCCTTTGAGGGCACCTCAATCCAGTGAATTAAAAAAAAAGGCCTAAAAACATTTTTTAGCAAAGCTTTTGCTCCCCTTTAAATTTTTTTTCATGCTATTCTCTTTTTAACTTTAGCGCTTTGAGATATTTTCATGGAAAGTGCAGTATAAATTAAATGTATTATTATTTTGTAGTGAGTTTCTGATTCTTCATAATTATGCTCAAAAGTTTAAGCAGTGAAGCACATTTTATGAAAACTTTGCAGCTATAGTTCTGTGGTGGAAGTTCTTCAGGTTTTAGATGATTGTGCAGAAAAAAAAAAGTTTTTTAACTTTCATTTACAAGCACATTGAATCATAGAAAAGAGGAGCAATCATTTTTCAAATCGTCACAAGATGTTAGTCTGCAAGAATCATCCCTTTGCACCAAAATGGCCTCTGATGGAAAAATTAATAAAAACCTGCTGTAAATAACTAAATATTATTTAATATTATTTAATAATTTAAAGAAAAAAAAAACTTATTTAGATTTACATTTTTTTGCAGTGCAGTGCTCTACAATTTGAAAATTGCATTTTTTTTAAATTGCGATTATATTGCCAATGTAAGTAATTGCCCAGAAGGACAAGGATTAGTGTAAAACAAATCTCGAAATCTCAAAAATGTTATCTTAGAAATAAAAAACAAAATTGGATTAATTGATTAAAAATAAATAAATTAAGCCAAGAATGGGTCAGGATTAGACCAGAGTGAATTACTACAATAAAAATACAGACTTTGCTTAGATTTTATGTATATTAAGATTTTAAAATCTGTAGGAGGCAAAAAGAAAACACATCAGATCACAGCCAACCTTTTACCACCTCTGCAGTTTGTGACAGACTGATGCGAATGCAGCAGAAATCCTACCTGATTGACTCATAGGGCTCCCAGGATCCTCCTCTTTGTCATTATCCTGCTCAGTCTAAAAAAAAATAAACACTGAAATTAACAATTTCACAATGAAGTTGCTCCAATACATTTAGTAAACTCATTTAACCATGCACAGGATTACTGCCAACCTTTTTCTTTCTCCCTCTCTTGGGTTTTAATAGATCATTTGACTCCTTCAGAGCAGAAACCTAAAAATTAATCATAAAAATATGTTTTTATTTCAGTTTATCTCAAACACAATGAGCCTTGCAATTCAGCAGAATGTTAGAAGCTGCAAAAGGAAAAGCCGAACACAAACCAAATATATAGATTTACTTCTCAGTATAGAGCCACAGCACCCTCTAGTGGGCAGTTGTAGTGTTGCACCCACTTGAATATTCGTGGTAGAGAGAATATTGTTATACTTACTTTCTTTTAGAGATTGTTTGCATATAAAATAAAACGAAAATCTGATTTTGTCAGTAGAAACTGATATTCTGCAATGTGATGAATTTAGCATGAATAGTTGTTTGTTAAAGTCAGATTATGGTAAAGAAGTGATTTGGTGAAATCATGCAGCAGTAAGACAGAGAAGCAGGAAACTGACCCAAAACAGAAGGAAAACTTTTGTATTTCATATAAGCTCAGTCAGGATTTCATCTTTTGTTCAAACACCATAAGAGAGCGTCAAATGTTCCCCTCAAAGTGACCAAAAAATACAAAAAGCTTTGATTTCTGTTGGATGTTTAATCACCAGGAGAAAACCGGACACCCTGCACGCAAATCTAAAGCGGCCTGAGAAACAGTTTTGACCAAAAAGGGGATTTTCTAATCAATCAGGAATAAAATAGAGATAAAAGGATTAAAACCACCCGGTGCAGCATGCTGTTCCACCGAATTAAGGGGATGAAATGACCTGCAACGCTTCACGGAGCCCAACATGCAAACGTACGTACATCCTGGTTCTGAGGACCCTGCTCAGACATCAGAGACCCTTCCTCCTTCTCTTCCTCCTCCTCCTCCTCAGCCTCTTTTCCTGGAACCTGAATGCACCCAAGACACAGCATAGGACGCAGCGTGGTGGGGTCAACCAGTCTTGAAAGGGAGAGAAGTCAGCCAGTATTCTTCTGTAGCACACCCTGCTTTTATTCTGCTACCAGAGAACAACTCTACTGTTACGTGGAAACGAATTCCTCCACTTGTGATGCAGAGACACAACAACAAGGAAGACTTGACAGGCAGAATAAAGCTAAAGCAAAAAGAAATCTGGCAACAGAAGAGATTCAATGCAGTGAAGCTTCTGTATGTATTTGCATGGGAATGAAAGACATGAAAGGATAAAAAAAAAAAAAAAAAGCAAACTTTGAAAACTTACTTTGGATTTGATTCCTTTATCGGCTGTTTCTTCTTCTCCGTCTGGACCGCTGTCCAAGTCCTTCTCCATGAAGGACGGAGGAGGAACCGGCTTCAAAGAAAAACAGCATTGGATTAACTAAGACCTCAGCTTGATGAGACGACATTACAGCCTCATTAGATGATGCGACGCACTCATTCAGATCTTTAACCTCCAAACAAGTTGAATGGTATACCTTGGGTGCAGTCAGCTCCACTTTGGGATTGTTTTCGATCTCCCATAATCCTTCATTGAAGCCTTTCCTCTTGTTGGGTTTGGCATATTTGTCTTTGTTTGGCAAGTATGGAAAAATGTCCTTCGGCCCGAGAAACGCTCTGCAGGAGAGAAAACAATGTCACTCATGCATGTAAACAAATACTACACTCTGTAAACCGTAAAAAAAATGCAGCAGATTGGCAAAATACCAGACCTGATTAAGACAAGAAGGCAATTAAAAACAGACCCCATCAAACATCCCTGCATCTAACACCTTTAAACCATTTCATCTACTGAACTTTCTATATAAATCTGGAATATGAAACCTCCTGGAGAGGAAATGCATCTGTGTTGGTTCCTCTGAAACATGACAATATGCCGTCTTTTTATATCAAGCCCGGATCTCACGACAGGATCCAAGTAGAGCTGAAGTTCATGATGTGGTTTACGGTAGAGATAGTGATGGTTAATGAGGCATCTTGAAGCCAAACTATATTGATGCTGCGTTGATGCTGTCTCAGAGAATACTGACACCTGCTGGACTTTTAAAGACACTACAGGCAGCTAATTTTAACTGAATTAATTTGATCACTTTGTACTACGATATGATTGAAGTTATTGTAGGTTATATTTTATTATTTCATATCTATGCTTAAAATGAAAATATCTTTGATATTTTTAGATGCAGCCAATAAATAATGTAAACATATATGCAGGAGCCAAATATTTTTTGTTAATAATTAACAAGGTCTTTTTTTGTTTTTGTGGATAATCTAGCTAAGTTTATTCTACTTTATTGTTATGAGATTATGTTTTTTGTTAGTTATGATTAATTTGCGTGAATTATTTTTATAAATAGGCAGTCAGTGGTAGGACCAGCATGCATCTGGGTGGGCGTATGGTTTTTTTTAGAAGCATGGAAGAAATGTTTGCCTTTTTCTGTTTGTTTGTCTGTTTGTCTGTTTGTTTTCTGTTTGTCTGAGAAGAAATAAACTGAGAAAACTAAAACTATTTTTTTCTTTTGCCTGCGTAAATTACTTAGTCCAAGATGCATCTGCAGGCTTTGTGGATTTCTTCTTTTTTTGTGTGCCATCAAAGCTGGGCCACAACAATATATCATAACGTGAAAATTTAGGGGAAATGGGGATTCTTGTGGACTAGGTTTTTAAATAATATTTTAAAATGATAAGTACGGTAAAAACAGTAAATAAACTAAGAGTCAATTTGAAATTAACTTTAATTCAGATAAGTTAAGTGAAAACTAAGAGGAAAAGGATGACACAACAAGAAAATTAAAATTACACAGCTGAAACTTTCCAATTCCTTTTAGGCTGCTAAAATTCTTGATAATTTTAATGATAAACCATAAAAGAGACATTTTTTCTAGCAGATGCATTATGTTGATAGATACATTTTTAACACAGTTTAGTGAGTCAATCAGTTAGAAACAACTCCTGTATCAGTCACATGACTTTCTGGAAACAACCCGCGCTCAGATACAGTGCTCTATGGGCTCCACGCATGCAGAGAGGCATCGGTGTTGCTGGACCCATCAGGGTAGAGGTTTAGTACTCACGTTTCATGAGTGCCAAAGAAGAAAATAGGATACTTGATGTTCGATGGTTTTACAGCCCCATCTGGTACTTCATCAATCTATAAAAAAACAACAAAAACTATAAATGGACGAGTAATTAAAGGTAGTAGGTATACGGTAAGATCTTTGTGAAACATCGTAGATGTACCCTGGCAGGCCAGTGAGGATAACCCTTCATTTTGGCAAAAATAAGGTCACCTGGCTTCCAATCTCGAGCCATGTTTGATGGGAAATCAAGCTGTAAAACAAAACAAAACACAAAAATTACATCTTCTCTAACCACTTAGACTGGAGCCCAGGCTTTAAACCAACTAATTAAAGACAAATTAAAATCCAAATGACTGACATCTTGAGATGCTACTAAAACAGGAAACTTGAATGTGTTTTAAATGGATCTCATGGAATCGGTCTGTAATAACAAAACACAACTAGAAAAAGCTGTTTCGGAGAAACAGCAAGTGGGAATGCTTTTGCTGAATGAATAAAGCTGAAATTACATGAAGAACATATGAAAATGTGAAAGGAAGTCTCCAGAAACTTCAAACTGCAGAAAACAATTGAATCATCTGAAGATTTTGTAGGGTAGAATCATTTGGCAGTAAAATGGCAGAAACAAACTCATCTTAAAAGCTGCACAGCTAAACCATACATGATATCAAAAAATGTCTTGAATGTGGGCGCTAGAAGGGTCTTAATATAATGTCTCCCAAGTTTCTAGAAAAATGTATAAAGAAATTTTGAAGGGGGGGCACCTACTGCCCAGAAACATGTCAGTTATGCTATGAATTAGCAGCAAACAGAAAAGCTTAATTCCTGTCCAGAAAGAGAGCAGAATGAAGCCAAAGTTCACAGCATAGGCTGAAAAGCATTAAATTAGCTGAATCACAAAATAAATTACAAAGAAAAACTTGAATCTTATCTGGTTGAAGAAAATATGAGTAGCTCAAGGATGGGAAGTAAAATGTTGAGGAAGATGGTATTGAATAAGTATCAAAATTTTGAAATTGTGGAAATGTCAAGACTTGGCAAAACAATTTGAAATGATTTAAAATGTGTCGGTTGATCAGCATAAAGAAAACAGTGTCATCCTTAGAGCATTGAAAATCTACAAACCTATGTGCAGGACTGACCATGAGAAGCAGAGGAAGGATAGAGAGAGAAGCTTATACAAAGAGAGCTAATACCACTTAAGGAGCTGAATTTATCAAAAAAATTATCCTGCATGTTACGAGCCGCTGGTGTGATGAAAGCACCGTTGGCAGGCTTAGGCTGCATGTTACGATGTTAGCAGATGCTTTATTACAGTGTAAATCTTAGAACCTGATTAAGAAATATGCACTGAGGTGTGTGGTCAACAGGCCTTGGTAGTGTAATTTGAAGAAATTGGTTGAGTTTGGGTCATAGCTATGAGCCATACGGCACAATGAATGAGTGTGTGTAAGGAAGAGGCTTTTATTTTGTAGAGTCCCTTTAGTCTTATTTCGAAAGTCTATCATGGATGTGTGTCAAGGGAAGGGTCATGCCCAGCAGTGATATAGAATCCATTTCTAACTGTGAAATTACTGGTTTTTCATGTTATTGGGTGACTAGATGCAGTATTAGAGCATAAATGGGAGACTTTTATTGTGAAATTTGCTCCGGAGTATGTTTTGAAAAGGTCCCTAGAGTCTAATAGAAACAAGCTGGTAGAGTTTGGGTCATAATGCAGAGCCATTTGCATCAATTAATACGCAAGTATAATATAGAGGCTTTTATTGTGTAGGGTCACTGGAGTCTTATTTTGAAAGTCTAGCAGGGTTGTGTGTTGAGAAAAGGGTCAGACCCAGCAGTGATACTTGATGACTTTCCAATCGTTAAATCACTCTTTTCCCTTGTTATTAGGGCAGTAGATAAAGGGGCAATGGGAGGCTTTTATTTTGAAATTTTCTGTGGGGTGTGTTTTGAAAACCCCCTAGAGTCTCATTTTTTAAAAAGTGGTTGAGTTTGGGTCATAATGTTTAGCCACATGCTGGGAAAAAAATATGAGTTTAATGTAGGGGCTTTTATTTTGAAGGGTCCCCGGAGTCTTATTTTGAAAGTCTATCAGGGTTGCGTGTGAAGGAAAGGGTCATGGCCAGAAGTCATATTGTATCCATTTCCAAATGTTAAATCAGTGTTGTCTCCCTCCATTAGATTAAAATGTGCTGTTTAAAGTGGCAGAGGTAAAATCCCTTTGAAGCTTGGTTACCTTGACAACGCTTAACGAGCCTGTCAGTGAAAGAGAGAAACGCGCTTCACTTTCGTTCCTTTCCTCTCAGGCTTTTTTGAATGGGAATATCAGCTCCGAACAAACGAGTGCTGAAGACAAACCGTAAATGGTATCTTAAAAAATTCTTTCAGTCTAAGTGACAGCTATCCTTTGTCTCCAATTGGGGTAACTTTCATGGCTGTAGCTCATTCACAGCCTTAATGGGAAGGAGAAATATAAAGGTTTGTAAATCCTGCTGGTGTCATTAAATAACATGCAGCTCAATGGTAGAGCAGAACTCTCAAAAGCAAAACTTCCCCTCCGAACAAACGGGTGGTGAGCCAAAACCGTAAAAGGTATTCAAAAAATTATTTCACCGTGGACGTCAGCCATCCTTCGGCTTTGACTGTGCCAACTTTCATGTTTCTACTAAAAACTATTTGGCCACGGTGACGATGTAAAAATGTGCATTTTCTGAGTTTGAGGATTTTTCTCAGAATCAGCGTTTTCCTCCTACAAGTCAGCTAAACAGCTAAACCATAAAGATATTGAAGAAATTCCTTCAATGTGAGTGCTAGAAGGGTCTGAAGATGTTCTATACCAAGTTTCATGTTTGTACATCAAACAGTTTAGAAATGGGAGCGATACGAAAATATGTATCGTTTTGGATTTTGTCTGTGATCTTTGGAAAGTCTCTCATTGGTTTTCTATTGGGGAAGTGTGGACTTCTTCGCGGTCTAGGCCAAACTGTCGGAAAACTGTAAATCCCACACAAATGAGGGTTACATTTCCTGAATCCTGACAAAAATCCCTACATTTTGATGTAAAATTTATTTCAATTGAGTGAAAAATTAGGGAGTGAGAAGAATTTGTTCGGAAAAACCAGAACAGTTCAAAAGCTAGAGCACGCACTCTAGCAGTTGAAGAATTCCATCCATAGACTTCCATTATAAATCTGAAAATCTTTAAATTTTCTTTTAAAGTTTGAAGCTTCACTGAAGCAAAACTGTAAAAGTTAGCAAAAAGCCGAGTTAAACAGTAATAGCAGAAAGATACGGAAACATTTTAAAAGTTGAATTGTGCTTCTAGCTGAAAGTATGCTGAAGTAGTTAAAGGTCAAAAATTATGAAGTTTTAGCTGAAATTTGCTGAAATGTAAGAATTCTACGTGCATTTCAATGGGACAAAAAAAGGCAGAAAAAGCTGAATATCGCGAAAACTACAAAAAATATCTTTACAAAAAGACATAGCAGGATTCTCCCTAACAAGCTGAACGTTTTGATACCAAAATTGTTGAAATCGGTTGAAAACTGCGGGACTAGTTAGAGTCAGAAAAATAAAAAGTGAACAACAATAAGTGGGAATGCATAAGCATTCCCATTTGATAAACCAGTGGTTTTAAATGTTTTCCTAACCTGAAACACTTTAGCATAAGGGCTGCCACAGTCTCCACTTGTTTACAACCTCTAAAAAGTTTCTTCCAAAAGACCAAATGGAAGTTAACTCTATCCCTCTACTAGCTAAAATGTCCCCACAGCCTGATTCTGCCACCACTGTGTTAAACAGCAGGGGAAATCTACTTAGAGTCGACATTGTCTCCCTTTAAACAGCAGCTTTCTTCTCACCACTGATTTTAACAGATGGTTAACACATATTTCCACCTGAGCTGAAGTTCTCCACAGCTCCTCCATTGCTGCCATGGGTTACTATGGCTCCTCCTCTAATTGATGCCATCCTTGCAGGGAAGGGGAAATCTTTTGAATAGACTATTTTCTCTCAACAAAGGATTATGTTTAGCCAGTCCTCTGCACAGGTCGGCATTGTGAACATTATGACTAATAGTTGTCGTGACAACGTATTAATCCATCTTCCTTTAATAGTTTCTTCATGCCTAGACTGCATTCCAGATGGATGCACATGTCCTGGGATGTGTACATTGTTCAAACTTTTAACAAGATGAAACATTTGGTGAGATGTTGAAACCTTAGGATATAATTTTAGAACATTTTGCCATGCTTCTCCACAACTTTCCACCCTTGGAGTTTGTTCTTTAATAAACCTCCGAGGCCTCCGCAGAACAGCTGCATTTATACCCCAGGTAATGACGCACAGGTGGAATTCGTTGGAGGCATAGGATATATCAAAAAAGTGTTGCTTATTTAAAAACTCGGTTTATACATCATATAATTAATAACTACGTTGATATGCAGGATGACGACCAGGACGTAAACGCGAAACCCCGCATTACCACGACTTAGCTAGCTTAAAATAAGCACAAAAAGCTAACGAAAGTGTGTGGTTAATTTACCTCCGTTCTGTGCAGACTTCTTGAAAAAAGGGAGGGTATTGGTTGCAGTTGATTAAAGCCTGTATGTATGTTATTTCACCAATAACACAAAACGCTCCCTTTTCCGCAGAGGCGACGCACGTTTTCCGCTCCCGCGCAGGACGTCGTCGGAATGTACCACTGCTGTGTGGAAACGCGGGGGTGTCTGATTTGACAACATGACAGTACCGCTGCTGTGACTGCATTAAAAGCTGCAATACTTCATAACTTCAACTTTTAGTGACTCTAAAAACATTACTTGTATTTTTTGTATTAATAACGAAGCCATGCAACTGTTAAATATAATTTAATTGCGTAATTATGTGAGACAGCCCTGAGAATTTAAAGATCGTGTAATAAAGCAAGATGGGCTACTAGGAACCGGATTTGTAAACGAGGATGTACCAAGATAACATAGCTTTTGACATCGTGGCTTAAATTAAATTGCCCTTGTAACGCAAAGAGGGAAAACATAAACCTCGGGAATTTAAATATGCATTTGGTTGCAAAGGTATTTCAATGGAAATCATACAAAGCTGTCATTATATTGTAGATACTGGAAGAATCAGAGTAGGAGCTCTGAAGTGTTACATTTTCGGGGTCTCCTCTTTGGCAGTGATGCTGATAAATTTTAAAGAGTAGGGCGCTTCTTTCTTGTCTAAAACGTGTAGAATTTGTAACACATTAAAAACTAAATTGTAAATGAGAATTTAAACATCACCTAATATATTGAACAGATATGGGGATAGGGTAAGAAGCAAAAAATAAAAAAACGAACCCTAAAATAAATAATATTAATAAAATTGATTTGGCTTATGGCTTTTAGTGCATACTTCTTTAGGTGCATACATGGAAAAAAGCTAAGATTATGAACGTTTTGGTCAGTCCGAAAATTCAATAATAATACTTAAAAGGACTCAACAATGATAGTAAAAAATAAATAAATTTAACATTAGGCTTTTATTCTATTTGTTTCTGCACAGTTCAAAATAAATGCAATTATTATAAATTCATTGTTAATCAAAATGATTCACATCAAGAAAACAACTTAAACTTTACAAATAAAGTATACGTACACCTTGTTGAAATTAGATTCGTATTTAGTGACCTTTGGTGGTTTAATCTAGCATAACATCTGCAGTCCATGAATCCACTTAAGAGATTTTTTGTCCATGTATATAACATAACGTTATATTAGAAAATAGCTGACCATAGCACAATTCTATAGTTGTTTTTTTGTTTTTGTAGAAATGAAAACGAAGTAAATATCTATACCACAGTGAATTTAATGCAGAGGACTTTGTTTGGTCATCTAATTGTGATAAAAAGGATTTGCCTTTTGTAAACTCATACAACTCAGATGCTTTTGTAATAATTTGAGCTGTGAAGCATCTCCTGTTGTTACAACACTGCAAATCATGGAGATAAATACGGTAAAGTGTGGCTGTGTTATAAAGACAGCAGACACTGATAGCTGAAGGACAGGTGCATTATCCACTCAGTCCCACAGAGGGGGGCAAGACAGAGAAAAGGCCATGCAGGGCAAAAGGAGGCTGCATGAGACAAAAGATAAAAACAGGCGAAAGGTAAAGATGTAGGTGTGTGAAACTCAGGTTGGTATCCAGGAATAACCACAGGAGCAAACGAGCCCCCTACCCAGCCTGTGAGGGGAGAGACCTCAGCTTTGGATGGCAGCCAGCTTAGAGGGGTTCCTACTTCGACACACGACCGCAGCAGAGGCCAGGGATGAAGCTATGGAGGGATGACAGGATTGTATATCCTTCACCCCGGCAGACGAGGTTATAACAGAACATCCCAACCCACTACGTCTCAGAGGGCCACTACAGTCCTGTTATCCCCCTCATTCATTTGTCTCTATTCTTTTCCAGGTCCTCTCTCATGCTGGGAGGCTTTGTATATGAGTAGCAGTATTTCAAAATCACCTCCCTGTATCAGAGATGTCCTCTGGCCAATGTGACAAAAACAGCAGGGTTGCTTTAGACCCATACAGCCACAATAAGGTGATTCTGTGGAAATGCTCCACTTATAGATGATCTCTGTGCAGCTCAAAGGTGAGTCCTGATAATACTGTTCTGCCACATAATAAGCCCTGAAATATTGTTTGACTTTAATAGCAGTGGTGCCATTTCAACTAATTGCAGCTGTTCCTGACTATCCACACAAGATAACCCAAATTAGTCTTTTCCCATGAGGTTAATTTTTTTAATATATCCTAGATTAACTTTCTGTATTTAATTATTGGAGTGGAGAATACATTTTAAAAGCAGCAGTAGACCTAGACTTTAAAATTAGACAACTTTTATTGTTTTATAAACAACATTTAATTTAGTACAGTCCACAAATAGTAGATATTTTCTGCTTCATATTTTATTTTCTTCTTAAAAGAAAGATATTTTGTTTTTCAGTTCAACAATCAGTGAGATGAAAGGCTGCCTTAAAGATAGAAGGTTTGAAATAAACTATTTAAAAAGTGTTTATGATTAGAGTTAACTAAAAATGTTTCATCTATTGTGTTTATTACATATTAAAGTAAAGTAAGCAAAATTCACCCTGACATACTTCTCTGCTTGAAAGTAAAAAAAGAAAATTTAAACATTTCGCTTCTCTATGATGAAACAGTTGAAACCCTCAAAGGTAAGCGTGTGGTGACTGTTGTGTTTTTGTGGATTAAAGTGTATTTATGCTGCTGAGATTCCTACTATCTTTAAACTTGGCTATTACATCCTACTCTTCTCTTTAAAAGTGATCATAAAATTAAGAATAATAGTAATAGTACTAAGCCAATTAGTCCAGTTATGCAAATAGTTTCAGCAGGCGGCGAAAGACACCTGTTACCATGGTTTTTCTGTAGCTTGTAGAATTGAGTGTGGCCCAAATGACAGCATATAGAGATTTTTGAATTATTTCAGGGAAGACCTGTGTCTGCTGACATGACATGTTGACATGACATTTGAAGCGCTTTAAACTGTGGTTAGTTTAATGCTATTTGGGATCATTTCTTTGTCAAGATTTAACAATCATTTTGCTTTCTGGTGATAAAAACATGGAATAAAAGCAGCTTTCTGAACATCAGGTTGGCCACATTAGAAGCTGCAATTAAGTTAGCCAAGAGAGTGAAACCGATGCAAATAGCTGGCAAGGCCAGTAACCAATTTCTTTTTGATAACTTTACATATATATTCATACAAACTTAAACATCATGCCACAAGTTTAAAATTTTTAGAGATTTAAATTTTTACAGGGCAAAATTTATATGGGTAAATGAATCAGAATTTTCTTATATTCTTATATTTAGACTAATTTAGGCAAGGCAAAGCAAGGCAAGGCAAGGCAAATTTATTTGTATAGCACAATTCAGTACAAAGACAATGCAAAGTGCTTACATGATTAAAATACAGGAAGATAAAACAGAATCAAAGCAAGTAGGAATAAAATAAAAAATGCAGAAAAAAAAAGTTTAAATGTGTTTTTAGTCTTGATTTAAAGGAACTCAGGCTTTCCGCACTTTTACAGTTTTCTGGAAGTTTGTTCCAGATAAGTGGAGCATAGGAACTAAATGCTGCTTCTCCATGTTTAGTTCTGGTTCTAGGTATGCAGAGCAGGCTGGAGCCAGAAGACCTGAGTGGTCTGGAGGGTTGATACACTGATAGTAAGTCTGTGATTTATTTAGGTGCTAAGCCATTCAGAGATTTATAGACTAACAGAAGTATTTTAAAGTCTATTCTCTGAGATACAGGGAGCCAGTGTTAGGACGTTAGAACCGGGTTGATGTGCTCTACTTTCTTAGTCTTAGTGAGGACAGCAGCATTCTTTATCAGCTGAAGCTGTCTGATCCATTTTTTAGGCAGACCTGTGAAAACACCGTTGCAGTAATCAATTTGACTAAAAATAAATGCATGGATTAGTTTTTCCAGATCATGCTGAGATAATTAGTCCTTTAATCCTGGAAATTTTCTTCAGGTGATAGAAAGCCGACCTTGTAATTGTCTTTAAATGCTTTTGGAGGTTCAAGTCTGAATTCAGTACTACACCTAGATTTTGGGCCTGATCAGTGGTTACTAGCTGAAGCGACTGAAGCTGTGTGCTAATTTAGATCAATTAGGCATAGTTGTTTGTCCTGTGTGTCTCTGTGTTGCCCTGCGATGGACTGGCGACCTGTCCAGGGTGTACCCCACCTCTCGCCCGTAGACTGCTGGAGATAGGCACCAGCGCCCCTCACGACCCCACTCGGGACAAGCGTGGCAAATAATGGATGGATGGATGGATAGATCAATTAGTTATTCTAATTCAACATTCAACATCCAAAATACTTTTTTAAGCCCAAAGAAAAAAAAAAAAAAACGTAACTCATATTATAGGATTTTCTTGATGGAGTAAACTGACACAAAAATAGAATTTCAGAAAGAAGCAAAAAAGTAGTTTCCTTTACCTTTAATGTAGTTATTTTTAATTTTATTTCTAATCTCCTAAAACACCTCATTTACTTCTGTTTCTCTGGTCCATGTTGAGTGTGGTACACACCATGTCATCCAAACAGCACAGTGACTACCAGTAGACCTATACAGTATGTAGGCCCCTTGACTGATTACTGATTGTAGACACCTGTGATGCTAATTGGTGGACACTTCTTGATTTGATACGTCCCTTTGTCAATTATAAGTCTTTTCTAGGGGTACCATAATTTTTGTCCAGGCCTGTGTCATGATTTCATCTATTTAAATAATTCAGTTGAAGCATGGTTGAAAAGATGTCTTACTCATTTCTTTTCAAACATTTTTTATTTGTTATTACTTTTGTCAGATTCAAGTTATTTCTGTGACCATTGTGTGTGTTAAATTCAATAAACAGAGGGTAAATAAGAATCTCTCTTAGGTAAAGTACAAAGATCCAAATCGTAACTTGATTATACTCTAGCTAAGTTATCCTAGGTTAAGCCTTTTTTTTTCAAGGCGTTAGCTGAAGGGCACCTTCTTTGGACTTGAATGAGGGATGGTGTCCTTCAGCTTGAGTGCATGTGTTTTTTATGTATGTGTGTGTCATGCACATGGATTGGCACCCTTCCCCTTTCTGCTGGCAACCCTTCAGCATGTTCAGGGAAACAGACCCGATGCCACCGGAGGATGATGAAGTAGTCACAAGACAGGTCAGTATATTCATTAACAGCAGAGAAACAGCCCTCCATAAATAAAAAGGGTTCAGTTTGACGCAGACTTGGCTATGCACAACATACGCGATGATCTTGTCGTAGATGGTCACCAAGTAAACGGGAGTTTGGGAAAAAAATAGCTGAAACTAAAGAGTTACGGTGAAGTTTTAAAGGAATGTGAGATTTCTAAGAGTGAGGAAGCTAAGAGAGGACAGGAGCCGGAGCCAGAGAGAGGGAGTCAGGCCCTTGGACAGCAGGTGAGGATGTGAAGGCAGGGTGTGACAGATGCTTCTGTCAGCGTTCCAACGGTCGTCGCTTTGCAGGAGCAGTGCAGATGCCTTCTCCCCCTTCCTCGCTAACCCTCTCAACCCTCCTTTCCACCCGACAGGCTGTGATGAGGGGATAACAAGACAGGAGCGTTCCTCTCAGCAGTCAAGTGACCACACTGGCACAGTGCTACATGCAGACGGGGTGATGGAGAGGTCCAGGTCTGAGCCCAGGGCCTGAGGAGGCCCCTGCTCTGGTGGAGGTGTTGGGGGGGGGGTTATAAATGTTGGGGTCACTGCATAAGGACAGGAGAAGGGCTCTCTCGCTGGGCTGAGGGAACCAGCTGAGACATGGGGTCCGTGGCGGTCCTGCCTGTGAGGAAAGCAGATGTTTTCGCTCGGGGGTGTGCCAAGTTTGCAGAGCAACCTTCAGCAGCTTGGAGGTCAGGTCTTTAATAAGGGGGCTGAGCACAGGACATGTTGGAGGCAAATGCTTCAACTTTGATATAACAACATATTAATTATAATGGCAGACCATGGGGCAGAGGGTTGTAGTGGTACATCCCCACCCTCCGGCTTGGAGCCTCCATCGGGCTGACATTCGCCAACACTGGCTGGCAGGATTACTGCTGTCCCAGCAGCAGCCCACTTCAAGCAGACCCCACTCATGCAGAGGAAGCAATTTGGACTGGATCTACCAGAACTGATTATAACACTGTTTGTTGAGCTGACACACAAAGGCAAACAGTGCACTTTGGCTTATTAAACAACGAATAAAATTTACATTTTATTTTTTGTATTATTTACATCAGAATAACACATATTTTACATGTGCTCTATTTTTACATTGCTTTTCCTTAAAAATTAAATATAATTTTATCAAGAAGGTCCACCAAATGTCAGCTAAACCAGTAGTTGCCTTCCATTATTAAATCATTTCTTTCTGTGCCCGATAATAAACAATACATAGAGAAATATATTTTTGCAAACTTAATAAATTTTTTTTCATAGAATTGCTATTAGCATAAAAATATTGATAGTCTTAGAAGAAAAAAAAGCATACATTTTGAGTTATTTTTAGATAGCTACATTTATTTTTTTAATTTGATTTAATCATTGCTATCTGTCTGTCTGTCTGTCTGTCTGTCTGTCTGTTTTTCTCTCTCTGACTAAAGGGAACAATCAAATAACACATCTTAGATTGAAAGAATGGAATATTCTCATTGAATACCGTTGTGTACAAAGTTTCATGTGCTTACAACAAAATCTTGACAAAATCCTTAATCAAAATTAACCAATGAAGACCTGGTTTTGGAGTCGGACACACAATTAAAGTTGAAAAAAACACTACAGCCTGATCGAACTTTGATGTAATGTCCTAAAAACATTTCAAAATGAACCTCAGTATTATGTGTGGCCTCCATGCCTCACACCTGGGCATGCTACTCCTTAGGTGCTGGATGGTCTACCGAGGGTGCAATGTGATATTGGTGGATGGAGTGAGAAATGATGTCGCAGATGTGCTCGATCAGATTCAGGTCTGGGGAACAGGTGGGCCAGCCCATAGCTTCGATGCTTTCATCTTACAGGAACTGCTGACACATTCCAGCCACATGAGATATAACATTGTCCTGTATTAGGAGGAACCCAGGGCCAACTGCACCAGGACCTATTGGCAGTAATGTTACCTCTGGCAAGCACATGAAGGGCTGTGCGGCCCTCAAAAGACATCCCACACCATTACTAATCCACTGCCAAACTGGTCGTGGTGAAGGATGTTGCAGGCAGCAGATCACTTTCCATGGTGTCTCCAGACTCTGTCACGTCTATCACATGTGCCCAGTTTGATACCTGTTTCCACCTGTTAAGATCACAGGACACCAGTGGTGAATTTGCCAATCCTGGTGTTTTTTGGCAAATGCTAAGCATCCTGTATGATGTTGGGGTGTGAGCACTACCTCAATCTGTGGACTTAGGGCCCTCATACCATCCTCATGGAGTCGATTCAACCATTTGTGCAGAAACATGCACATTTGTGCCCTGCTGGAGGTCAATCTGCAAGGCTCTGGCAGTCCTCCTCCTGTTCCTCCTTGCACAAAGGAGGTAGCGGTCCTGCTTCTGGGTTGTTGTCCTCCTTTGGCCTCCTCCACAACTCCTGATGTACTGGCCTGTCTCCTGGTAGCAACTCCAGCAACTTTGGCTCTACGCTGACAGACACAGCATATATATATATATATATATATATATATATATATATATATATATATATATATATATATATATATATATATATATATATATATATTACATGTTCATATACTGTCCTATTCAAAATAAACAAAAAATGTTGTTTGTGTACCTGTCTGACTTTTGATTCAGAGTTTGCTAAGTTTTCATAAAGTCAGTTAATTTGACATAAAAAATTATATAAAATATTCAATTTTCTTAAAGACTTAAAACCCAGATTTTTCTTTCAGGAGTCTGCAGTCTGGACGTTAGATGTCGCTGAAAATTACACACCGTAGCTTTAATATAAAATCTATTATATAAATGTGATTAAAAAGAACAGTTGTATTTTTCTACTTACTATCAACTCCTACTGTACATTCAACAATAGTTGTTTTTTTAATCTGTGAGGATACCAGTTAAGAAGTTAAGAATACAAATCCCAAACACGTGTCAATCAAAAATGGTTAAGGTACTGCCTATACATTTTAAACAACTTAGTAAAGAATAATGTTTAAACAACGTTTCTATTTTTTTCTTCTCATTTCATGGCGGTTAGTGAACAACCCAGGGTTGACTCTAGGATGAGAAGTTTAGGGGTACTATGCACCCGGAGAGCTGTCTGGCCAGACAAGATCAATTTTACTGTTTTCTATATACATTCTCTACATTTTTGAAACATGCTCGGTGCCTTTTGCCAATTAGTGAGTCCATCATAATCTAGCATAAGCTAGATTGATACGTGCACATATTAGTCTGGAAAGCCTCATGTAGAAAGTGTTTGCAAATGGAGAGACATTCAGTTCAATTCTTAGAGCTGATTGGGTACCTGTCTCTGATGTTGAGTTTTTAGCCAATCACAGCAGCCGTAGCAGCTGAGACATGTCACATTTTTTATTTGTTTTATGGAGTTAACTGATAAATCAAACTCTTAAATGCGGTTGAGAGGAATTCGAAAACATCCTTCCCACCCAAAATTGACATGATTATCGATCGGCTCTAGAGCAGGCACAAACACAGTCAGACAGAGGTAAGTCTTTGCAGAGATTTATTTTCTTGTATAACACAGAGGGCCGGATTTATCAAGATCCAATTTTGTGTGCATTAATTTGCGCTCGCAAACTGGAATTTTGCGCGAGGGGCTGAACCATGGTTTGCGGGTGATTAAACATGAACGATTGCGTAACTAGTGACAGATGCAAAACTGTTGGAGACGCCCTATTTAAATGATGGTTTTGCGCGTTATGTGGTTTGCGGCAAAGTAGTTTGTAGTTTGTGCAAACTAGTGCATTAAGAAATTTGAATCTTACAGTGACACCCGCTACCCCTCCAAAAAAAAAATAAATAAATAAATATATATATATATATATATATATATATATATATATATATATATATATATATACACTTTGACAACCTTTATTCCCTAAGGTGGTATGTGGCTGAATTTCTACTTCACTGCAGTAAAAAAAACAAAAAAAAAAACTGGTGTTTTGTATTGGCCTGTAGAAAAATGCACATACCAAATGGCTCAAAATGGGACTGTGGATGAGATGACTGCGCGTACGCATCCCCGCAGCATTGGCATGTTGCTCCACATGCGCCCTTTGATGATCGTTTTGATGATCGTTTCCCCGTTCATTCAAAAAATATTCACACGGAGTGAAAAAATGCGTTCTCTGCGTCTCCTTGCTTCATTTCGATGTCTCCTTCTTGCGACAATAACCGCTGCCATGTGTGCGCAATTACGCATACAGACCATCTGCACCTTCTTTTGAAACGTGTTAAATATAGAGTCAGATACCGTTAGCAAAATTGCTTTCAGGTTTCATAAATCAATTTGCGAGTGCTAAATTAATATATTTACATGTTCTCCTCCCACAAGACGCACTTTTGCGTGTAAACGCCCCATATTGCATATTCATTGCAGAAAAAGTACTAAATGGATAAGAGGCGCTATTTAGCACGTTTTAAAGACCAAATCCTTTTAGCACGCTGTTGATAGATCAGTTTGTAAATTTTTTAGCGTGCGCAGTGAAATAGCTCACGTTTTTATACACGCAAACCTTTGATAGATCCGGCCCAGAGAGTTTGGTTCTCCTAGAAAAAGGCGCACAGGGGAGGCTCAGACTGGATTGCTCTGGGGAAGAGATACAATCAGTAATGCGGCTTCAGGAGAAATCTTAGGTGTGAGAGAAGGTTGTGCAGTCCTTACGGTTTTAATATGCTGGGATTCACTATCTGTTTTACTGATGAGTGTACAGGCAGGTGGGTTCTTAGGATGAAGCTAACCAACTGACATCCGTCCTAGGAAATCCGCTCCTCTAAATACTGCCTCCTGATTGCAGCGAAGTAGCATCAGCTGGGAGCTCATCCTGCCAAATCACAACCCGAGGAGGAGAAAGGTAAAGCACATACACCCACAACCGAGGTCCAACAAAAATGGCATAAATTGCGTCCTTTTGCCTGTTTTCAAATAGAAATGCAGGGTATCCCACCTGAAACCGGCGCAGCCATGGATGTTTTACTTCAACCTTCTGAGTTTGGTGGACTCGCTGACGTTAAATGCGACAATGCATTTTATTGGTCCATTCTGGAGAATGAGTTAATTTTCTCATTATCTAAAGATAACGAAAGCCGTTTTCTCGTGATAAGGAGATGATCATTTTATCCTTAAAAAGCTGTTTTCTTGTCACAACGAGATGATTGGTGTGTGTAAAACCTGGTTACATCCTTGAATAACCACAACATCGGGAGAGGATTTATAAGTATAAATCATGGCAGTGTATGTGTTATTCTGTAAATAATCCTGTATTTAACTTTTAGGTAACAAGATGATGTTGTTGGTTTGATATTTGCTTCCTCTTCCGCTTCTGATGCCTTAGCACCTGTTTTTTTTTTAACATCCCCTGTGTTACACCTGTAACAGGTATAAGATGCATTAACCCCCAAAATGAGTCCAGATTAAAGATTTTCATTTGTTTCTACTGTATTCCATGCAATCCAATCATCAACCACAACCTGACAATGAGTGAAAAGAAAAAAGGAAACTGAAAAAACTGATTATTTCCTCTCACGCAGTACCGCTATTGCACAACTACAGGCACCGCAGGCATGGATGGACTGGGAATCCAGGGTTGTTGGCCAGCCTCATTCATTACTCATACAGGTTAATCATCTTGTTATCTCAAGAAATAAATATTTCTCATGATAAAGAGATGATTATCTCATTATCTCTAGAAAACAATTAATGGTTTAACTGGGATAATGAAATAGTTATGTCCTATCTCGAGAAGTCAAAGGAAAAAAAAAGTTGAGTACGAAAGCTAAGAGCGGCCGTACTCAACTTTTTTAGATTTATTTTCGTAATTTTTCTTTTTTTCTTTTAACAAATGTTGTGACAATTCATCTTGCTTGTCAGCTTAACTCCATCATACACTGATGCATCAAATCTTAGACTTTTGCCAAATACCCGACAAACAAAGCAGAATGCAGCATTTTTGTTTTAGAAAGATATTCCAACCATTGAACCAGTTTCAGATTTTGATCTGCCTTTTGATTTTGATATGCTGTTCTCTCTGCGTATTCTCCTCTTCTCTTTCCTTGCTCTGCTCTGTCTCTTCTCCATCTTCTTCTCATCCCTGTATAATGAAACTAAGCTAGTAGCAAACTATATAGCTAACTAGGAAAATTGAATAAAGATGTCTAGTTTAGACAGGAGTCCACTGATATATTAACCGTATGGGTGCTACTGGAAAGCATTTAATATGGGACGGTTGCTTGTAAGTGCGCAAGCAAAGCTCCTTTGTAGATTTTTTTCTTTGGGTCTCTGCTTCTGCTTCTGTTATAGACAAACAGTTGCATGACTTCCGTTATGGTTTTATAGTTCTGTTGCAGCTATTGTATTTGTGTTGTGGCTTTTATATTAGTGCTTCGGCTTTTGGACGTTTTTCTTTGTCAGCATAATAGCTACTGTTTGGCAAGTATTCTATTTCTTACCTTTTTTTTTCCTGACCTTGCACTTTGCACATACCTTGCTCCTCTCCTTCCCCTTGTACATCTCTCCCTTTTTGGACTGGAAAATATAAAACGGATTGTATTCAACTGGGTTAATATGTTAAGTGTACTTGAAAGCTTAGACAAACTACCATTTCAATCAGAAAAACTCACACGAAGAGAAAATAATAGTGCTGTTTTCCCCCAGGCCTGAAACTGGTGATGGAGTGGAGATAGATGAAGTTGGTCACGCTATAGACTGCTGGTTAACGAGATGATATACTGAGCATAATGGGGAGATCCAGTGGACTGCGTGAGCTGATACTAGAGCTTCACTCAGGGACCTGGAAAATGGAAGTCCAGTTTGGACACAGTTGAGAGAACCTGTCCATGATGAGCAAGCATAAAGCGACAGTGGAGAGGAAAAACTCCCTGTGGAGAAGAAACCTCTTGCAGAACCAGGCTCAACATGGCGGTTCTCTGCTGGACCGGTTGAAATGAGATGCGGAATGCAGTAAGAGTCCGGAAGGAATGACACTCTGACAAAGCTTAGCTATGAAGGCGGAGGAGGGGCTGGAGGTGGGTTGAAACAGGATCATCTGAATGAAGTCACACAGCGCAACCACCGCCTGTGCACAGGAGCAGACACTGCTGATTGGAGAACTTTTTAGATGAACTTTGGATGCTAATTGGCTTTCTTAGAGGTGTAGTTCAAAGCTGATTGGCTGTGTAGTAGGTGGATGTAGAGTAGGAAAGCAATCAGTTTCTTCAGTTGCACTTAGACCTATGATGCATTGAAGAGAAGGCTAAAATTCACATCAGTAATTCCAATAATGAGAAACTGAAAAAAATGATAAAAATAAATAAATTGAACTTTATTGATCTCACAATGGAGAAATTAAGTCTGCATTTAACCCATCCCCTTTGGAGAGAAATGGCCTGCCACTATGCAGCGCCCGGGGAGCAATCAGTGCTTAGGGTCTTGCCCCCTGACCCAGAGTGGCAGTCTGTGGGAATGGGGCTCAAACTCACAACCTCAGGATTCCAAGCCCTATGTCCCAACCACTTGGCCCCCACTGCCCATAATTTTAATGAATTGACCAAATGATATATGTTAGTAAATGGAAGAGTTTATTTTAAATTGTGGTTTTAAAAACAATAAAAAGATACAAAACATAAAAAACAGTCCCAGACACATTAGAGCACCTTGCTCATGAATATTTCACCAACAAACCGTCAGCAGGCGCAGAAATATGACTGAACATTTCAGAAAACACCTCATTGCACCGATTCCCTCAAAGTGTTGCTCAACATTTTAGCTTATGAGCCCCATCATGCTTGTGTACTTTTGTTTTTGGTTTGTTGACTATCAATATTTCTGTTTAACTGTAATTCAAAATTAATGTCAGGATTTTCATATAATCTTTATTTATTGTTACTTTTTTCTGTGTAAACTTATTTCACCAGCAGCTGATTATTTCTTCCATCTTTAATGTTGACTGTTAAGGAAGTTTCCAACAGTATAATTGGTTTAAATATATTCAATAAACTGTTTTGTTATTTTTTTATGTGGTTGCCCCCGGGGGATTGTTGAAGAATAAATTGGGGGTTCATCCGGGATTATGTAACCTACCAGCTGCAGAAATAAACACATTTTAATTGATAATCAATGATGTTGTTAAAACAGAGTGGCTTCCATTCAGTATATACTGTATATATATAACTGAATGGAAGCCACTCTGTTTTAACAACATTGTTTCAGTACTCTATAATTTCAACTTTACAAGTAGTTTGTTACAACCTGCACCAACTTCTTCAAAGCATCTTTTATTTTCCAAGCTGCACCATGAACGACAGTTTAAAGGCCTGCTTGAAATAGGACAATTAGTTTCATCATGGAGCCACACCGATCAAGGAAAAAGTGATCATAAGACCATCACTTCCCAGCCTGATGAGTTAAGAAGGGAGTTTCACCTCGTCTCAACCTTTGCATTGATTTTTGAGAGAGTGGGAGATCTGGGGATTACTTTGGAGAGCAGCGATGAAGACCTAGCTTATTTGGTCTTTTTTGTATTTGGCAAATGGGCTTGACAAAGATGGAGGAGACAAAATCTAGGGCTTACAGCTGCGGCACCCAATCGGGGGAACTTGAAAGTAGCGCTGGTATGGGAAGCTGGGATAGACGGTGCCTCATTTAGGAGTTGTGCATTTGGACAGGGCGGCATAGGGAGATGCTTAAAGTAAACCACAGAGGCCCCAACAATCGTCGGGAATTGAGACGTTTTAAACCTTTAACAGGGGACTGTGATCAAAGCGGCAGCAGATCCTCACTCGAGTGTGAAAGGAACCGGGGGGAACAGAGGGGATTGGGAGGGGATCACGGCAGGTTGAAAACGTAAAATCAGCACATTAGCTTTATAAGGGCATCAGAATATAGATGATCTGGGGATCATTGGACCCATGGGGAACCAAAGAGAATCTAAAATGTACCGAGCTGAAGCGGAGGAAAAATGAGGCCACTGCTGACAGAAAAGCCTCCTTTATCAAAGATGCAGTTAGAGAGGATTTTTTTTTCTAAATTCCCATGGAAAATATCTTCATACTCAGGATGTAGTTGAAAACTTTATAATTTATTGCCACCTTCTTCCTGATGGTTACATTGCAAACGAGCGACTTTCATCATATCCAACTTTTCAGGCAATTCGCCTGAAATTTTGATTGTTTTAATCTGATCAGAAAATGAACAGCAAATAATAAACAGGCTGCATTTTCAGATTTGGTGCCTTTAAAGTCACATTTGGATATTTAATCTTCTTCTTCTCATACACATCTTTTAAAAAACAGAGCAGGGTTACACTCTTTTGCAGTTCTTCCATTTTCTGCCACCTCCCGCATTTAAAAAAAAGTGGTAGAGAAAGGATCCTTTTGATGTCAAGTTATAAATCAAAGGGAATTTGAATAAATTAATTTGCTACATACATATTCACCCATTTTCTATATTACTTAATCTCAGCTGATTGTTTAAAAGATGTAAAGAAATAAATTTAAGGTAATCATTTATCAGAGAAGAAAAGAGGCATACATAATAATGATGAGGTAATTTCTTTTGTTAATTGAGATGAGAAATAAAAGTGATTTGCTCTAAAGATTGAGTACACAGGTGAAGTTTCTCAGGTGTTTATTAATGTTAACTACTATCTTTTCTATAAAAGCCACCAGTCTGTGGTTCTGTAGAGATTAAACTGAAGCTCAGGTTTCTTCGATTGCTGTCTTTATGTCATCTACATTGTTGGTTCTGGTAGATCTCCTTTTCCTTTTGAAAATCCCTCAGATTCTCGAGGTCAGGCTAGTTTGCGAACCACAGTACCACCAGGTTAAATGGACCAGCTTTTAGTACTTTTGGCCGCATGAAATGGTACTAAGGCCTGCTGAGAAATCAGCATCTCTATTAAACTTGTTACTCCTTCTCCTATAGTCTGGGACATGGGTTACCAATTAAAAGTCATCAGGGTCCGAATAAAGAAAATCAACAACCAGTAAAGTTCCGGAGACATTTTTAATTATAATCTGTTACTTTAAGCAGAATTTAACACTGACATAAAATTAGTATTTTATGCATCCATGTTATACACTGACTTTTTAAATTAAAAAAAGATATATATAAAATAGATAAACATGTTTCCATTTTAAATTCTAAAGTGTTTTTTGAAGTAGAGTACAACAATCATTCAGTTTGGTATATAGACAATTTTGTGATTCACACATTTTATAAAACACCTGAACTGACCGTTTTGCTTTTTTCTGGCTTAATGAGAGCAGTGGGCTTTATGCTGCCCTGCAAAGCTTTAAACCTGGGTTTGAATGGAGACAAAGCCATTCTAAAGCACATATCAAGGTGCTCATTTTGAGCCTGGATCCATATTTATTTTTCATTCTGTTCATGGTGGAGAATCCTGCTTCACAGCAGCAGATTGAGCCAAACCTACTCTAAATGTGCAGGGTCATCTTTGAGCACCATTTCACTTTTCCGTCACTAGTTCACCGCAGTTCTTCCAGCAGTCCACACTTTCTCTGCTCTCTTTTTCTCATCATCTTCTTCTTCTTTCCCATCTCCTGGCTTGCCACAGGTTTGCCTGCTGTGTCTAAAAGTAGCAGCAGCAGCAACCCAGACTTACAGCAGCTCATTGGCCAATTTGTGTCACTTGTAGCCTGGTATCGGACGCTCCGGAGGGCTTTACTGTACAAACAGGGAGTAGCGGCGCAACTGAAATTAGACACTGTTGGACAACATGCAGTAATTTATAAATGTTTTAAAACAGGTTGGGTCCGCATTAGCCAGCAGCTGGGTGCGGTTGTGTTAAAGATTTTACCACATACAAGTTAGCAAAAGACATTCATGGCTCCAACCGTATCAAAATTTTACATTTTGTTCTTAGCTGAAGATTATAACTGTATATCCAGACAAAGGAACTGTCCTAATTAGATTAAAACATCAGTTCTGATGCACAACAGGCAGCCCAGGTAGCCAGGAAAAGATGAGGAACCAGCGCTGAGGAACTGCACATGGAGAGTATATATGGGTGACTGAACAAAGACAGGACTAATGAGCTGATTGGGAGCAGGTGTGAACAGATGATTCTAGAAAGAGCTAGTGAAAAGGAGACCAACACAAGAGGGGAACCAAAAAAAACCTATGAACTCAAATATGTATACTCAGAAAACACAACAAAATAGGAATTAAACCAATAAAAGTAGAAAACAAAGAAAAACATGGACCAAAGTGAAACTGAAAACTCAAAAGAAAACTTAACAGAATCAAGACTGTGACAGCTGTAGGTTCACTTTTACTCACGCACAGATCTGTTTCTGCGTAAACTGGCTGTGATTGGCTACATTTTAGGAATTCAGGCCTTTTTAGACATTATTTTAATTATTACACATGTGCCATTTTGGCAGTATTCCGATTTTCTATCTGGAGCAATGGAGGCTAAAATCAAACCGAACTTTCATCTGAAAAGAGGACTTTAGATAACTGAGCACCATCCAAGAAAATATGCCTCTATATTTTTTTTTCTTATGTGTCTTATGTCTTAATGTGTCAGACATACTCCACCTGAAGTCCATATCATGTGATTTAGCCCCAAACTCTTTAATAGTCTTTTATTTCACAATCATCTCACAACTCTTATCTGTGCGTATAAAACTTTTCATCATGACCTTTTAAGCTAACTCTCCTGGTAAGAGTTTTATTTGGCTACATGGCCACAATCTGTCATTTCTGTATGGATTTTTTCTAACCCTTTGTAGACTGTCTGCTGTCTAGTTTTATGAGAAGCTAAAGGTTTGGTTTTGCTGAAGAAATTTGGGTTGGCTGTTATGACCAAATAGGCACATAGGCAGCGAAAAAACATTTACTCCACAATAATTTAGGTTAAGATAATTAAATGCTTTGAACATGTTTATTACTTGGTGTCATTTTTTTACTTCAGTTAAATTTTTGATATTGTGATTTAATATGGTATGATGTTTTTCTTTAGATTAATTAAAAATGTGTATTTCCTGAAATAAACTCCTAAATGATCTAGATCATCCTGATCTAACCTGCTACCAAAACGGCTCTCTTTTTCCATCCAGTAAAGATATTTTTATCTCCACTCTTCTCTTGTGTTGTTGGTGACTTCCTCGTCCTCTTTATGTCCTCTGAGTGTCATACTTTACGCCCCCACCGCCTCTGCAAGGCAAACCAATTCATCACCGGCCAAAGAAGGGCCTTCACTTTGTCTATTTTCGCGGCTCATGCTCCATAGGTCGGTCTCATAATGAAAGGGGGTGTCGTGTCCTAGCCAGTCCACCGAGACTCAAAAGGGCTAAGAAGTCCAGGTCCAAGTCCAACGTGGAGAGGTAATTATCCCTCTGGTGGAGTACTGAGCAACACACATCTGCAGGCCTCCTGGTTGTTAAAGTCGCCACTGAATCTGGGTGTCATGTGACCTGGTCGACTTGGCCTTGGTCGCAGATACCAGTAAAAAGGATAAGGACTGGTGCCAGGGCCAGCAGATGAGAGGGGGAATATGGGGAGATGGGAGAGGAAAGGCTTTGACAGGAAGAAGAATGGACTGTCAGGCAGAGATAAATAACGAGAGGAAAGCGGGCAGCAGGTGACCCGCGGCAGGGCTGCCTCGTTGGGACAGTGACCCACTGACCTCTGGGCTGGCTCTCGCGGGGCCCACCCACTGGTCACCTACTTTCCCTCTGTCATCTCACAGTAGAGGCTGGCATGGATAAATTAATTCATGAATAATGAGGAAACACAAGCAATTAAAAGTGATAAACTGTGTTGATTTGATCTGAGCAGTGGAATCCAAACCAAGACTTCTCTTGATTTTGAAGAAAAGGTGACCTACAAACAGCTCAAATAAATTAAGATCTTTGGGAATAATATACAAAATAATGTACAAAATCACTTATAGCATAACTCCTGGCACCCCTCCTGTTAATGTTCTACAGCATTTAATAAGGAAGGGCACTATAGAAGGAGGAGTATTTCACCATTCTTCTTTGCACGTTTAACCTGGCAGTAGCCAGATTAATGTATAGAAGTTGAGTTCTACATAATCAATCTGGGATGGCTGCCGTTCAGTCTGTCTGTGACAAGGCGTGACGTTTAGTACAACACTTTGCTTCGGCAACTTGGACGTACAGAAGAGCCACCAACCGAGACACGATAATCACAATAGGATTCGTCTGCAGTTTCTTGATTGTTTTCTCTACTAGCAGAATAAGCTAATAAATAAATTTTTTTCAAATGCTGTCAGAAGAAAAGCACAGACATCTTTTTAATCTAAAAATGCACAAAGTGCTTCTCTTTGCTCCTTTGTTAAACAAGAAATTGTTGCTATTTTAGCTGAAAACGAGCCAATTGCTGTATTGACAGGTGAGTCCTCCAGCATAGCCATGTCTGTAATGTCCTGGCAAGGCCCTTCTGGCTGTTGTCATTCCTACAAGTCCCGCCCCAAAAAAACACAGCTGGCATGTCATTGGTCAGACCTGCTGGTTGTTATGAGACACATATATTAGCGGGCTTTCAAGATGGATTTGTTATGAGACTGAAAATGCAGATCTCACGACAATACAGCTTTTAGCCCAAGGTTATTGCATGACCTTACACGATCCTTTATTTCTCTCAACCATGTTGTTATGTAGGGTTCAATAAAGTCTTTCAGAAGTGATTAATTCTGGGACTAAGGTTGTCTTGAAATAAGTATTTCTGTAAGGCAACACATCTGGATTATTACATTTTTCCCAACAGGTGCCATGAGATGTTTTATTTTAAAAAGAGTTCATGATGCGATGCAGTCTAAAAAGCATCATCCATCTTCCCCCTGTACATAGCAGAAGACATGTGGTTTAACTTTTCCTTCACACCTCAGTCTAATCTCAGCCCTTTGTAAACTCTATTTAGGACAGAAAATCATTTTTTGACTGGAAATCCGCTGGTCACACACCAGCGGATTTCCTGTCCTTAAAGGTTATAAACAGGACAGGTTCAGACCCTGCTGCAGAAACAAATTAAGGGGGGGATTTCATGTTTTCAGGTGGGCACACTTTCTAAACAAACTTTTTGAATACTGATTTGAATACTGAAATGTAATTGTTTTTTATTCATGAAAACATTTTTTCAAAATTTTCAAGTCAAAGGAAAGTTGCATTTAGGTCCAAACAGGCTTCTCTCCTCCTTCACAAACTTTACACAGACAATCTAGCTGAAGGCCCATAAATTAAAGCACAAACTTCTCCTGAAAACAGCCCTCTAGCAGTTTTTGTAGCCATCTTGACTGTTTTCATCATGGACCAGTATCTGAGTTTGTAATGTAATTTAGTTGAGTGAGCTGCCTGGGTTGCCCATCATTCTCTCTATCTCTTCCTGCTGATATTGATCTTTTTCTTGGACCAATTAGACATCTGCCTCCACAGGAGCTGTTGCACCAATATCTGCACCACTGGACCAAACCCAGCATTTCCCCTGTGACAACAGGACTTTTCCCCTCCTAAGTATCAATGATAGACTTCAGATTTCATCTGAGGCAGCTGTTAATAAAGTTTATTAAATATCTAAATAATTGAAGCCTTATAAACTATTTGCTATATGTGAATAAATACTACATCAATGTTTTATGGATTTTATTCATCTTTGCTCTACAAAAAAAATCTATCAGCTGCATCTATACATTGAGTCCTTTGTTTTTTGTTTTTGTCTAGTTTTTTAAATATATATTTAAATATCTTTTCGAGAATATGATATTTTGCGTTCCAAATGCAGTGAAATCAAATCTGGGTAAAACAAAAACCAATGTCAAAAGTCAACTACTTTATTAATGTTATGGTGCATTCAGACCGAACGGAGTATCAGCAGTAATTTCCACGAGCCCTACAGAGAGTTCACCGCTCTGCATTTCTGAGGCACTGTGTTTGCACCCTGGACCTGATCATGAAGTAGGGGGAGCTTCAGCTGCCTGTAGCTGACACACCTGATGTGAGAAAAACTGAGCATGTAGACTGAATGGTTATTGCTTCATTAGTCCAGGTTTGCGCACTTAAAATGCTCATTTGTAAAATAAATTAAAAAATAAATAAAGAAATTAAAGAAATAAAAAAAAATCATGTGTGCTACTGTCGTTTCACAGACATTACATTTTCTTTTTTCAGGTCACCCAGAGGTCAACTATCTATCCCCCATTTTTATGATTCTGTGTTTTCTGGACTTTTTGGTTCTTTTTAAGTTTTCTTTTTGAGTTTTCAGTTAAACTTTGATTTATGTCATTGTGTGTTTTTAGGTCATTGGTTTTATTTCCATTTTGTGTCATTCTAGTTGATTTCTGGTTGTATTTGAGTTCTTATGTAATTCTTGCTTACTCTCTGTTGCCCCCTTGTGTCAGTCTCCTTATACTAGCTCCCTTCTAGATGATTCTGCCCACACATGCTCCCAATCAGCTGATTACTCAATTCTTTGTTCTGTATCGCATATGTATACTCCTCTGCAGGAGAAAGAGTATATACCTGACACCTATTAAGCTCCAAATTGAATCAAAATGATCTAGCTCACTTTTTCAGTTCTACTTTATTTATGCAGGTAAAACTGTTGTTTGTGCAAATTTGTTCTTTTAGATAGAATCATTTTTCAGTACAGCGATGACAATGCTCCACTCATTTCCTGATATAAAGTTATTGCAAAACATCACATGTTTTTCCTGTGCTGGCATTGAATATAACAGTGGGCATGTGTACCTCATTTAGTGGCTGTAATTATTGTTTATTATTTAGTAAATCACCAGCCTCCCAGACCATTCTCTTTGGACTTACCGTTACCCCAGGCAACCCCAAAGCATTTCGTGTCAAAGTCTCGCTGTCAGCGAAAGCACAAAGACACAGTAAAAGCAAAGTTAAACTTAACATTACGGACTGCTCCTGAATTGATCTCTATTAAATCCACACATTAAATCCCTTCTCTAATGACTGGATTCAATTCAGTTTATTTATAAAGTGCAAATTCACCACACAAGTCATCTAAATGCACTTTATAGAGACAATTCAACCAGATCATCCAGTCAGATTGGTTACATTTTCTATATAAGAAAGGTGCTGATTGCATCAAGTAATTGACTTTGCAGGATTCGGTCCTCCTGGTCAAGGAGTGGCAACAGCAGATATTTGCTTGCATTGTGTTGTTGACTCTACAGCAATCCATCACACTAAGCATGCATGCAGTGACAGTAGACAGAAAAAAAAACATGAAGTTACTTTTAACAGGAGGAAACCTCCAGCAAAAACAGACTCTGTGTGAGTGGCTTTCTGTCAAGCTCGAAAGGGGGTTCAAGTAGACACAAGCAGAGACAGAAGGGACATAGAAGCACTGATCCATAAATACTTTTTCTGTTAGATAAAGTACGGTAAACTAGCTCCACAGGTGCCTCTGTCTTGGAAAGAAGCAGTTAGACAGATGAGACCGTTTTAGTATAAAAAGAGATAAAAGAGAGCACAAAGAGTTTGTCAGTAAAAGCTGAGCCTATCTCTATGTCCACAATAGAAAAGGATTAAGCATTGAAAATAGGCCAAACTCTATTATCTAGAATCGGAGGTATTAATTATCCTGGGATGGATACTATTGATACCAATGCTGGTATTGATATTGAACAATTTTATTCTCTCCTACATGCACTAACAGCACCAGATTCCCCAGTCTCCCTGTCATTGTTACAACACTTTGCTGCTCCACTCTCCCTCTCAATATGAACTTAGCAAGCAGGCTCAGCCTGGCCCGCCCACTCGACTCTCTCTCCACTGGACACAACGACAACTGTGCTGCTGCTCCTCAGAAAAAGAGTAGAAAAAGATGAAGAAGAGGGAACCAAGCATGCTTGGCTACATTTTAATGCCGTAAATGAAACTACGGCAAGCTGTATGGTTTGTAAAAAGGAGATTAAATGCTGTGTAAACACAACACGTTTATATAAGCACATGAAAAACCATTAGCAGTAAGAAGCTGAGCTACATAAATGTAGAGAGGAGACGAAACATCGCTCATTGGCCTGACAGACCCTCGAACCTCATACAGACATCAATGACAGAGGCATTTCAGACCTCAAGAGAATATAAAGGTAGATAAGAATGGTCACCTTCATATTAACTTTCAAAATAGATGTTATATGTCATATGTTACTGGAGCCCACTCAGAAGTGTAATTAAGACCTTGAAAGAACCCAGAACATTTATCCCATTAAAATATGTTATCTAAAGAGGCTAACATTAGCTAATCCTTTATTTATCCCACAAAGTGTAAATATATAGGCAAGGCACACAATAGATACTAAATTATATAAGGATTGAAAGATATTATATAAGAGGTAGATTAGGAAAAAAAACACAATGAACATAACTTTTTTAAAATTATTATCATTCAATAGTAACAATTAAATAAAAATCACAAAAACACTAAAAGGTCAACAGTACCATGATACATCAAGTTTAAATGTAAAATGTATCGGTATCATATCGTTATCAGCGATACTGACCATATATTTACTCAGTATCGTATCGTTTAAAAATTCCCCGTATCGCCAACCATTAGTATTAATAGTAGGTGATATTACTCTCCAGCATGTTGTCACAGCTAAACAAAACCAGGCCAGATGAAGATCATATGACATGAAAAGCAGAGGGAAATGTGTGGGGTTAAACTTACAAAGACTGCAGAATTGGAGAATATAGATGGAATGAAGCAGAGTTATGAAAAGTGGTCCCTATGTCCTCCAGCAGCCTAAACCTATAACAGCATAACCATAGAGATAAAGTAGGAAAAACTGAGCCACTCCAACTATAAGTTTTATCTAAGACAACATTTTAAGCCCAGGATAATCAATAGTCCTAAAGATTAAAGCTGGGCATCGAGAATAACATTTCATCTGTTGTCTATTGTACGTAATGTAATCTTTTTAATGTGCATTACCCTTTAAATTCAGAGGTACTTCTAGTACAAACTTGAAAAGTTTCATTAATAACATAAAATTTGTGTTTTTCACAACCTAGGTGTAGAAGTATGAGATGAATGAACTTAGGTAAAGGTAAAGGTCGGGAAAACACTGGGAATATGTTTAGGAATAGGTTAAATTTCATAGGTTAGGCATAAAAGCAGGGAGAGGCGGTCTAGTGGTTAGGGCATAGAGCTTGGAATCCTGAGGAATTTTGAGTTCAAGCCCCACTTCCACAGCCTGCACTCTTGGTCCCTGAGGAAAGACCCTTAACCCCACACTGCCACACAATGGAAGCCCAATGGGTTAAACGTAAAGAGTTCCTTTCGATGCTCTGTTCTTGTGACAATAAAAGCTGGGGAAAAAACAGCAAAAAAACCTTAAAAGGAATAAAGTCAATATGAGCAGAAATGCAAGCTTGTGTGGCTCCTGCAGGGAGCTTAAGCACCCTGCAGGAGCCATGGCAGGTATCCTTGGCTCCTGCAGGGTGCAAGGGCTGTAGGTTGGTAGACTCCGGGCATCCAATCAGAACAGTAATACCCCTGACACAGAGGCAGGTCGGTCAATTAACTCAGGGTTAGCAACATCCTGTCCAGAGAGGTATGGTGAGAGATACATGCTACTAAAATACTCACATGCCCACGCAACTCAGAGAAAAGGAAAGTTGCCCCAAAAAATCCAGGGACTGAAAAGCAACCGAGAGTCTGACAGTCCAAGAAGAGGGAACCATGTTGTTTAACCCAATTAGCACTTGGAAGGTCAAGAGGGCAGAATCCCAACCAGGGTCTGGATAAGACACCAAAAAGCTGTATAAATTATAGGCCACCAGCAAGGATACCACATTGCCACACAGCCCGAGTCCCCACAGAAATGATAAATCACCTTCCTTTGTAGATGTTGTTTTTTGTTTTTTTCAACCAAAGATCGAAGTAGAACTACAGCCCTTGATATGTTCCTCCTGTCACAGCGCATCCCAGAATATTCAGAGTTTTAGCTTGCAGAGAGGTGACAGTGGGCCAGGCTGGAGTCGTCATGGTGATGGCCCGAGCAGAAAGTCAATACGCGTTGAGGCGAGGAGTCATGGGGAGGAGGAGGGGGGCACAGCACATGTTGAAGGAAGAGCAGATCAATTTTGCTGTTTGATCTTTCTCTGGCTCTGAATAAATGTATATTTTAAGATGTCTTTTTTTGCCTCTCTCTGAGCAAACATTGACATTTTTCGTGTTGATTCTTGACTTTTGTGGGTAGAGACTTGATTTTATCCAACATTTTGGACTTGTTATTCCAGCGGTGATTTTTGCTTGGACCTTTGCAGCCAGGCTAAGGTGGCTGGGCACAAAAAGGGAATCCCTTACCACCCTCTGACTGCAGGCAAAGAAACATGGCCACTCTTAATAGTGCACCAATCTCTGTTAAAATAATTGATTTTTAACGCATACAATTTAAAATCTCCTGTAATACTGAAGTGATGGATGAAAAAAAAGCTGAAAATGAAAGAGTTAATATTACTTTGTTATACACAGTAGATGAGTGCCTTTCTGCTTCAACATTTAGCTTCAGTTTCCCCAACTTGAATCAATTATAGGAAATTTGAAGTACCTGAGATTAACATTAGTTTTTACAGTTTTTAATATTATAAATACATGACAAGGGTAATGGAGGCATTAAAAAAGAAAAACTTTACATTTCTCCAAAATGTGTAGATCAGACTGAAACATGTCGGCAAGATTTCTAAATAACAAAATGCAGAACTAAAGGAGCTCTATTTTTGGTGTTCATTGTGTGTTCATCAGTGTTGGGCACGTTACTTTGAAAAAGTAATTAGTTATAGTTACTAGTTACTTCTCCCAAAAAGTAACTGAGTTACTAACTGAGTTACTCCACAATAAAAGTAACTAGTTACTAGTAAAAGTAACTATTGCGTTACTTTTGCGTTTCTCGCCCCCGTAAACCTCACCACCCAGCCCCCACCTTCTCGCCGTTTGTTTCCAAAGCCAGCTGAATAGAGAGGACGACAAAGACAAGAACCTGCAGAGAGTTTAGCATTTATTACAACTCAACGTAAATGACATCAGGGGGGAACGCCATGTGAAGTTTTTTAACAGGGCATTCAGATCTGGTGAGTATATGAAATTAATAACTGGGGATGTCTAATTCTGAAATCCTGTGTGTTTGGGTTGTTATAGATACTGCAACATCTATCTATACATCTATCTATCTAGATGTATACTCTGTGTGTGACATAAAATATGGATCTCCATCCCTGCCACAAAGGCCATCAAATAATGTTTAAAATAAAAAATACAGTAGGTTGAAAAGGCAGAGTATCCATCCATCCATCCATCCATCCATCCATCCATCCATCCATCCATCCATCCATCCATCCATCCATCCAGATTTCTCCCTTTCTTCATATAGGCTATCATTTGATCGTTCACGCTCTCCATAGTTCTCCTGTGGCGCGAGCACAGGGCGACTGTTGCGCGCCTTTAGCGAGCATGCGTGTTTCCTCTTGCCGCCTGCGCTGTGCGGAGATACAGGGGAAACCGTTATGTGGTGGGGAAACGCAGCTCGACGTGACACCGGTATTTCCATGTGGAAAACGCTGTTTTGCTGCTGGAGTCATCCTCACTCTCCATCTCTCTGTGTGTGCTGTACGTTAACACCCACCAGCAGAAACACCCACCTACCCAACTGATAGACGGAATCTCACTATACATCAGCCATTCTCGTCCTCCCCTCTCTCATGACAAGACGCGCACCTCTGGATGACCTAAAAAATAATCTTTAATATCTCTTATACAAAAGTAGCAAAACAATATTTTTTTCTGCACAAATCTGCACTAACGTTGCACTAACCATTCAGTCTATTTGCAGAGTTTTTTGACGTGGGTGGGGTGTCAGCTTCACGCAGCTGCGCACGAGTCCTATCATGAAAAAAGGTTAATTGTGCGACCTGAGTAACGCGCAGTAACGGGGTGTCTGCAATGGTAACTGTGTTATAGTTACAGTGAAAGTAATTAGTTAGATTACTCGTTACTAAAACAAGGTAACGGCGTTAGTAACGCCGTTACTTTCAACGCCGTTAGTCCCATCACTGGTGTTCATTGTGTGACCTTGCTTTACTGTATGCTTCAATTGTCTTAAACCAGAAGAAGGATTTAACAAAAGTAGAGTTTTCTTCCAAAGACAACACTAGGCAGGTTTATCCCTAAACAACATATCAATAGGTACAACTCATATGACACTGGTCAGAAACCTTACCTTACATATCTGACGTTTTATCTTCCTTAACCCCAACATGTCTCATGAGGAACCAAAGGTTAAGAGGATTTGATTTTGTTTTTTTGCCTCAGAGTTAGATCAAGTATACATATGAAAAAGTAACACCAACAAAAATAACAAAGAAACAGCCTTAGGAAGAGGAGGTATAGTGGTATAGTGGAGGATATTCTTTTACTGCGGGATCATCTAAATAAGTGGTCCTCCTAATTGTCAATCATTTAGATAAGGCCGTCCTACGTGCTCGTCCCCATTTTCACTTAGAGGTGGTGAGTATTAGCCTCGTGAGACCATCCTGATCTTGCAAGCTTTCAAGATTTCGCTAATCAGTCTGGAGACTCTCCGTTGAAGAAAATTTGGAGCCGTTCACCAAACGAACGTCCAATCAGCGTTGGCTTTGAGGCGGGCTGAGGTGTGACGCAACGAGAAGTGCGACAGTTCAGTCTAAAGAACATGGCGGCTTCAGCCGATGAAATTAGCGTTAGCGTGGCTATCGAGCAAGTTTTATCGGAATTACACTGTATTTCTTCACTGAAAGAAGAGCAAAACACTGCTCTGGAGGCTTTTTTCAGAGGAAAAGATGTTTTTGCTCTTCTCCCGACTGGTTTCGGCAAGAGTTTGATCTATCAATTGGCTCCTCTTCGTCGTCGCTCTGTTACGTCATATGCTTCGTTGATCTGATTGGTTTATCTGGCCCGTCTATCACCAACATAGGCCAATCAGCTAACCAGTATTTTCGCCCCTTCCCAAAATTACTTCTACGGAAGGTTTCCAGATGGGTATGCGGAGCAAATCCATCAGGTTAGGTGAGTATGAAATAGTGGAAAAATTGCAAATCTTCTTTTAGAAAGTAAGCTTGTATGAGCGATGCAAACAGCAACTTTTAAACAGAGCATGCATGAGGATAAATGGGCTCTCACATGCCTTTAATAGGCGTTCCCTATTGGATACAGGGTTGTGTATTTGCTTTTTTTTTTTTTAAGTGGAGAAGGTAGGTCTTTTCAAAAATGTGTGAAAATCCTCCACTATACCTTTACGTTTTGAAATGGCCTGGCTAAAACAAAGCACCAAATCAGCCCCAGAATATGTGGATGAGATATACCTTCAAAATCTGAAGAATTTTAAGAATTTCAAAATTTAAATCTAGATAAATCGATTTTACTCAAAATAGGTGAGCTTTCCCTTTATTTGAACATGTACCAATGGTACCAATGGGTTAACTATTACTTACATTTATTTTCAGAAATTTGTACCCATTTTACATCCGTTTTTGCTGTGAAATCAGACGATATGAGGAGCAGCTGTTTAAAAATCAAAATTGAAAAGCTGAAAAAGGAAAATGAATAAATACAAATGGAGTTGAGCAGGTAGACAATAGCAAGAGATTAACAGTAATGCAAAACACTGATCACAAAAGCGTAAACTAAAATAAGTTAAATAAATCCACAAGTAAATTCTCAAAACAAACAAAAAAAAATTATCAAAACCCCAAATACCTGAAAATATTGATATATACTAGATTACTTTTATTGCAATTTGGCTCTAACCGGTCATCTATTTACCTGAGGAGGCACTAAATTATTTCTTTGTTTGGTTTTACCTCTGATCACAAGTCAGGGAAAAGCTTGTGTCTGTCAGTAATATTTGCGGAATAAACAAAGAAATGTATTTTAAATTAGATGGCCTGAAAAGCTAATCTAAACAAATATACTTAACATTTTTGAAGTTGCCCTGGACACAGTTACTGTAGTTTGTGGGAAATGATTAGTTTTTTTTTTTTTTTTTTTTTTAACAGTGTGCTGTCTGGCAATGTGGCAATAAGAATAATTGTCTTTCTACCAAAAAGAGCCCAACAGATTTTACTTTCACAAGTGGAGCAGTACAGCTGTTGCCATAGTGTTCCGCTTGTTTCATGCATATAAACTGCTTTATTATAATTATGCAGGGAGTTTTACAGATTATATGGACACTGCAATGTAAGTAGAACAGAAGAGGAAAAAAGGAGAAAAGATGAAAGAAAGAGGAGAAGGAAAATGATTACTGACCTGCTGTAACTGTGAACACCTTCCTGACAGTCAATTAAAATCCTAAGCAACTTTTTCGTAGCTAAACAACATTATGACCATAACATATCATACAATAACAGTGTGTCAAAAAATTTATTGAGCTAAATTTAATCTTTATGGCACATTTCTTTAAAGAGTCTAAATTTGGCCATTTATTTCATTAGATTAGTTTTTTCTCTTCATTGATTAATAGGAGTGCATGTCTTTTTTTTTTAAATTTCTTGTTTCTATTGCTCTCAGAGTCAATCTAAACAACTATCTGAATGTTGTTAAGGGTCTTTTAGGCTGAGCTAAGTGGTTTCTGGCAGGACACTGAGTATCTTTGGGAGTACAGGCTGTGATAGCCATGTTTACACCTGAGCACTCAGTTAAAATCACTTGCAGGTGCCTTGCCTCTGGTCACAGCACAAACTGGTTTTGCTCAGATCTTAGGAAGCAGATGCCAGACTAATATTTTCCTTATTCAAACATTGCTGATGCAAGAGTGGCGTAAAAGTCTCATATGTTCACTTGATACCAAACAAATATACACAAACGGTAAACAGAATTGCACAGGGTTGCATTTAGCACCGAAGGGATGACCATTATGGCAACTACAGACCAATTCACTGAATTGTGTTTATCATGTGCTATATTGACATTAATTGAATCACTGTATGACTTGTCATAAATATATCCACAGCTGATGGATTCGACAAAGTTCTGAGGTTCTATAATTTGACCCATTTTCAGTTCACTACTCTCTGTATAACATGGCTGTGATCCCAGAGGTCCTTCTCACCCTTGATCTGGTATAAAAAACAAGCCATGCTGCAATAATTATAATTTTATCTCCTTTAACGTTGCTGAATAAAAGAGTTTCAGGGATGGATAGACTGGAAATAGAGCAAGATTTAAATGAGAGCTGATAAAATTACACTGACTGGACATTTGTCTAAATAATTTATTGTCCATGTGATGTTTCAGTGAAGTGATTACCAATTTAAATTTCTTGAAGAGGAGTTTTGTTACTTTTCACACAGTTGCATGAAAGAAAATATAAAAACGGCTACTTGTCAGGCCGTGCCTCTGTAATGTGTTTTCAAAAGGCATATTTATTCCCCTGTTTGTGTAGATCCATTAAATATTTAATCATGGGGGTCTGAAACTTTTTTTGTTTTATTAAAAGCAATACAAGTGCTGCAACTCTCAGTGCAAGTTCAAAGGAAATTAGTGTTAAAAAAGTAAGAGGTATCAACAATACAAATCATATATATATATATATATATATATATATATATATATATATCAAAATAGAATTTGAACTTTAGAGGAAATAAAAAATAAAGGAAGCAGGAGCTATACATGCATTGCCCCACTGTAACGTCTCTGTGTATATCAATTAATATATATGAAGAAAATAAGATATTAGCAAAAATATTTTTCATTTTATTTGCAGCAGAGTAGATGATTACTTAGGCTGTGAGGTGTGTTTGTTCTTTGCATTTAAACCTTGGGCGGAAATGTCATGGCAGGTTTTTCAAATTGTGCTCCACAGCGCTGACATAAAGCTGAAATCTAAACAGCTTGTGTCCAGGATGTGTGGGGTCTGCAGAGACGTTACAGTGGGGCAATAAATTATTCAATCAGCCACTTTGTCATTGTGTCTCTCTTCTAATCTGGCTCTTGATATTCCTGTGAAATTGTTGCATAGGTCCAACCATAGGTCTACTGTATCTCGGTCAGAATTGTGCAAACAGATAGAGCGGGTAAAATAAGTATTTAACATGCCACGCTTTTTCTCAATAAATATATTTCTAGAGCTGCTACTGACATGATATTTTCAATGAGACTGACCATAAGGAAGTGTTATCCCACGTTGTTTCCACAAAGCTGACAGCAATTGGACCTTTATAAGGGTTTCATTCAGTAGTTCTGTTTTAGAAATTCAAATGTTTTTGTTCCAACATTGTCACCAGCAGCCAATCAGAATCAATATAACAATTTGATCTCATTAGAAGATAAGACAGTTGGACAGACACAAAAGTTGTCTCCTGGTTTCTGTCTCAGATTTTTAACAGCTAAGCAGAACAGAAAGATGTTTTCTTCTAGGGAGACTGCAAATTAATTTTGCACGTATATTCTAAATGTGTACTTTAAAAATTTATATAATAATAGTATCTCCTAATGATGGTTAAAACATACCTATCAAGTTAAGTTTTAAGTGTACTGAACTCTTACTTTTACAGCAGAAATATCTCTATTTAGTCTTACGTGTTTTTGGATAATTCCAAAACACTCAGTGGGTACCTGCCTCCTAGTTTCTCACTACTACAGGGGAATGTCTACCTAGAATGTGATGCTGATCTCCATGAACATCAGTAAACATGATGGTCACAGGCACTTCCCTGTTCATGGTATCTTTTTGGATGTGTGTGTGGAGGTCAGTCAGCAGACCTACAGTACCTCTCTATCCTCTAACACTCTCTTCTGTCAGTCATCCGCACAGTCATGAGCTGTGTGCTGATTGGTTGGTTTACAACGAGCGAAGCTGCTGAGCAAAGATGCATCATAGCAACAAGCGCTTACTCACTGAAACATTGAAATTGTTGATATGGTAGGGTGACCAGATGTCCTCTTTTTCCCGGACATGCCCTACTTTTCATACTTTAAAAAATTTCTGGCGGGGGGATTTTAAAATCGTCCGGGATTTTAGTCGACTACAGTGCAGCATGTAGGCAAGGCAAGGCAAGGCAAATTTATTTGTATAGCACAATTATGTACAAAGACAATACGAAGTGTTTTACATGATTAAAATACAGGAAAATCAAACAGAATCAAAGCAAGTAGGAAAAAAGAAATAAATAAATGAAATAAAATAAAAAATGCAGAAACAAAAAAAGAATGTTAAAAACAGTTGGACTAAAGAAAATGAAAAAGTTGAACTAATGATGTTTTAGTTGAACTGTTTATCTAGAACAGTCGAAAGCAATCCTAAACAAATGTGTTTTTAGTCTTGATTTAAAGGAACTCAGCCTTTCCACACTTTTACAGTTTTCTGTAAGTTTGTTCCAGATAAGTGGAGCCTAGGAACTAATGTAGTCGACAACTCGAACCGAGGCGTCAGCTCCGCGGCTGGTCCGGGAACCCAGGCGGACGGGGGCACGGAGCCAGCGGGGACGGAGCGACCGAACCCGACCCAGTGACGGTAGCCTGGACAAAGGCGGCCCTGTGCTTCCCCCGCCTGCCTTACCACCCCCCAGCCCCCCTCCTCTGGCTGAGGACGGGCGGCTCATGACTATCTGCTGAGGTTCGGTCGTGTCGCCACCACACTTCATACTCTGAGACACTTCATGCATTCTATGACCCCTTGAAATTATTGCCGTTAGTAGTTGCCTACTTTCTAAACAGAGTGGTCATGAGTGTAACTTAAAGTACAAACTCAAATCAAAACTATGAATTATGAGGAAACAGGACAGTGTTAAACAGAAACCCTTCAATTTTTATAGATACTAAGTTAGCTATTTTCCATAGAACAATTTGCAAGAATGTTAATCTGTACATATGTAATGCCTGCCAAAATTATTACAGTTACAATTACAGAGAGGCACAACACTTCTTTCATTATTTATAATGAAACAAAAAATGAAATAATGAATTGATGACTTCATGTCAACAATCTGCTGGTCTGTCTTATAAAACCTTTCAAAAACAAAGGGAGATTTAAGGCTTTGGTAAAATATATTACATGAATAGTTTTACCGGGTGTTCTATCTCCCCGCTGCAGACTTGAATGGTTAGTTCTTTCTAAAGTCTTTTTTATGAAGGTTTTCAATATGGATGTATGGATCAATGGATAAATGAATATAATACGCCCTGTTCTATAATATGGTTTCATTAACTTTCAATACTTGACGTTGAGAGGGTTTTCATTCCTCAGAAGTTGAAATACACCCAAATTTGTGAATTTTATTTTTCTTTTGGATTTCCTCTTCTGTACGTTTAGTTCATGTGGATGTGTTGTGCATGCCTGTTTGTACACATTATTCCATCCATCCAATGCGCTAAACTTCCTTGTGCAATTGAATTTTAAGGCAGGGTAATGAAACGGAAAGATCTGCACCTAGAGGGATGTTTGTTATTAGAGGAGAACTGAGGTGCTTATGGGATTTCACTCTGTCAATATGGATCTTAAAATCACCCTGCCTTTAGACTATACATGGGCTCAAAGTGAGGGGGGGGGGGGGGGTTGTTTTTCTGTGTGATTCCCTCAGCAGCTGCAGTGGAGCGGTGTGGGGAGCACCTGAACCTGGCCAACTTGAACTTAACAACAAGGCAGTGAAGCCTGCAGGACATGCTGTGTTCAGGCCACTCAATCAGGTCTCCCTGGTCTGACCCTCTGACCTCAACCTGAGCTAATGAGTGGGTTGAACGGATGAGCTAGGCCCTCCAGCAGCTGGGCTTCACACCTTATTCCTGTTGATGACATTTTTCCAGCAAGCAGCTTGGATGGAGCCCACTCAGGCATTTTTCTTGAAACTCTCATGAGGCTGCAGATAAACATGCACAAATCATTTAGGATTGCAGACACTCTGATACAGTGTGCAGGACATAATGAGGATGGAAACAATAATTATTCCCCAGCTTTACTTATGACATGGCTGTATCTCAGCTTGGTGTGCATCCTATGCTGTCTTAATGTTTGTGAGGAACTTGTCATCATTCATTTTTTGGGATCAGCCACTGCTAACTGCAGCTACTGGGATCTAATTAACATAAAATAAATTATAGATTGCTGATGAAGCAGTCAGAGAGGCTCTTACAGCAGACTGACTGTGTTTACCTGGAAAGGTGGGTCTGTTTAGTACCATAAAAATGCATGGTGAGATCAATGGATAAATTACTTGTTTACTATAAAATCAAAGAAAATGCAAATCAACTGGTTATTAAAGGACGAATACTTTCCACTGTACCTGATATTTTCCATTGTTGGGGATTTATAAGGTCTTTGTCTGGATCAGCTGTGTGTTGGCAGGTCAAGGATGTACGGTGTTACTTTTAAAATGCAGAGGAAACTCTTGATAAAGATTCTTCAAGGGACCATTAATTGGTCTCCAGGGCACACTTTTAGATACCACTGGCCCAGTGGGTTTTTGTATGAAAACATTTTTACTTTCTCAAAAAGTATAGGTTCCAAAAAGGGAAAACCTAAGCTGCTCTAAATAACACCAGCTCACAGTTTTACACATGGCTTATAATGCTAACGTACTACTTAAAATATTTCCTATTGTTTTTAAGCTTTGCTCTACAGAGCTTAAAGTAGCTACAGGATAACTTCTGCTGGCTAGTAAGTGACGCACTGGCGTTCACCCGCTGTTATTTTACACAGTAGCCAGATGTCTGTTTCACAACGCAGGTTTACTGAAAGCTCTAATTTTTTAAACCAGAACTTGATATTGGTGGGAGAACATTGATGCGTGATAACAGCGTTGTAGAAAACAACTCCACAGTTAAAGAGCAACTTAGTATTTACTGTATAGTGGACGATGGAAATAAAATGAAGAACCCCATGAGATGATGCAGTGGTCCTACATTTTAGAACGTTTTTATACTTCATCTTCACCTGCTGTCAGGTTCGCTTTCACCTAAATATTATATATTAATCCATTACCATTCAACAAGTGAACTGTTTTTGCCCCCATAATGTTATCTTCATTAAAACAGGCTCTGGCAGGCCATTTATATATTTATTTGTCATAAAACGGGAAATATGGACCCAGTATGCAATATGAGACTGTCAATAGGAAAGTTCAAAACATTTATCCAGGTCAGGGATTAAGATCAGACAGGAACAGTTCTAGAATACAGGAGTCCTCAGCCTGATCAGGGATTCCGATCCGCACAGGAGCAGACAGATCTGGCCTTCCACAGAGTGTGAAGGCGGATTCAGAGTCCCGTGTGTCGAGCAACCAGCTCAGACAGAAACGCACAGCGCAGACAGGAAGAATCCAGCAGGAGTCCAAAGATGGTTCAGACGAAAGCGTGCTGTCTGAAAATGAATACAAAGACGTTTAAGGTTTAAATGTTGGTCTTCTTAAACAGTTTCATCATAGTTCATAAAAAAATACTTTAGTGCAGTTATAATGATCAAAGCTTGCTCCCACACAGCGCAACCACCGCCTGCACAGTAGGTAGCAGACGAGTTGCAGATGCTGATTGGCTTTCGTGGAGGTGTGGTTCAAAGCTTATTGGCTGTGTCGTAGGTCGGATGAAGACGAGTAATGTCTCTTCTCAGTCCCTTTGCCTCTCAGAAACTTGGCCTAAAATCATCATCTTTTAGTTTCTGTTTTTTTGTTCTTTTTTTGTGTAGTATTAAATGGCTTGTGTCCTATGGATGTTAGCCAGCCCAGTTTAACAAGGTTTCCACACTTTCACTTCCTTTGATTCTCAGAATGTTAGGGAAATCTGACTTTCATGTGTCATCGCATCTGTATTTCTACCAATAAATCCATCTATCCATCCATCCATTTCCTAGCACGCTTGTCCCGAGTGGGGTTGCGAGGGGTGCTGGTGCCTATCTCCAGCAGTCAATGGGCGAGAGGCGGGGTACACCCTGGACAGGATGCCAGTCCATCGCAGTACCATTAAATCCAAAAGCATAAAACCATCCATCCATCCATCCATCCATCCATCCATCCATCCATCCATCCATCCATCCATCCATCCATCCATCCATCCATTTTCCTATCACACTTATCCCAAGTGGGGTCGCAAGGGTTGCTGGTGCCTAACTCCAGCTGTCTAGGGGCGAGAGGAGGGGTACACCCAGTTCCAGTCCATCGCAGGATAAAACCATCTTGGCTCTTCAAATGTAATTTTGAATTAAAAAACTACTTTCATGTTCACTGTACCATTGCAATGGGGGCATGGAAGGAGGATGACATCACAGGGAACTATCTATATTCCTTTTGGATTTCTAAAGGTTTTAATGTTATCTTTCAACTTGAGCTGCTTTCTCGCTCATTATCTGTTTGGACCTTTCTCCTGACAGCGTACAAAAGTATCAGGTCTAATAGAATACGCTTTCTAGGTCTAAATTCAGATCTTTAAACTCTACAGCTGAACTTTTTATAGGTCTTGCACTGCACAAATTGTCTTTCAGTATAGAAAGCTTTCATAATGAATACATTGCACATTGCTCAGTGGAGTGTTGGTTTGAACAATCGCCTAACAGCAAGAGTTTCTTTACTTTGAATCTTTGCTTTGAGGCCTCACTGAGTAAAGCTACCTTTTTTCTAACAGCTTCTGTGTTATTTCTCTTCTGGTTTTCTTTCTTCCGCCCAAAAGTATGCATGTTGGAGAATCTGTTGCAGTTGTCTGTAGGAGTGAAAATGTGCATAACTGATGTATAAGATTCTGCAAACTCTGTAATGTGGACCTGCATGGAAGACAGGTACTGCAGTGAGCAGATGTGTGAGTTTGAACAGTTTCGTTTGTTGTTTTTTTTTGCACTTAGCCACAAATCTGAAGAGGCAAATTTATTTTTTAGTTTTAAATTTTTCTTTTTCACAAGCTTAATGTCATGAAATTTCGTTTTGTTCTGAATTGAAAAGCTTCCTGGATGGGAAGCGCAACGTTTTCAAACTTGGAAACAAAGTCCAGTGTTGTCCGGGTTCTGCCCTCTGTTTAGAGTTATTTTTGGTTTCTTTGTTTTCGTAGTTGTTTTCTAGCAGTTTTTTGTGCTTGAGTTACTCTCTGTTTCCCCCTTGTGTTTGTTTCCTTTCCCCTTGGTTTCCTTCTAGATGCCTCCGTTCACACCTGTTCCTTGTCAGCTCATTAGTCCAGTCTTTGTTCAGTCTCCCATATATACACTCTCCCTTTGCAGTTCCTCAGAGCTGGTTCTTTTTCTGTCTCCTAGATTGTCTTTTTTTTCTGTATTTGTTATTTTGGATTTTTAGATCTCTCCCTCAGCTTACTGTAAGTATGTCATCAAATCAGCAAAACTCATCTCTGCATACTAATCTCTGCATTTCGGTCCTCAAAGCCTCTACTCAACCTGACAGGTGGATTGTTTTTTAACCTTTTTTGTAAGTTTTGTGTACACTGTGTTTACAAAATGACACTAAAGGTTGTCTTGGTTTAAAGTATTAGCTCTCCAAACTGTAAACCACAAAAATCTATAACCATTAAGATTACATGTGATACAGTGGGCCGGATTTATCAAAGGTTTGCGTGTATTAAAACGTGAGCTATTTCATTGCGCACGCTAAAAAATGTACAAACTGATCTATCAACAGCGTGCTAAAAGGATTTGGTCTTTAAAACGTGCTAAATAGCGCCTCTTATCCATTTAGTACTTTTTCTGCAATGAATATTCAATATGGGGCGTTTACACGCAAAAGTGCGTCTTGTGGGAGGAGAACATGTAAATACTGTATATTAATTTAGCACTCGCAAAGTGATTTATCAAACCTGAAAGCAATTTTGCTAACGGTATCTGACTCTATATTTAACACGTTTCAAAAGAAGGTGCAAATGGTCTGTATGCGTAATTGCGCACACATGGCAGCGGTTATTGTCGCAAGAAGGAGACATCGAAATGAAGCAAGGAGACGCAGAGAACGCATTTTTTCACTCCGTGTGAATATTTTTGGAATGAATGAGGAAACGATCATCAAAACGTATCGTTTATCCAGCATTGCCATTTTGGAGCTGTTGGGGGAACTCCGAATGGATTTGGAGCCAGCCACAAGGAGGACCCACGCAATACCAGCTATAACAAAACTCCTTGCAACGTTGCACTTTTTTGCATCTGGGTCATTCCAGCGTACGGTTGCAGCGAGAGCTGGGATCTCCCAATCTAATTTTTCAGAAGTGCTGTCCGACGTTCTAAATGCCATGTGTCGCCGTATGAGAAAGGTCATTAGGTTTCCACACAACCGGCAGTCACTAAATGACACTAAACAAGGCTTTTTTGCAATCGCTGGATTTCCCGGAGTGATTGGAGCGATTGATTGCACCCATGTTCAACTTGTGCCCCCTGCAGAAAGTGAGCATGTGTATAGGAATCGCAAACACATGCATTCTTTGAATGTGCAGTGCGTTTGTGATGCCCAAGGCATCATTACCAACGTTGTGGCAAAATATCCCGGGTCAGTGCATGACTCTTTCATTTTAAGAAACAGCTACCTGTTTTCCAAGTTGCGTGATGGAGAGTTTGGAGATGGCTGGCTTGTAGGTGAGTCAAATATTTAGAAAAAGAAATAATTTCTTCATCAGTGTCGTATTCACCCAGATTTCTTTTTTAAGGTGACAGTGCATACCCCCTACATCCCTTCCTCCTGACACCCGTTCTCAACCCGACCACTGCTGGAGAAATTGGATACAATGAGGCCCATATTCGCACCCGGAACATTGTGGAGCGCACCTTTGGGATCTTGAAGAGCAGGTTCCGATGTTTGGACCGTACTGGTGGAGCACTGCTGTACAAGCCAGAAAAAGTTGCCCAGATTGTAGTGACCTGCTGCATGCTTCATAACATTGCCAAACAACACGGGCTGGAGCATGACGCCCTACCGGAGAATCCCGACCTCCCCCCTGCGCCTGTGGAGCAACATGCCAATACTGTGGGAATGCGTATGCGCAAAAATCTCATCCAGAGTCACTTCTTGTGAGCCATTTGGTATGTGCATTTTTCTACAGGCCAATACAACACACCTGTGTTTTTTTTTTTGTTTTTTTTTGAGGGGGTGGGGGTGTCACTGTAACATTTAAATTTCTTAATGCACTAGTTTGTACAAACTACTAGTTTGAGCATCTAATTATGTTAAGTCCAGCAAAAGTTATACTTCCTTTAGATTAAGCAACATGGTAAAAGAAATATAGCCTTTTTTTCCCCCACAAAGTGAAGAATCAAACAGACAACTTAAGTGTTGCAAGTATTTATTTGTATCTCCTTTTACGCAGGTGGAACTTGCCCACAGTGCGCACTCCTTCCTCTGCGGTTCCTGGCTGCCTATTTGTTGCTGTGCCACTTTGTTGAGCCGTTTCTCCACCTGGATTGGGGGTAGTCATTGGCCGCATCCCTTCCCGTATCCCTCTTGCCACAGAATTGACAGCCATCGTCAGGGCAGACACTGCAGGGACCATCTGTCTGCAGTGGGTGGCTATGGTCTGAGTGTCGCGCCTTGCCGCCCGTGCCAACGTTGATGCCACACGCATCTCCCGTGCAATTGTCTGCAGGGCTGCAGACTGTTTTTTTTGTTCTTGCAGCAACTCCAAATCAATATGTTCCAGGCTCATACGAGGCCTCACGGGGGTGGCAGCTGCTACGGGGGGATTTGATGATGGCTGGACCTCTGATGCAGATTCTAAATGTAAAGCAAATGTTTAGTTACGTATTTGACTTGAAACAGCATTAAATTCACAGGTGGTGCATTCTTTTCAGTTCTGAATAAATCTTTTCAATAAACCTTTTCTGAGATTGTGCACCTACCGTGTCCTGCTGTTTGGTCAAGTGTGTCATACCCGGCAATCCCAGTGATTTGCTTCTCACAGAGCGTCAGCTGTACTTGTTCCTCAATGCTGGTCAGAGGCATCTCATCTACTGTGCCCCCTCCTGTTTTGTTCGCAGATGTTTTGTTATATGCCAGTTTTTCTTTGGTTCGCCTTCTAATATCCTGGTATCTTCTTTTTACTTCATCCACTGTTCGCAAGGTTTCACCAACAGCGTTTACTTTATGACAGATTTGTTCCCATATCGCGTTCCTCTGTGTGACAGTCACACCTCTTTGCTGTAGCTCACTTAAATGTTTGTTGGCTTCATCCACCAACACCTCCATTAGGGCGTCTCCAACAGTTTTGCACCTGCCACCAGTTACGCAATCGCTCTTGTTAAATCACCCGCAAACCATGGTTCAGCCCCTCGCGCAAAATTCCAGTTTGCGAGCGCAAATTACTGCACGCAAAATTGGATCTTGATAAATCCGGCCCAGTGTGTTTACTTAAATCATTGTCTGTTATTTGCCCAAGTTTCACATAAAATTTCTGCATACAGCGAGTAAACTTAGCTGCTTCTCCAGAGGTGCTAGTCTGTTAAATATTTGCTCTTTTTACTTTCAAAATTTAGGTGGACTTCCAGCTTTTGTAAGTTTACAGTTTGCAGTTAATGTCCTGTGTTTGCATGTCCTGCAATAATAAGATACCTGCCTGGAGATTATAAATCGTTGATTAAAAGACACATTAAACCTTCTATAGCTTCAATTTTCAGAAATTATTCTTTGCTGGAGCCTCCAAAGGGTTATTGTGGATACAGAGCTATTGTGATGCATTCAAGGACCACTCACAAAGATGATCTTTAACAGGATGAGCTTTAATTCTTATAAGCTCCCTTAATTATTTCTTGGTAAATGGTAAATGGCATGTACTTATATAACGCCTTTATTCAAGTCAGAAGACTTGACCAAAGCGCTTTACACTACATTCATTCACCCATTCACACACACACTCACACACTGATGGTGGCAAGCTAAATTGTAGCCACAGCTGCCCTGGGGCTCACTGACAGAAGCGGGGATGCTGTACACTGGCGCCACCGGGCCCTCTGACCACCATCAGTAGACAATGCAGGTGAAGTCTCTTGCCCAAGGACACAACGACACTGAAAGTCGGAGTCGGGGCTTGAACCGTCAACCCTTCGATTTCAGGGCAAACTCCTACATCCAACGTCCCTTTTCTTGTCACAAAAGGGAAAAACCCTGATTGTTAAGTTTTCACCACAGTATCAGGATTTATACTTGTAGTTATGCTGCTGTTGGCCTAGGCTGCTGAAGAAAATAGTGCCCACTTTTCACCATTCTGCTTCAATGTATGTCTATCGTGTGTCTGTTTGTCTCCTTGAACCCCAGTCAGCCTTTGCAGAAGGCCGTTCAGTTTCCTCTTGTTGAAAGGGAGTTTTCCTCCCCACTGTCGCTGCATGCATGCTCGGTGTGGGAGATTGCTGTAGAGACAGGGACACAATACAAGCAAATAAATATTGTTGCAGTAGAAGGAGCATATCCTTCAAAGTCAATGACTAGATGCAATTGACTGATTTTCTTAGAAAACAAAGAAAAATAGTATGCAATAGGACTTTTAAGGAGTGAGCACATAGCATTCAGGATTCAACCCAGCTTATAAATAAAAAAATAAACACATTCGCCACCCATAAATAGTAAAAAAAAATATTAATTACATCAAAAACATGCTTTCCAACTCATGGAAACGGAATAAGCTAATTTTTTTTAGTGCCATACTGTAGTTACAATACTATAAGGCAACCCGAGGACCATCAGTGGAACCACAGCTTTAGAAAGTGAATCACACCTGGAACCCCTGATCCCTTTCTCCTTATGTTTCAACACATTTTCAGAAAGGATCCAAACAATTTTGCCCTAAGTTATTATTTTTATTCTAAAAAAATATATAAATGCTTAAGTATTTATCCCCACACTGGATAAGTACAATGGAAATACATCTAGGATTATTTGGATCGATATTTTAGTGTCAGATTATATCACCACAGTAAAGAATAATTTGGAATTTCGGGTTATTACATATCTACCTCGAGTATAAAAATAGATTTGTCTTGTCTCGAATTTCTCTCCATGAGCTAAAAAAAGGAGATAAGTAGCATAATTGGCTGCAGGACACAGTGTAGGCTTGTGGAACCTTGAAAAATACAGTAATAACCCAGGAAAAAGTCTGTGTGACCGAAAGCAAGTTTGGTCAAATAAGGAGAGAAGAAACAGAGTTGACAGCAAGGCAGTGGTCGATAAACTTAGACAAAATGAAAATGGAAGTGTGGAGCCATCCGTTACCTCCAGTTCTGGAGGAGATAAACCTTAGGCTGTTACTGCAGACATGATGGGGACCAGCAAAGAGGGGCCCTGGACATAGAAACACTAAGGGCATGATATATGTTAAAGCGAATGAAACTGCAGAGTAATGATCCATGAAAAGATGGAACCCACCGGCACAGACATCACTGCCAAAGAAAACAAGCAGGTAAAAGAAGTGGGGGGGAAAAAAACCCAACAAAACAAACAAAGATAATTCCAGCAGCTCCTGGCTCTAAAAGAGAATCAGGCAGCACGCAGGTAGCCTTGTTCTCTGTTTATCTGAAAAACAACAGAGAAACGAGCTGAGGTGTGCTCCTCCAGGTGCATTATAGGCATTGCCCATGGTTGTGCTGTTTGATTTGTGCTCAGCCTTGTGTTGTGCTTGTCTATGAGCTCTTGACATGTGCACTGCCGCATGAATAATTGAGGCCTCGCACACAGTCAGGGTCCAGCAGGCACTGCTTGCTCTCTCTGTTTTTTTACTCGCCTCAAGTCCTTTCTGTCTCTCCCCTCCCCTCTCTTGGCCTTCCTTTTGTCTTGTCGTCTCACTTCGCTTTCAACTGGACTCCAGACACTTTGGCACCCCAACCTGTTTTCCTTGTGAAATATTATGGACAGTTTGGCCTGTAACGACACTGACTGAAGCTCCACTTGTGTGTTTCTGTCCATGCTTCTGCTTTACGTTAAGGTTAATTATGTCCCATGATATCATTGATGTATGTTTTGTGTGGTCCTCCTGTTCTGGAGGTCTTAAAATATTATTGCCTGTTTAAACTGTCAGAGGATGACAGAGAATCTCAGCATGAAAGTCTAAATTGCGACAGGCTGCATTGCATCAGCTACAGTCAGGCAACCAACTGAATATTCATGTAATTAAATGCATTCTATTGCAATGAGGAAGAAATGTAACAGCAGTAAATTTATGCTTTAGGGTTGTAATATTGTCCACACCATCCTGCTGTGAAATCCATTGACAACTTTTTTAATTAATATATTTTTTTAAACCAATATGAGCTGCAAATCATCCAATCTCAAAATAAGTAATGTTTATATATCTTTAGTAATATATTTTAAGGATTAAGCAAGGTTTTTCAACTATAGAAATTGTAAGAATCTTAACCTTTCTATAATTTTCTGTAATTTTCCACTTGATCAGTCCATGGTGCTTTTCACACTATCTTGGTTCAATAAAAAAAAAAAAAGAAAAGAATCTGTGATAGTGGCACTTCTGGTATTTTAGGACTAGAATTACCCTTCTGTGAATCTAACATCGTGTTTTCAAGAATCATTGTTTAGGGTATATTAAATATATATTTTTATTACAGTTACACATAGTAGCTCTAGCTACATACAGTAGCACCACTGCTTTAATCCGATTCCCAACCGTCAAGTTGATGTTACTACTCTAAGAGTAAATGTGTGTCAGAGTAAACTGTCAACTGTGAGCTGAGAAGCAGAGCTGGAAATTAGTTGCTACACCTACCCTCTGAGTGAGCAGTCAACATAAGAGAGGAGGATAACAGAACATAAATTCTCTAACAAATAATGTCTAAATCATGTTTTTTTTTTTAGCTAGTACCCAAACACACCAGACTCTCCTGTCTTATTAAATCCTAAATCTAGTGTAAACAGCCAAATTTTCCCCCTACTATAAGTTCAAGTTCAATGAAGTATGGATGAGAAACAAAGTCAGCTTGGAGATTTGGCTATCAGGATATGGGCATAAAGAGAGAGACTGGTCCTCCTTCTCAGGGCAGTTGGCTTAAACAAATTACTCCAAGAGGGCATTAAAATGAATTCAAGAGCTCTCCAAATAACATCTAAATCCCTTAAGGCCTCCCCTAACTTGACATAAACCAGTTTGATACATGCAATTCAATTTGAACTCTACACAGTATCAACCTGGAAAGTCTCGTGTAGAAAGTGTTTGCAAGATGGGACCTTAAAGTCGTAGGTAAGCGGCTGGTCCCGACTTTACACAAGTGATTAAAGTTAATGTGATTGGTCGATTATAGAGTGGGCGGGATTGTTGTGGCAGAAGGTTCGAAAGCATTTTGGTTGTGGCCTATGTCTCGGAAGCATCTTGCTAACCAGTTAGCAACTTAGAGCTAGTAGGTTCCCAATGGGAAATTCCATTGAGACCAAGTAGCACTAAATTGGTGACTTAGAAATGACACTGTCAAGGAACGCTATGGACAGCAGAAACATGCAAGAGGAGGAGAGTTTTATGTCGGAGGTCTTGGACGAGTCTCCTCCGTCAAACATTTTTTATCTAGAAGAGGAAAGCGGTGACGAAGATGTTGTGGAAGAGGACGCCAGGGTGGCAGAAGCTTGGTTTGGTGTAGAAGGCTTACAGCCGTACATGTTTGAGCCCTTGCCTCGCAACGCTGCCAGTTCTGTTAGCTCTACGCCTGCTGAAGACACAGACGTTCATCCCCGTAAACACTGGGACGGAACTCAATGGGAAAGGAAATGATTCTTATTTCTTATTTCAACCGTTGCGTATATTAGCAGCAACATATGAATCAAGATGCTATGACCGAAGAAATGTAATTGACAGATGACCATTGATATATGATTGGCCGAATTTACGTGTACAGACTGACGTATAACGAACTACCCTGCATAAGATAGCGAAAAAAAACAGATTTTACAACAAGATTTTTTTTTTTTTATGGAAATGTTATAACTTTTGGGAAAATATGGTCTGATAAAGAGTACATTTATATACATGTTTAAGCCAGAATGATTTGACTTTTAAATATGACTTCCCTATGACTTTAAAAACCCTTCTTCAAGCTGATTGGGTACCTGTCTCCCATCTTACTTTTTAAGGCAATCACAGCAGCAGTAGCAGCTGTGATGTATCACAATCTTGATTTGTTTCACAACTCGTGAAATTAACTGATTAAATCAAACTTGATTGCATCAAATGATCAAACTCTTACCCTTACCCTTACCTCACTGCATCTCACTGGTCCGAAACCTTTCTGTATCGAGGCTAACGTATCTGCTTGTTTTTGGCAAGATGTATTTTCGGGAGTTTGTGAATTCACAGATCTCTCAACAATTCATCCCACTGGCAAGGTAAGACCTCCCCTGTCTCAGTTAAAATCAAAGGTTGTATCTGATCACACTCAAATAATTGTTTACAAATTTGTTCAGATCTTTTTTTTAATTCCGCCCAGTTCTTTATTTAATTTTCAATATGCATGTTTCAGTTTTTTACCCTTTAAGTGCTTCAAGTGCATGCATGTAGCTCATCTTATGACCTCCATTTCACTTATTTTCACTCAGAAAAAAAGAAGTATAGTAACAAAAGATAAGCTGACGTGTTTAAAATACATGCATAAATACTTTTACCTAATATAAAACTTTCATAATTATTTATTTTAATCCAATGAATATAAGAGGGTCAACATAATCTTATCTACTTATGTACCAATTTTTCTGAATTCCTTTATCTTCAATACCTTTGCTTCGTTAATGGTAACTGCTGCTCTGGATTAATTTTTTACAGTGCATGCTCCCATCATATTTAACTCATAAGGTAAAGAATAACCGCTATGCCAGGGTCAGAGGACTGATGAAGACATGCTAAATCAATGAGAAAAGACTGGAGTAGGTGTGAATACATGAGAGGTCTGTCTCTCCCTCCCTCCCTTCCCTCACCCCTTGCTCCATACTGAGGTACAGTTATCAGCCCCAGCAGATAAACAAGCCTGGTTGCCAGATATAACTCCAATATGTGAAACTCAATCAAAATTCTGGAAACCGGCTGGGGATATGAAAGGAGGAAAGAGGAAAATGAAAGCTGCCATACCCACAGGGCAAAGCCCAAGGTAGCTTTTGGAAAAGCAAAGCTACTTTCCTTCCTTCTTTTCTATCACTTATTTATTTTAGAAAGAGAAAAAAAATAAAATAATTGTAAGAAAAAAAAAAAAAATCACCATACAGCAAACGTTTATGAAGCTCTTTACATTTCTTTGTCAGCATGCAGGGGCTGCTTGTTAGAGGAAGCAGTGAGGAAGACGTTCTTGGTGTCTTCATTCTTTGGATTCAACTCACTGTTGGCTGAAGGGTCCACACCTCTGAAGTCTTCTTCACTCTCCATCTTTTGCTAGTGGGATGTCTGTGATTTCCACTTGTCAGTGGGGGCCAGTCATGCAAAGGGAATGGGACCTGTGCATCAGAGGAAACTTAGAGGAAGAAAAAAAACAAGCAAGTATGTGTGTGTGTGTGTCTACTGAAGAAGAGGCTAGTTTCGACTGGACTCACTCATGCTTTGACATTGACGGCCCTGGGAGAGTAAAAGAGGACCAGCTACCCCAGAGGAATGGGGAGAGAGGGGTCGAGGAAGGCAGGAAGAGGAGGGGGGGGGGACTGCCAGAGGCTGATCCAGGCTTTGAAGCGGGGACTAGAAAGGGCTGAGGGCACTGTTAGGCTCCTTGAAGTGGTTTCAGCACTTGTCACTCTTTCGGGCGTTGCCTTGAGCTGTGGACAGCTCTGCTCTTTCAGGATGAGGTCCCACTCTGGGCTCTGCAGCACTGATGCTCACCTTGATGTGGTGACTTAAATCAATAGACAGGCCAGTGAGCCACTGGCACCAGTATGTTGTGATGTTGAAATGTAGCTGAAGTGCTTCTGGATGCCGCGGCAAGTTATAGAGGAAGTGGTTCCTGTCAAAGTCCTCCAACACACAGCAGGAAACAAAGTAGGAGGAAAGCACACAGGATCAGGCTGTAAACTTTAGTTTAGCAGAACAAAAAAAAGAGAAAAAAACGATATTTATATATATATATACAGCATCCCGGTAAATGTGGCGCTCACTATATTTTTAGCATTCCCTAAAGATTGAAATAATATCAGCTTTTACTGCAGCAACAGAATCTCACGCTGGAAATAAATACAAACTAAACTTTTTCTTTCATAAATTAAACTTCACTTCAAAATCAGGGGTTATTTCAGCTCACGTTTTAAAACAAAATAAAAAACAAGTCAAAGCAAGCAAATTATACACACAACAACAGAAGCTCTAAAACCAGGTTCGCAGCAGGAGTATATTAAAATGACACACACAGTGTATTAAACGCCAGGAAATGAAAGAATGCTTTGAAAAGATATTAAAAGACAAAACAAAAGAACAGTTATTATCATCTTGTAATCTTATTCTCATCCAGCTAAAGTTTTAGTCTCATTTAACCAGCTGGCATGTAGATACAGGTTCCTCTCAAAATATTAGCATTTTGTGATAAAGTTTATTCTTTTCTATAATGTAATGATAAAAATTGAACATTCATATATTTTAGATTCATTGCACACTAACTTAAATATTTCAGGTATTTTATTGTCCTAATAATAATGATTTTAGCATACAGTTCATGAAAACCCAAAATTCCTTTCTCACAAAATTAGCATATTTCATCCAACCAATAAAAGAAAAAAAGTCAACCTTCAAGTAATTATGTACAGTTATACAAGCAATAATTGGTCAGGACTCCTTTTTCAGAAATGACTGCTTCAGTGTAGCGTGGCATGGAGGCAATCAGCCTGTGGCACTGCTGAGGTGTTATGGAGGCCCAGGATGCTACGATAGCAGCCTTTAGCTCATCTACAGTGTTGGGTCTTGCTTCTCTCAACTTTCTCTTCACAATATCCCACAGATTCTCTATGGGGTTCAGGTCAGGAGAGTTGACAGGCCAATTGAGCACAGTGACACCATAGTCAGTAAACCATTTACCAGTGTTTATGGCACTGTGAGCAGGTGCCAGGTCGTGCTGAAAAATGAAATCTTCATCTCCATAAAGCTTTTCAGCAGATGGAAGCATGAAGTGCTCCAAAATCTCCTCATAGCTAGCTGCATTGAACCTGCCCTTGATAAAACACAGTGGACCAACACCAGCAGCTGACATGGCACCCCAGACCATCACTGACTGTGACTACTTGACACTGGACTTCTTGCATTTTGGCATTTCCTTCTCCTCAGTCTTCCTCCAGACTCTGGCACCTTGATTTCCAAATGACATGCAAATCTGAGCAACAGTCCAGTGCTGCTTCTCTGTAGCTCAGGTCAGGAGCCTCTGTCGCTGTTTCTGGTTCAGAAGTGGCTTGACCTGGGGAATGCAGAACCTGTAGCCCATTTCCTGCACACGCCTGTGCATGGTGGCTCTGGATTTTTCTACTCCAGACTCAGTCCACTGCTTCTGCAGGTCTGCCAAGGTCTGGAATCGGCCCTTCTCTACAATCTTCCTCAGGATCCGATCACCTCTTCTCGTTTTGCAGCATTTTCTGCCGCACTTTTTCCTTCCCACAGACTTCCCGCCTTGATACAGCACTCTGGGAACAGCCTTTTGGTTCAGAAAGATCTTTCTGTGTCATATCCTCTTGCTTGAGGGTGTCAGTGATGGCCTTCTGGAAAGCAGTCAGGTCGACAGTCTTACCCACGATTGGGGTTTTGAGTGTTGAACCAGGCTGGGAGTTTTAAAGGCCTCAGGAATCTTTTGCGGGTGTTTAGAGTTAATTTTTTGATTGAGATGATTAGGTGCCTAGCTCGTTTAGAGACCTTTTTCATGATATGCTAATTTTGTGAGATAGGAATTTTGGGTTTTCATGAACTGTATGCCAAAATCATCCGTATTAAGACAAAAAAGACCTGAAATATTTCAGATAGTGTGCAATTAATCTTAAATATATGAATGTTTAATTTTTATCATTACAGTATAAATAATGAACTTTATCACATTATGCTAATATTTTCAGAAGGACCTGTACAGTAGCACCTAAATGTTTTATCCATTTGGTCACATTTTGCTGCTGTTTTCTTACAGTAAGTTGCACCAAAAACACTGTGCATGTTAAGTTATATTCCAACTATGTTTGCCATAGTTCAAGTTCCAAAAATTTAATTATTAGTCTTTTTTTTTTGTCTTTCTTTTTTGATTGTCTTGGGACGATTTGTTTTGGACTTAACAGAGCAGGGAACCCAGACACCGAAAAACAGACATTGGGCAATATTCTCATAGAGAAAATAAAACACACATTGATCAAGGCTCAATTAAAAAAAAAGACAAATAAATAGGTGTCAGTACAATAAAATAAACGTTGTATGCATAGGGAGGAAGCCATCACCGGAGATGCAGCTGGTTGTCTATTTCCACCGTTTGGCTTACAGATGCTCTGAATTAAGCTCAGATTCAGAGATCAGTTTCACAGACTGCTTTATAGTTTAAATCGGTTTGTTTGTGTCTTTTCAAGATAAATTACCTCACTAAAACCCTAGAAAAGAAGATAAAACTGAGCCAATAGAACAGGGACGTCACTCACTTTTATAGGGGTTCATTTCAGCATGAGCAGGTCTTTAACAGAGCTGGTTGCAGCTGCATAAAAAAACTTTTGATTTCATTATTTCATTTACAAAGGGACACAGCTCTAGTACTTTAACTTTACTCTAACTTTTTAAACATTTTTAGCAAATTCTTACTCTTTAAAGTCGCATACCTGTATGCCTCTATGTTATAACATGATATGTCTTTTTTGGTCTTAAGGACTGAATTATTTGTCTTGTTGGGCTGAATTTGGATCATGAGCCTTGAGTTTAACACTCATATCTAATAGATGATCTTAAAACAATTCTATCTTCTGATTATTGAAAGAGGGTAGCTTCTGTGGGTTAAGCACATCTAGTCAGCTCATTCTGCTCAATGCCTTACAGTTCATGTCAACAATCTCAAATTGATGGTCTCCTGCTTAGTGGTGGTTCCAAATAATTTTCACAGGGGTGTCCAGGCAGGGAACAATGAGTACTGAAGGGTAGTCAAACACGGATAAGTGCTGAAACCAGTTGACGACAATCTATGATGAAGCAACACAAAAATTAAAGAGCGCTACTTCTATACTTTTAAATAAAGTGAAGACAGAGCAAATTTTGATGAGTTATTTACTAATCAAGCTATGCACATATTAATACATCGCTGCTGTTTAAAGAGGCATGATGAAGTTTTCCAATGATACTGCCACCTATGGGCAAACCACAGAACTGCAGCACTATTAGGCTTGTTCTCGAAGCTCGCACTTGTACCTGACGAGTTTTTTTTTTTTTTTTTACTTTCTTAACCTTTCCTGGAGTTGCCATTGGTGTTTAAGTTCAGTTGGATGCCGGTCGCTTCTGAATGTTTACAAAATCATTGACTTTTGACGTTACATCCGCAGAATCCACACCTAAAGACAACTTAGACAGGCCAATTGACCTAACAGTCATGTTTTTGGCCTGTGTGAAGAAGCAGGAGTACCTGGAGAGAACTCACCCATGCACGGAGAGAACATGCAAACTCTGTGTAAAAAAAACCCTGGACAGGGGACTAAACCTTCTTGCTGCAAGGTACCATTGTTTGTTTTAGAGATGGTGAATTACATCCCAGTGGGAGCAACAAATCACCTGAATGGGGGGTACCCACACCCCTGCTGCAAAGATTAGACGGGCTGACTGTTTTTTGTTTTGTTCTTTTGTTTTTACTTCAGACTAGAGAAAATAATCTTCTGTTTGCCTTTAAATTAAACAGTAAGGGGAAAGAACACATCCTTGTGGTAAAACGGTGAATGACCCTATTTTGTCCACTAGAACTTCAGTTATTTAGCTATCATGTAATCCACTGTGGACTCGTGGTTTCTGCCTCATACCTAAATGAGGCTTCAGCTGAGCAGCTGTTTTCTTATAACCTTTTCCTTTCTTATTAAGATAAACAAACATCAAGTTTAAAAATGAAACATTATTTTTCTTCTCTCTTGTAAATTCCCTTACAATTGCCTGACATATAAAACGAGCTTTCTTATATTGATGGCAGTAGCTTCTAGGCTCCATTAGTAGGTTTGTGGCAGGGAGATTTGGGTTGAATCCTCTAGTGATGCTCGTAGGTATGATGCACTATATTATATTATATATGAAGTTTTGTCTAGTGCAAAAGTCTGATCAGCAACAGTATAAGACAAGAGCATATATTGAGGATGTTTTTAAGAAAGGAGTTCAGATCTGCCATGGAAATTTACCCTTTTTTTGCTACAAAAGGTAAGATGTTCCATTCAAATGTAATATTAACTAACATCTGTTGCAGAGGTATTCTTTGGTGTCTTTTCTCTTCTTCTACGCTTCCACAATACAATCAATTCACCCTGTCCCCAGTAGGGGGCAGACTTAAACTCTGTAAATTGCACTATACTTCTTTAACGCTATGTTGTGTTGAGGTGGGCGGATCGATCCTAAGATCGATACTATCAATACCAACACTGGTATTGATATTGAACAATATTCGTTTAACAATATCGATACTTTTTATTTCCACCAACACGCACTAACTGCAGCAGATTCACCAGTCTACCTGACATTGTTACCGCACTTTGCTGCTCCACCCTCCCTCTCATTACAGGCTCAGCATGCAGGTTCAGCCTGGCCCACCCATTCCACTCTCTCTTCACTCGAGACTCAAACTACCGCGCTGCGGCTCCTCAGACGACGGAGCAGAAATAGATGAAGAAGAGGGAACAAAGCATAGTTCGGCTATATTTTAATGCTGTAAATAAAATAACAACAATCTGTATGGTTTGTAAAAAGCCGGTTAAATGCAGTGAAAACAACAACTTTATATACATGTAAGCACATGAAAAACCATGAGCAAGAAAAAGTTGAGCTACAGAAAAGGAGAGAGGAGGCAATACTTCGCCTATTGCCCCAACAGACCCTGGACCTCAGACAGACGTCACTGACAGAGGCGTTTCAGACCCCCAGAGAATATAAAGGTAGATAAGAGTGATGAACTTCATATTAACTTTTAAAGTAGATATTATATGTCATAAGTCACTGAAGCCCACTCAGATATGTAATTAAGACCTTGAAAGAACCCAGTACATTTATCCCATTAATAAATGTTATCTAAAGGGACTAAAATGAGCTAATCCTTTATTTATCCCACAATGTGTACATTTATAGAATTAAAGCAACAGGCAAGGGCACAAAGTTACATAATTGATTGATTGAAAGATACTACATAAGAGCTAGATTAGAAACAAAACCACTATGAACATAACATTATTAATATATGATTTCAGATAAGCAAGCTTGGTGTTGTTTTTAAGTTGTTTTTTTTTAAGAATCAGTATTTTCTTCTTTCATCTGCGGAATTTTGAAAAAAATTAGAAATATTCTGTCCAGGGGTCATGCTGAGAAACTAGTCCATGCATTTGTTACTTCAAGGCTGGACTATTGTAATTCTTTACTATCAGGAAGTCCACAAACTGTAGTTAAAAGCCTTCAGCTGATCCAAAATGCTGCAGCCAGAGTTCTGATGAAAATTAAAGAGAGAGATCATATCTCTCCTATCCTGGCTTCTCTTCATTGGCTTCCTGTTAAATCCAGAATAGAATTTAAAATCCTCCTTCTCACATATATAAAGCCTTAAATGGCCAAGCTCCATCTTATGTCAGAGATCTGATTGTTCCTTATGTTCCTAACAGAGCACTTCGCTCTCAATCTGCAGGTTTACTAGTGGTTTCTAGAATTTCTAAAAACAGAATGTGAGGCAGATCTTTTAGTTATCAGGCTCCTCTCTTGTGGAACCAACTACCAGTTTTAGTCCGTGAGGCAGACACCCTGTCTACTTTTAAGGCTAGGCTTAAAACTTTCCTTTTTGATAAAGATTATAGTTAGAGTGGCTCAGGTTATCCTGAGCTATCTCTATAGTTATGCTGCTATAGGCTTAGACTGCTGGAGGACATAGGGACCCCTATTTCATCATTCTGCTTCATTCAATCTCTATTCTTCCACTCTGCAGAATCTGTTAGTTCAATCTCTAACGTGCTGCACTCTCTGTTTTTTCTCATAGTAACTTCATCTGGTCTGTTCCTGTTTGGCTGTGACACCATCCTGGAAAGAAGTATCAGCTGTGCTGCTGCCATCAACACCTTTGTTTATAGACGCTGGAGATCGGCCTGTTTTCCAGTGTGGTCCTGTTTCTCTGACCGTGACCGGCTGGATGTGCTCTCTCTACAGTTGCCTTTGTATCTCTGCTTCTGCCTCCTTGAACCCCAGTCTGCCTCGGCAGATGGCCGCTCATACTGAGCCGGTTCTGCTGGAGTTTTTCCTCTCCACTGTCTCTACAAACATACTTAGTGTAAGGGATTACATTCTAGTCAATGAGTTGATGCAATCAACTGGTTTTCCTTAGATAGAAAACTTTGAATAAATTTGACTGTATGCTCTGGTGAACTGTAAAGTGCCTTGAGATTACATGTGTTGTGAATTGGCGCTATAGAAATAAACTTAAAAATTCCCGGTATCGCCCACCTCCAGCACTGTGTTTTTGTCGTTCCTCTTTTTGAAAGCAGCTTAGAGAAATGGGCCTCTGTGTCAAATGTATGTCAGGGAAGCTAGAAGTCATGAAGTAAGCAAGAAATGAACCAAATTATTTTTAATGTGACACCAATGTTTTCTTCTACTGAATAAATGAGCTTTATTTTAGTTCAGGCTTTTGCATTGTGTGATTAAGATACACTGATAAAATCTGAGTTTAGTTCGGCTTGAGAAGCAAATGGGTGGCTCTCTGGCGATTTGAAAATGTTGATTTCAACCAAAGAACAGATACACATTTTATAGAAAGGCCCTCATTATCAAGAAAAGAATAATAGGCATTCCTTTTAGACCAGTTTGGCAGATTAGAACCACCCTCTAAAAACAACCTTTAATCAGGTTCAAAACATAAGTATCTTTAAACCCACATTTGTATATAAGAAAATGTTGTTTTTTTTTTAATTAGTCTGATTAAAATTGGAATTTCAAGTCTTTTTTTTTCATCAGCTATAAACAGAAAATCTAAATGAACAAAATAAACAAACAAAAAAGCTTGAAAACATCACTGCTATACTGGTTTAAAAAAATATTACTACCCCTTTTTAAATGTGAAACTTAGACTTCCTGAAGAATAAATAATTCATAATATATTTGATGGTTTTTGACCATGCTGAGCTTCTTTACTGCGAGGCATCACTGGACGGCTGGGCTGTATGACGTAGCTGCATATTGCCAACATCTAGCTCTCTGATAGTTCTGTGGTTCTGCCAGCAGGTGGCACCATGTCTGTTTATATCTGCTCTTTGCACCCAGTGCTGGAAATCTATCTAGGCTGAAATCTAACAACTATCAGGACAGAAACTTTGAATTTGTAGCCTAACTTTATCCTTTTTTAGTATAGGTTTATAACTTAATATGCACCTTTAAAAGATAAAAAAACTCAACTTTGTATTTACATGGAATTCAGTCTGATAAACCAGCAGAAACACTTGACAGTTTGCTGTTTCCTCCACACAACTTGCTGTAAACTGCAGACAGGACTTCTTCTTTCTCTCAGCATTAGCTATCTTATTGCTATTCTTTCATAAAGACCAATCTGCTCCTGTAACTTTGGGTGGGCGTCTGTGTCCTGGTAGCTTTGCAGTTGATACACCTTCTCTCCATGTTCAGATGACATGGAGAGAAAAAGCTGGACAAAGTTGGACAAAGCTCCGTTATATGTTCAAACCCAACCCCTCTGTTTCCTTGGTCTTCATGACGCTGTACGTTCTCTAACAAAGCTCTCAGCTCTCAGCTAAGGTTAGATTACCGACAGGTAAACTCTGGTTAGTATTTCCATGACTGGTTGCACAGAAATGTTTTCAAATGTAGAGGGAAAAAAGTTAAGATAATGAGCTGAGAAAAACACCCAGGTATACAGTGCATTGTTCAAACAGCCTCAACACACCACACTGACAATGTGTTTAAACAAAAGGCAACTGCTGAATGATCATCCATTATATTCTTCTCTTTGTTAGAGGTTTGCATGTAATTATAAGCAGTGAAGATTTGTCTGTATGCAGAAAGGCATTTACTAGAAGGGATCTTGTTTATCATATATAAGAAGGGGAAAAAGCCCTTTGTCTTTGCTTTAGTGACCCAGCTCAATAAATAGTCTGAAATACTTCTGGTCCCAAAGTACTCACTAAGTACTATTAGTATTTACTGCCTGTGGTTCCTCTGCCCCCTCGTTTGGCCTCTCCCCTCCCCGAAGATAGATTACATCCCAGACAGCCTATGACCGATGGATGGGGGCCACAGGCCTGAGCCTTTAGAGAAATATGCGCTTATGAAATCATAAATATTATCTCTAACACTAATTAGCATTAAGAACAGCGGTGATTTTATTTATCACGTTTAGCCACAATTAACAGCCAGAGCCTTGAGAAGAGCATGAGGCGGCTGTGCAGGACATGTTCTCCACGTCAAGGCCGTAAACCCACAACACGTTAGTGATTGAGGCAGCCCCGCCGGGAGAATAAGTAATTGTGTCTGAGAAATTTTTAATTGCCCTGAAATTCATTTTAAATTACACCGGCTTGTTTTGAGGAAAGGAGCAACACGGCCGAGGGGCTGGGATCATGGCGCGGTGTCGTGGGTCCAGTAATGGGCTGCTAAGCACCAGATTACCTTGCTTTTTTGAATTCTCTTTTGAACCTCATAGTTGTTTAAAGACTTATAAAAGTTTCATTGTTGAGGCGTTGAATTTAATCACTAAAAGTCAGCAGCTACTCTGCAGAGTGATTTAGTTGATTTGAAAGTAGAAACCAGTAGGAAGTTCAATAAATTTAAAATTTGTTGTAGAATTGAAAATAATATAAATATTAGATGAAGTATTTAAAGTTAAGTGGAGGTGTATAGTAAGTTAGTACATCAAATTTTGTTACAGTATTTAATTTTTTTTTTTGAAGATCTTTATTGAGTTATTTTTTAAATTGAGACTTACTTTAATTTTTGTTAGATTAGTGAAAATTTTTTTACTTTTACTTCGTTAGTTGAAAATCTTAGACATTTTCACTTACTACAAATTGAAATATGACCACTATACCGTGAACCTGAGTCTCTGTTTATGTCACATGTGAACAAGAAAATAATTATATTATCATACTATTTAAATGTTACCCAACGAACAAAAGATCAAAATAACACTCTCCCAAATAATATGGTTGTGTTAAACTGCAGGAATAGATATGAATCTCACTTTGAGCTGCAGGCAGGGTGCCCTGGTTAAAGGTTTCCAAATGTTGAGGTGCTCTCTGGGCTCATGGAGATAAAGTCTCTCATAAGCATAAGAAAGTCCAGTGAGTTCAGGATGTTTGTGTGGGCATGCATCAGCAAAAGTTGTGTAAGTCTTTTTTGGGTGATGGTGCTGCATACCCATATCTTCAAAAGACGTAAGGTGGAGAAAGTGCGCTTGGATGAGGCCACGGAGAGGGGTAGACACAGACATGACGCTTCTTTCTGGCTGGAGCTTTGTCAGACATGATGCTACATCTTGGACTGTGTCATACTTTCACATAGTGTCTTTTGTGACATAGGCAAGCTGCTTGATGATGTTTGGCTCAAGCTTTTTGAGCTACAGTTTAAGTCCTCCAGATTGGCACTCCTGCCCTGTGCTGTTTTGACAACAGCCCTCTCACGCTTTGCAGCAAGTGTCATACTGACCTGATCAAATCTTTTCTCCAGCTCCGCTGATATTACATCTATAGCTTCGAAAACGCTACTTTGGCAATCCACGCTTTGTGCGCTATGCACCACTGTCTGTGGCTCTCTGGTTTGGCGAAGGCGAGCTGGGGTGTTGCTCACTCTAGAGGTTGTGGTGTCTGGGATTTTCAGGGAGGTTACTGATGCACAGGTTTCAACCCTGTGGATCAACTTTCCACAACTGCATCATCCCAGAGCATGGCTATTTGTTCCCTCAGTACACCTATGCATTCCATGGGACCTTATGCACCTGCTGTGGCATTCTGCAGTCTTATGGCAACTGCTTGACATGGCTCGAACGGGGCATAGCAGCATAAAATACCAGAATACAGTATATTCTCCCTTTAAAAGCCTGTTTTTAGAGTCTCTCTCCAAAAAAGGGTAAGCTGCAGTGACAAGTTTAATGGACATGTCACGGATACACCACCTTGACAAAAATAATGACAGCAACCTTATCACAGCCTAAAAATGATGGCTAGGGCTGTTTTCGCTTTGATGACTCTTATAACAGAAGAGACACCCTGAAAAAAGTTCAAAGTATAGGCCACAAGACTCACTGCACTGCTGCTTCTTAGAGAATCAAATACAGTGAGATGTTGCTGAAATGCACAAGTGAGTGCGGGTTTAACTCTTTAAGCCAAGCCTTCAATGGGGATGTTTAGTCTCAAAAAAATATCCTTGTTGCAACTGAAAAGAGTTTCTCCAGTGCTGTCCCGGGCATTATAAAATCCCCAAAACACAGTTTGACGCTCAAGGCTGCTGTCAACATATTTCAGACTGCAGGAGAACTGCTCAGTGGTGCTAATGTCAGTTGCAATGTCAGCTATGAGGCCATAAAATCGACAGTGTGATGAGTAGGCAACAATTTCCCTCTGTATAGCATGAGCAAACTTTTCAAATATTTAATTTTGTATTGTGTCCGACATCCAGTTGTCTCTTCCTTCTATCCACTTTCTTTCTTCAGGGAGATCATAGGTGCGCTCCAGCATCAATTCATACAGTATTCTTTCACTTGCTTTGACGCCCCTGAAGGCAGTTCCCTTCCTGCCAAGGACTCCAAACAGTGTCGGGCAGTAGCCTGCTTTCCGGCATGAGCACTGGATAAGCGAGCATCATTCAAAGCAGCCAACTTTCGTACTGATTCTCTGTCCAACTCTGATCTCTCTTGCTTGTAAAATTGTTCAATTTTTACACCAATTTGAAAAGTTGGCATTCACAAAGGGGTTGTCTTTTTTTAAATTTTTCTCTAGGTATGATTTTTTTTCCGACTGCTTTCAGACAAACGAAACACAAAATATGATCTTTCTCTTGCACATAATGCAGCCGCTGCCATCTAACAAACCAAGCCGGTGACAAAGAATGTGAGAACGTTTCATAACCACAATGTCGTGCATGAAATTTGAAACAGGATTTTGGCTGGAAGGGCTTGTCTAATCCAATCACGTTAGATTGGGTTGCAGGTGCCAGGGCTGTGCCTGCCTGCACAACTGCCATTAGAGCTGGGTGAATAGTCTCCTCACTCCAGCTGCTCTCCGTTGTCATGGTCACCACTAGGGGGTGCTGCCGCTCCCCCAGCACCCCCACTTGCCACAGCCATACTATAATACATGCATGTCATATGTGCAGTAGGAAAAGGTACATTTAAAATAAGAAAAAAACATTACATTGTTTTATTTCAAGTGCATACAACCTAATTATCAAATTTCAACAGTTAAAATGCTAATTGCATTGGTAGATATTCATACTTACCAACTCAAATTAATCATCATCAATCCATCACACCCCCACCAAGGAATGTTCTCCATGCTGCCCTTTTTGGAAGAGGCTGTGCAGTATCTGCTGAAGGTCCAGCAGGTTCTGCAACAGCTTTTTCCCAACTGCAATGAAGACTGTTGAAAGTCAAGACTAATCAAGACTCTGCATCACACTAGGAAATATAAAATTTGCATGCCAAATGTTTTTCATAATCCTTTTAAATAGAACACAACTCAATATTCTGATGCATTTTTGCACAATATTTATTTATTTTAAAAATAAACTATCCTTATTTATAATTTTGCACTGCACTGAACCTTTCCATATCAATGCCTTTTGCATCATGACTTTAAAGTGGTTTTCCTTTTCTCCTACACTGTTTACATTCTGATCACTGCTCAACTTTATAAATGGAAATGTTCCATTTCACTGTTGTAAGCTGCTCATTCACTGTTGAAAAGCTGTATGCATCGAAGTTTTCATACTTCCTGTTTATACAAGAGGACAATAAAGTTTGTCTAAGTCTTGTTGTAATACATTTTAAATTATTTTTAGACATTTTTGGTGTTGTTGGCGGTAATAAAGTTGTGTGCTTGTGTATGCACTTTTTAAAAACGTAAAAAAATTGTTATTTATTTAATTAAAGAAGTGAGAACGTTATTTATACAACTACATTTCATTCATTATAAATAAATATCGATGAAAGCTGATAAACCCAAGTTAGTGCCAAACCATTCTGCATTATTGGTGGCAAAGTGTAGTAACTTTTTTTGTGTTGCCGATAAGACGGCACAGAAGTGGATGCATGTCGTTCTATAACCATGGCTATTGTGTTTATGTTATTAGAGAAAGTTCTGTTCTAATATCTGTTTTTCAATGGCTTCCTTCATAGTTTTCTTAGGGCTATAGTTTCATTATTCAGAATAAAGGGACCCAGTATTCAGACAAGACAGACAGTGGGATTCCTCAAAAAAGCGTTTTAAGAAACGTTGGGCTGCGGGTCTGCAGTAGGACGGGTAGGAAGTCTAAAGCTGGAAACTTTGCAAGAGAGAAACATAGGTTAACGACTACAACGAAAGATGGTCAAATTTATTTTTACATAGAAGGATGGGGGGTGCAGGTGTCACTCATGTAATTTTTTTTGAAAATTTGGCATCTTTATTCTCTAAAAATAAATGTACCCAAGTTTATTTTTTCATAGCAATTTTCTTTTTATAAAGACAGCATTTTACAACAGAGTTTACAATTTTCCTCAGTTTTTAATTTCTCAGTGTCATGACAGTTTCCGAAGACTATAATAATCATGTTTTTTTCAACGATTTGTTGTTTTCTTATTGGTAGCTATGCAATGACTTTGAAGCCAAGACTTGTCACAGACATCTGGTTTGAGAGGAGGGCCGGCAACATCTTCTTGCTGCAAAGCAACAGTCTTGGATTTTATATTTTTTTTATTATTTTTTAACAATCAATACTACAGGTAAAGGTACTTAATATGAAATATATGGAATATCAAATAGTTTAAAGTCCAAGCTGTTACAGGTACATCTTAATTCACAAAAAAGAAATTCCTCTTTGCTTTTATGTAAAAGAAGGGTTTAAACCCTCCATCGTTTTTCTCTCTTTAGCCCAGATAAGACATACTTAACATTTTATCTTCAGAAGGTCTTTTGAATAAACTGAATTATTGGAATCGGTACATGATGTAAGGGCTGCACAGTGTAGCAGTGTGTAAAAGCAAGAAGGTTCCTGGTTCGATTCCCAACCTGGAGTCTTTCTGCATGGGGTTTGCATGTTCTCCCTGAACATGCATGGGTTCTCTCCAGGTACTCCTGCTTCCCCCCACAGTCCTGAAACATGACTGTAAAGTTCATTGGCTTCTCTAAAGTTTGAATGGTTGTTTGTCCTGTTTGTTTCTGTGTTGCCCTGCGATAGACTGGTGACCTGTCCAGAGTGGACCCCGCCTCTCGCCCATTGACAGCTGGAGATAGGCACCAGCACCCCTCGTGACCCCAGCAGGGATAAGTGTGATGGAAATGGAAGGATGGATGGAGTTGTTCATGTAACTGCAGGTTTGTTTTTACAGTAAAAAAAATAGATGTTTCTCTCAAATACTGTGATATTTACAGAGCTTTAACTGCATATTCTGCTCCTTTGCATTTATAACTGGCAATAAGCGTCCCTTCAGTGGCATTGTGTGCTAATGGGACAGATTAGCGACACGCATTGAGTGTGTACATTTGTGGCATTTAGTACTTGATAAATCAGTCCTCAGCAGCATTAATCTGTTTAATAGGTTTAGGCTTAGCGAAACTTACTTCAGCTTTTTAGTTTATACACCTTTGGATGTATTCCAGGATCAACAGATTCTGTCGGGTGAGTCACCGAACACAGAGGATTCCGTCCCGACTGGCTTGTTCTGATTTTAATTGAACTGAGAAAATAATGACTCAGTAAATGATAGTAATTCAAATGTTTGCTTCAGCTGAACAACACATTAACGACCAACAACTGGACTCTAGCTGCAGACCCTAAAGTTTAAAAATGTCTTTGCTTAGAAGCTCAAGTTATCCCTGTTGCTTTTTTCCTTCCCCTAAACCTTACATCAACATGCTTCAACACAGCAACTGAACTCAAACTTGTTGTTTGACATATGACCTTGAGGGGAGCTGTAAAGATTAGCCTAGATGAACATTTCTAGATATTTTCCATTTTAAAATTGAAGTTGTGTAACATATCCTGCCACCTTAGAGCTGCTTCATTAACATGGGTCAGTTGCTCCTATTTCTTTTTTGTAAATTATTTTGTGTTTAACATTAAACCCACAATATTATTCTATCGAGTAAACCTCTCACACTCTTACCTCACTTGCTACACGATGTTAACATCTACAAAAAAAAAAAACACTTTCCAGAATGCTCTCCCTCTAGAACTTTGCCTTTTTCATCCTCTTAGAAGTGCCGCTGCACTGAATTAACTTTTTTTTGCAAAGGTTACAAGCGGAATCTTTGTCTGATACTGATGCAGGGATATATTCTGATGATTTCTGTTTCTCTGATATTTCCCAGTCCTGTTTTGACCCAGCGGTTGTTGCTGGTGTTTACATCACCCCTACATACAAATATCCTTTTGCTATTCAAGCGGGAAAAGAAATCAGAAGTATAAATATTTGTGTAATGAGTTTGTAAACAACATTAATTTCAAATGAATCATTCAGAAAGTGGCAAATTCAAAGGTACATTTTTAAGCTTAAAGCAACTGTATTTTTTTCAAATCAAAGAAATTCTGTAGAAAATTCAGAAAATGATCAGTTCATGATATAACCTGTAGCTTTCAAGTTTCAGTGACTTTTGTCTGACAACCTGCAAAGAAGTGAAATGCAGAGAGGGGGAGTTAACTGCCAACTCTGAGAAAGATTTCACTGCGTGCTTATACAAAATTAACACAGGAGTCTGTTGATCTTTGTCGCTTTAGGGGAAAACAGAGGCCGTAAGTGAAGCTAGATATAGTCTGAAAGCAGGCAGAGATCATAAACTGTCTTTAACATCAAAAAAGTGTCCACACAGATATGCTTAATGGGTCTAACTAGGATGAATTATTCAAAGCTTCCCACTATGTTTCTCTCCAGCAACTGGATCCAAACACACAAACGGTCCAGGCTAAATGCTATCACCACTCTGACCTTTTATTAGCCTGCTTTTCTCAGCTGACCTCCAAAACCTTCTAAAACTAATTGAAGAGAACATTATCATGGAGTTATAGACAGTTTTCTTCACTGATGAGTGAAATATGCGTGTCTTCAAGCTAAAACTTCTTCTTTACATGATGATATTGTTGAAAAAATAGATTTTATTCAATACAAACTGTCCTAAAAACATCCAATAAATCAGTTTCACAATACCTTAAACTCCTTTTAAATCTACTTTTAGATAGTCTAACTTTACCATAAAACCAAAACAGCTATAGATGTTTCATCATAAAGAAACACTAACTGATTAAAATTAGTGATTAGTGATTAAATAATATCTCATTACAAGGGAATAACTGAAGAAATATATTAGGTTATATGTTCCACTTGGCACTCTGCTTTTGTTAACAGAAGCCTTGTTGTCTCACCAGTGTGAACACGTCCTTGTAACCAGCTCAGACATAAATATTTGGAGGTATGGAATTGCTTAAAAAATGTTCCCTCTTAAAAATAATATTTTTATCCTCAGTAAAGCCAGTGAAGTTCTGATTAGTTGCAAAGCGAGACATATTTGTGTATTCATAAGACATACTTGTAAATACGGAGACACTTTTGGCTCCATAAACAAGGTCCGTTTCCAATAAAATTACAAAAGGAATGTGTATTCACTTTGTTAGTATATAAAAAAATAGACATTTTACACTGTTTAGTGATTATATCAGTTTAAACACATTAAACCTTAATTTCATCTGTCATGAATTTTCTATTTTAAGAAAAAGCTCTTAAACAATCGAAGGTTTAATGTATGCGTAGCTGCAGAGGGTCCAACATGAGCTCAGCAGACTCGTTGCAGACTACCAAATCATTCAGATTAGCTTTTTATGAAAACTCTGACACATATGGGCTGTTTTATGTGACTCATAAAAAACATATCCTGCTAAAACTCTGCAGGGCCCAGCTTCTGATACATGGCTTACTGTGACAACATGTCATAGGGGGTCCACCTGAGGTTGATCTCTAATTAGGCATAAATCTCTGCTCCTGAAACTGCATCTTAAGCAGTTCATGGATTTACATACAAATGCTTTAAAAAAACAGACTGTTTTAATCATAAACCAAACTTTTTATTCCTTTCCAGGTAACTGTAGATATTGGATCATTTTGGAAAATAAAAACATGTAAGAAGCCAAACACTAAATAAATTTGGATTTTTCAGTAAACATGAGAATTTTAATGGGCTATTCTTCAACATGAATTGTAGCCAATAATTTTTTGGATTACGTTTCCGATTAAAAGGATGAACATCTACCCTCATCGAAGTAAAGATGGACCTAAACAAATGCACGGCACATTTTTCCTTCCTTCAAAAAAATGTAAAAGCAAATCAAGCACATTGATGTAGTACATTTCAAAGGTTACATCTCAATAATAGAGAAAAAGACAAAAGGATAATTACAATGTAGTGATAGAGAGCACAAATTATTAAAAATATCCATCCATCCATTTTCTGTTACGCGAGGGGAGAGCTGGAGGGGACTGCTGGTGCTCCAGCAGTCTACGGGCAGAGACTAATAGGGCAAACAATCACACAACCTAAGGAGAATTTAGACCTGCCAGTTAACCTACCAGTCATGTTTTTGGACTGTGGGAGGAAGCCGGAATACCTGGAAAGAACCCACTCATGCACAGGGAGAAAGATTTTTTTAGGAAATAACTTGTGTTTTTTAGTTGATTTTAACATTAAACGTCATGACAGGCAGTAGGGCTCGACGATTAGATGCATTTGCATTTTTACCATGATTCAACAAAAACACAATGTTCTACAATGGAGACACTCGGTTTTGGTCAAGTTACATATAATAACACTAAGAGATTACTGGATTTTTTTTTTAACACCAGCACATTAGGTGGTAGTAAGATGCTGCCACAAAGAAGGAAAGAGAAACATCTAGCTAGCATGTAGATCTATGCATGCAAGAAGAAGTGATCCCTTTTCCAGACAAAGATTAAAGTCCTGCAAGCAGACTTTGGATAAGCAGGCTTTCAGGGTCATGGAAAAACTGAAATCCTTGAGTAAAATCACAATAAGAGATCAATCACAATATTGGTTGAAAATAATCAGTATTTATAGTTTTTGCAAAATTGTTCAGCACTCATAGGCAATGCTTTCTTTAAAAGGATGCGTATTTCTCTTTCCATTTCCTAATTACTTTACCCTTCTTAATGTAAGGGTATTGCATACATTTTAATATGGAAATGTGAGGTTTTTGCTTGTTGTGTGACAAAATTCAATTTCATTTATTTATATTGAGCCTATTCACAACACATGCCATCTCAAATGCTCTTTACAGAGACAATTCAACTCGATCATACAGTCAAAATGTCTCAAAGTTTTCTATCTAAGGAAAACCAGCTTGTTGCATAGACTCATCAAATGTATTAAATGTATGACATTTACAGGTCCTTCTGAAAATATTAGAATATTGTGATAAAGTTTATTATTTTCTATAATGTAATGATAAAACTTGAACATTCATATATTTTAGATTAATTGCACTCTAACTGACATATGTCAGTTAACTGTCTTTTATTGTCCTAATAATAACAATTTTGGCATACACCTCATGAAAAGCCAAAATTCCTATCTCACAAAATTAGCATATTTCATCCAACCAATAAAAGAAAAAAGTCAACCTTCAAATAAAGATGTACAGTTATGCACTCTGTTGGAATAATTATGTATAAGATACTTAATGTTTGTTCTTATGATGTATAATGTGTGACATATTACTGTTCCAGAGAGGTGTTGCACAAGCAGTATAGGTCAACTCTCAGGAATTATTGCTCAAGCTTAACGAAACCAGGAGGTTCTCGGACCATTTGACCGCAAGATATTTAAATGCAAATTGACCTGTTCACTGAGGCTGCAAATTAAATTGTATTTCTTGTTTACTATTCTTTTAGCGCAACTTCAGCTTGTGTAACTAGGGACCCCCCCCCGACTTTAATAAATAGCGAGGAGAAAGCTGAAGACTGTTAGAGTGGGTTAGAGATTTGTAAACTCTGCAGTCTCTTCCTTCTCTCCTCGCGAGTAAAACTAAATTAATTGTCTCTGTGCCTTCTTTCTTTCCTTGTATGTATGTATGATGTTTTAGGTGCTTAGACCTGACAACTCAATACTTGGTCGGGAATCCTTTTGCAGAAATGACTGCTTCATTGCGGCGTGGCATGGAGGCAATCAGCCTGTGGCACTGCTGAGGTATTATGGAGGCCCAGGATGCTTCCATAGCGGCCTTTAGCTCATCCAGAGTGTTGAATCTTGCGTCTCTTTCTCTTCACAGTATCCCACAGATTCTCTATGGGGTTCAGGTTAGGAGAGTTGGCAGGCCGATTGAGCACAGTGACACCATGGTCAGTAAACCATTTACCAGTGGTTTTGGCACTGTAAGCAGGTGCCAGGTGGGGCTGAAAAATGAAATCTTCATCTCCATAAAGCTTTTCAGCAGATGGAAGCATGAAGTGCTCCAAAATCTCCTCATAGCTAGCTGCATTGACCCTGCCCTTGATAAAACACAGTGGACCAACACCAGCAGCTGACATGGCACCCCAGACCATCACTGACTGTGGCTACTTGACACTGGACTTCTTGCATTTTGGCATTTCCTTCTCCCCAGTCTTCCTCCAGACTCTGGCACCTTGATTTCCAAATGATGTGCAAAACTGAGCAACAGTCCAGTGCTGCTTCTCTGTAGCCCAGGTCAGGAGCCTCTGTCGCTGTTTCTGGTTCAAAAGTGGCTTGACTGGGAATACGGCACCTGTAGCCCATTTCCTGCACACGCCTGTGCATGGTGGCTCTGGATGTTTCTACTCCAGACTCAGTCCACTGCTTCTGCAGGTCTCCCAAGGTCTGGAATCGGCCCTTCTCTACAATCTTCCTCAGGGTCAGGTCACCTGTTCTCGTTGTGCAGCGTTTTCTGCCACTCTTTTTCCTTCCCACAGACTTCCCACTGAGGTGCCTTGATACAGCACTCTGGGAACAGCCTATTAGTTCATAAATATCTTTCTTTTGCTTGAGGGTGTCAATGATGGCCTTCTGGACAGCAGTCAGGTCAACAGTCTTACCCATGATTGGGGTTTTGAGTGATGAACCAGGCTGGGAGTTTTAAAGGCCTCATGAATCTTTTGCAGGTATTTAGAGTTAATTTGTTGAATCAGATGATTAGGTGCATAGCTCATTTAGAGACCTTTTTCATGATATGCTAATTTTGTGAGATGGGAATTTTGGGTTTTCATGAGCTGTATGCCAAAATAAAAATTATTAAGAGAACAAAATACCTGCAATATTTCTGTTAGTGTGCAATATATCTAAAGTTTTTTTATTACAGTATAAATAATGAACTTTATCATAATATGGTAATATTTTGAGAAGGACCTGTATGTGAACAATAAAGAGAGACACATAGTTTATGTTGTACTTTTCTCCTAAGACATTTTCAGAAGTTTATGGGATTCATTTTTAAGTGCTTCATGGTAGTAGCACCACCCCTCTAAAAAGACTGTTGAAGTCAATAATATTTTACATACTGACTCAATAAACTATATGGCAGAGAAGCCTGAAAAAGAGTAACCATTGCCACTGTATTCCTACGGCAAAAAGAATTTATAAAAAAGAACTAAGCAATCAATCAGCAGTGAGTTTTTCTCTGAACTCCGTTGGAAAAACTATAACAATCATTTTTAAATAGCAGCTTCGAGACCATAAATGCCACTGTATATCATACTTTCAGTTTACCATTTCATATGTAATGGATCAAATTATGAGAGACCTTGCAGTTCAGTGCTTGGGCTCAGTATGGGATTAGAGGGCAACTATCTCAAGGCTGTGCTTCTCAGATAACCGCACCTAAGGCAACCTTTTCTCGAGCACACAATTACCCATCCACTCCATCCCCCAATCCCTTTCACCACCTCCCTTCTGAATTTCATCAGGGGCTTAATTAGTATACAAATAAAACTTCCCTTATCTCTCTCTCACCCTAATTGGCCTGTCTTTAGTTATGCCTGGTGAGTGTGTGTGAGAAAGCCTGGGCCCCTGTAATTAGTGTGACCGTGTTCACCTTTCCTCTCAGACACACGGGTACTCAGGCAGCCCATGGGGCCGGAGGGGGTCTGCATTGTACTGTACACTCATACAAATGTAGGTTGGTGAGTGTACGATTGTAAAAGTGTGTTGCCTTGGATTATTGCCCTGCAATCATTCCTAAACCATCTAAAAGGCATTCTCAAGCCTATAGGGGCTTTGGGTGCTACTGGTTCCCACTGAACTAAAGGGCCATGGTACTTTATGCATTCTGCTTTCTAATTCAGCCTCAGACTCCCCTCCCCTTTAGAGTAACGTGTTTATCGATTATCTCAACCTGCTCCTCAACAACTTAATATTGGGTGACAGTACACTGTGTTCTCACTGTAATTATAGTTCAGCTCTAAATAATACTACTAATAATTCTGCGATACTATCTAGGTGTTACTTTATTGTATATCTTGCACCATGTCCAATAGTTTTGCTGTTCTTTTTACATCTCTTTGCAGGTGATGAAGCAGACTGAAAATGTTTTAGCGTTATCTCCCTTTTAGCTCCTCTTTCTTTAATCTTTTTTCCTTTTTTTCTGTTTTTCCTTTCCTGTTCTACTTACATTGCAGGGTCCATATAATCTGTATAACTCCCTGCATAATTATAATAAAGCTATTTATATGCATAAATCAAGCAGGCCACTGGTGTCAATGTCTCTGACCAAATAATCAGAAACAGACTTCACCTGGGTGGGCTTAGGGCCCGACGTTCTCTAGTGGGTCCTGTGCTCACTGCCCGGCACCGTGGAGCTCGATTGGCATTTGCCACAGAACAACGGAATTGGCAAGTCTGCCACTGGCGCCCTGTGCTTTTCACAGATGAAAGCAGGTTCACCCTGTGTCATGAGCCGAGGACAGAAGGACCCAGTATTCAAGGAGAGACAGTCAGTAGGAAAGTTCATACGTTTATTAAACAAAACAAAAGCGGAGCTGTGGCTCGCGGACACTGCCTCTTTCCACTGGCAGCTAGGATCCAGGACATGAACCATAAAAAAGAACTGAACAGAAAGACTGACAGAAAGACAAGCAATGATCTGGCACTGAATGCTCAGGCTGAACTGAATATAAACCAGTGGAAACAGGTGAGAGGAATAAATTATAATTGAGGCAGGGAAGGTAGAGGGCAGGTGAGAGGAATTACTAATTAGGGAGGAGCAAACAGGCCAGATCATGACACCCTGAGCACATGTGACAGACGTGAAAGGGTCTTGAGAAGCTGTGAAGAACGCCTTGCTGCCTGTAACATTGTTCAGCATGACCGGTTTACTGGTGGGTCAGTGATGGTCTGGGGAGGCATATCCATGGAGGGACGCACAGACCTATACAGGCTAGACAACTGCACCCTGACTGCCATTAGGTATCGGGATGAAATCCTTGCCCCCATTGTCGGACCCTATGCTGGTACAGTGGGTCCTGGGTTCCTCCTGGTGCACGACAACGCCCGGCCTCATGTGGAGAGTATGCAGGCAGTTCCTGGAGGATGAAAGAATTGATATCATTTATTGGACCCAACGCTCGCCTGACCTAAATCCAATAGAACACCTCTGGGACATTAGGTTTGGTCCATCCGACGACGCCAGGTTGCACCTCAGACTGTCCAAGAGCTCAGTGATGCCCTGGTCCAGATCTAAACCCATTCTTTGGGACTGATAACGGCCATTTATTGGGCTGATAAAATCCGAAGTGGCCATTTACTGTCACTTTGATTTCATGTTAGCTTCTGCTAATGGTGTTGGCTCTAGCTATTATAGAAAACAGTTTGAAATTCGTATTCTTTTGCTCAAAATCTATGGCCTAACATTGGTGCCACCGAACTAAGCATGCAGTGAGAAAAATATGCATCGTTTAAACTCACACACCCTTGCTCAAAACCAGTCTGCCACTCGCTCAACTCTGACAACGCGCGCTCACTTTCATCTCTGCATGCTCCTTCACTGTACTCATCCGCCATTCTCTTTGTTTACGCCTCTGGATCGTGGAGTCACGAGGTTGCACACATGCTGCCGTGCCTTAAAGGGGAAGGAATTCCAGCAACTAGCTCACACAGAAAAAAATTGCAGAATTAAGTTTATTTCTTCTACCGACATGGGAAAATTGTCGATGGTTATCGTACTCTATGACAGTAACAGTAAAAATATTGTTTATCACCAAGCCCTAATTTGGAAGTTTCCCAAAAAAAAAAAAAAAAAGACCCCTCCATTAATATACCAAATATGTTTTCATTTAATTTGTACCTGTTTTTTTTATATTTGTTGTATGGTAAACAGAACAGAAAAAAACAGTTTGAATGATTTCGTATCATTTCATTTACTGGGGTAGTTGAGTGTTTTATTAACTGTAGAAGAAAAATACCATAGAATTTTGATACGGCCCAGCCGTGACTCTTAGCTTACCCCTGGTTGACATCTGAAAAAACTTGACTTTCAGATACTTCTAAAACTTCTCCATAAATATTCCTTTCCCTGGTATACTCTACACTTTTGGACACAATTTTAAATAAGAGCTTTATGTGTTATGGTATGATATTGCCTAGTCAATTATTTTTAAATCAAATTTATTTCAGTTTATTTATACGGCGCCGATTAACAGCACATGTCAACTCAAGGCACTTTACAGGGACAGTTCAATCAGATTGATTATGTTTTCTGCCTAAGGCATACCAGATGATACACCTAGTCATTGAGTTTAGAGGTTTCGCTCCTACTAGATGAGCATGTAGAGCAAGTTTTCATGTCAAAGAGATGAAAGACAGCCCATAACTATGTCCTGGAGAGAAACCCTACTAAACAACCTAATGCCATACTCCAGGATGGTGTTACAGCTAAACAGAACCAGGTCAGACTAAGCTACATTGAAAATAAATAAAAAAAAACAGAGAGAACATAAAGTTAGTAGATGAACTAACAAATAACACAAATTTGGAGAATAGAAGTAGAATCACAAGTACTCAGTACTCAGACTGAAAATTGGCTTCTTCTTTAGGAATAGGCTTTGTTTCTTTTAATTAGAAGAAAAGACTGGTAGCTGCAACATTTTTACCCATTCTGGACTGTGGTGACCCAATCTATATCAATGCTCCAGATCAAGTTCTCAAAATTTTAGACTCAGTTTACCATGCCTCCCTACGATTTATCACAAATTGTAAGCCTCACACACACCACTGTGAACTTTACATACGTGTGGGCTGGCCAGCATTAGAGACTCGTTGACTCACTCACTGGTACATGATCATTTATAAGGGCGGCTGGACTGTATGCTCTACGTTCTCAAGAGTCTTTGCTTCTGTCTGTACCTAGTGTCCGCACTGAAGCTGGAAAGACAGCTTTTCCGTACTCTGCCCCCACAGCATGGAACAATCTTCAGAAAGACTGGAAGAATATTTGTATATTGTAGAGAGTAAACGTAATTTAATTTCCCTTGTATGTCTTGTACATATGAAGAGAGTGACAATAAAAGCTGACTTGACGTTGAAGGATTTGATTCCAATCGGACATTTTCAACGATTGCTAAAAGGTTTGGAAATTACATCTATGTGTAGCATATCTGTAAAAAACAGTATACTATATTTTAAATTAATGCAAATGGATCATAACAAATAAGGTCAATAGGCTAGTTCTCAGAATATAGGTACGACTCATGAAACAGCAGACAGAGACTAGAAGTTTGCAGTTGCGAGTGCTTTGTATTTATAGTAAGGAAAATTTTATACATATTTACAACATCAGTGAATCATCCAAATGGCCATATAAAAAACGCAGAAAAAAGAAAGAAAACCAAACAATAAAGAGGAAAAAACAAAATTAATCAATTCCACAATTAATGAAACCACATCCCTTCAGTCCATTCACCCCAAGCTGGGGTTGATTAAAGGTCCCAAGCAAATTCCTTTTAAAGTCCTTGGTACAGTGCAGGTTGTGGACTGACAAAAGTCAGAGCAGAGTGGAAACAAAATTGTTCGTTGGCTGCAAGGAGCCTGCTACCAGCCTGGTAGGAGATCCAAAGTCTTTGTGCACCCAAAGTGCAATCTTTCTTGGGCTCTAGGCCTGGACCTTCAGCTCGCCATCAACACCTGGCCTGAATAATAAAACAGGACCATTTTCTCAATATATATATATATATATATATATATATATATATATAAAATCAAAACATTCTAGTGTGCACACAAATTCAGTAAGTGGTACTCTTTGCACTACAAATAATTCCAAACAATAACTTTCAATCAATATGCATATTCAATAAATATAAAGTTCCATATAAATGACATTCATGAAAAATACAATAAATATGCACTATATAAATTAGTCAACATGAAATGTAAAAACAACTAATACAAACAAGTGCTCAATAAATATTTAAGGCACCTCATAGTCCACATAGGGTTCTTCAAAGCTAGTCTGGGCATCTGTTTGTATAATCAGCAATTTAGCAGCTAGATAACAAACAAAGACATCTATGAGCTAAAATTAAGCCACACAGGAGAAACACTCACCAATTCCATAGTTTGTATGTAACACAAACAGGGTTTCTCATGTCATCTCGGCTAAGTAGTTAGCTCCTGCAGCTCTGCTTCTCGCAACATGCCATAGTCTTTCATACTTCCCCACTCCAACTAATATACGTAACTGATAGGCTGTTGCACATGTGACCCTGATACACAACAGCAATTGGCTGTGTAGCAATGAGGGGATGGAAGTGAAAAAACATACACAGAATGATCACTGGGATCTTTCTCCATTATCTAGACATGTAAATGGAAAATCACTGGGATTTACACCCGGGTCACATATGGTTTGTAACTGTTTTATGAATTTCTAATTATAGATAGATGTAATTGTAAACTGTAATGTAATTTGTAATGTAATCTTTTGCCGCTGTCTTGGCCAGGACTCCCTTGAAAAAGAGATTGTTAATCTCAATTGGACTTTTCCTTGTTAAATAAAGGAATAAAAAAAAATAAAAAAATGTGTCTTCCAGCAAGGTTATAACACCATGACTATAGAGATTCCATAGAGATACAATCTAGCTCTATAAACTGTATCATCAAGGAAAGTTTTAAGCCCAGTCTTTAAAGTAGAACGGATGTTAGTCTTACGGATTAGAACTGGTACCTGGTTCCATAGGAGAGATGCTAAAAGAGCTGCCTCCCATTCTACTTTAGAAATTCCAAGAGCCAGTAAAACTGCAGAGCGAAAGCAAAGTGCTCTGTTAGGGACATAGGGAACAATCAGATCACTGATTATGGAGTTTGATCATTTAGAGTTGATGTATGAGAAATTCTATTCAGGATTTAACAGGAAGGCAATGAAGGAAAGCTTAAAGAGATTTTTTTGCCCATATGCGACCTTTACATGATCTTTTCATGGCAGTCTGAACAACACAGGCCTTATTTTTTCCAATGCGATCCAGGCCGCTTGGCTATGTGGTCCTACATCCGATACGAATCTGATCTTTCCAAATGCGACCATAATCTCTTTTTTAGATCAGAACTCCTGCTGCAGCGTTTTGAATCAGCTAAAGGATTTTGACTGCATTTAGTGGACTTCCTGGTGTTTATTTGTTACTACCTGGTGAAGTAACAAATAGACGCAAATGGCCACAATAGACTTCATTTATTTAGATGTAAGGCCATGTAGACATGGAGTTCCAACGAATGTATTAGATTATAAAACACTTGGTTAAGGAACAGTTCATAAGCCAATAAACATTAACTGTAGCTATCTGCTCGATAAGGGTAGATTTAGATTAAAAGTATTCAGTCTTCTCTTCCCTCAAAAGCCTCCTTAACCCTTTCTGTTACCTTTGCAATCAGTCTTTGCCTTTTTACTAGAGTCTCTTGTAGCTTAAAATTGAAACTTATGGGTAAAAGTGAAGAAGATCAGTCCTGATGTTGGCAGCCCAGTGAACATCTCTCCAGGACAAGTGTCAACTGGAGGAGAGAAATACGGCATGCAGAGATGGAGAAAGAAAGTGAGACTGAGTGAACGCCAGGCTGGGAGGAGGTGGGGGTGGGGTGGTGTGAGAGAGGGAACGCATTGCATGGCAGCCAAGCAGGCGAGTGAGCGGCCCTGCCCAAGGGAGTGCACCTCGAGTAGACAAAAGATCAATTCTCTCCATTTCACTCTCAGCTCCTGATAACAAGCAAAAGTTCAGCAAGCCCAGAAGCTGTCTTGTCTTTGAAATGTGCATACTGGTTTGCTACACACATGCAGCCGCACTCCTAAACTCTCCCACCATTGCTGAAGACAAACAAAACATCAACACTGCTGCATTTGAATGCAGAAGGGATGTGATTTTATACTGGTTGTAAATATCTTGTCTGTTAGATTTCTAGATGTGAGAAAAAACACTTAAAGAAAAACTGTAAGACAAAATAATTTCATCAGTTTTACAGTTTATGTACAGTTGTGACCAAAATGCTAAAACCCCAGTAAAATAAATATATAGTTTAAATTGTACAACCTAGCAAATGTTTACATTAAATATAACAAAATCAGTTTAATCTCAAAAGGAATATTATAACAAACATAAAATACCTCTTTTAATGACCGCTTTTATGAATTGATTTTAAACCCCTTCATGACAAACAACCTCAGTGTTTAGAGAAGCACCGTTTTTCTTTTCCATCAGAGAATCTAGATCCAGGGACTGGTTGCTGACAGGATCCCTATTTCAGGCAAAAAGTAACCAGGAAACGCCTCCAACACATTAGAAATCCAGAGTTCCCATGCAGCAACTGACTTTTCTAAAAGCAAAGCAATGTTAATTGCCACTCAAGTAGCTACTTCTCAAACCAAAACTTGATTGACTTTCAGGTATACTTGTCATGTGTCTTGCACTTCACAGGCGGCATTACCTAGCCACCGCCATGGTTCCCTGTTCTTCTCAGTGAATGCTTTATTCTTCCTCCTCCATACATACAGCCCCCCCATTGATTGGTTGATTAATCGACATTATTGATCTCAGAGTGGAGAAATGTATTCGTTACATTAGCTCGTTAGCCCCCATAAGCCCACAAAAGTTCCAGGTTTTCTTCAAAGTCCCAAAGAGTAGAACCCCAAAGCTTCTTTCTCTCATGCGTTCTCTCAGACGCGGGGTGTTGCTGCTGCCTCAAAGTTTTGTTGCAGTTTTTTATTTTTTCTTTCATAAGTCACAGGTTTAAGACCCCCTGACTGCTAAAGAATCTGTTGGAAACCATTAGTTGTCTTTGGATACACACATTTTTACTAACAGATTGAAATTAATTTGGATGTAAAATACATAGAAATTAGTAATTGCAATCAAATGGCTGATTGTTCCAAAACAGTGTCATGCCAAAAAACATGCTGTACTGCCATACTGATAGCATTTATTTTGATCCATCTGGAAACTGGAATATTAATATAACAAATTTTTAGTGTGATTGGCTGGTTATTTTGATGACCTAAATCTATCTAAAACTATTAATAAAGTCCTCTTTCTGACCTCTGTTTCATAAAACTTTGACCATGTGAGCTGTGACGCTGTTCTGTCAGATGAGCATACCCGGTCAGACCAGCATACGAAAAATAAACCTTAACCCTTATATTATGTTTTATTATTATTATTTTTTTATTATTCCTTTATTTAACCAGGAAAAGTCCCATTGAGATTAACAATCTCTTTTTCAAGGGAGTCCTGGCCAAGACAGCGGCAAAAGATTACATTACAATTTACATTACAGTTTACAATTACATCTATCTATAATTAGAAATTCATAAAACAGTTACAAACCATAGATCTCATTTCCAAACCTTTGAGCAATCGTTTAAAATGTCCGATTGGAATCAAATCCTTCAACTTCCAGTCTTTCTGAAGATTGTTCCATGCTGTGGGGGAAGAGTATTGAAAAGCTGTCTTTCCCGCTTCAGTGTGGACACTAGGTACAGACAGAAGCAAAGAATCTTGAGAACGTAGAGAATACAATCCAGCCGCTCTTGGTTGAATGTAGTCACAGAGGTATGAGGGGAGCAGACGCAGAATACCCTTATAAATCATCATATACCAGTGAGTGAGTCTACGAGTCTCTAATGCTGGCCAGCCCACACGTATGTAAAGTTCACAGTGGTGTGTGCAAGGCTTATAATTCGTGATAAATCGTAGAGAGGCATGGTAAACTGAGTCTAAAATTTTTAGAACTTGATCTGGGGCATTGACATAGATTGGGTCACCATAGTCCAGAATGGGTAAAAACGTTGCAGCTACCAGTCTCTTCTTCGAATTAAAAGGGAAACAAAGCCTATTCCTAAAGAAGAAGCCAATTTTCAGTCTGAGTTTCTTGATCAATTGTTCGACATGTGGTTTAAAATTTAGACTTTCATCAATTAAAATTCCTAAATATTTAAAAGATTGAACCCTTTCTATCTCTGACCCATCCAAGGTGATAAGAGGATAGCTATTTTGGAATTTTGTCTTTGTTTTTGAAAATAACATCATTTTAGTTTTATTTGAATTTAAAGAAGCCTGTGCTGAACTGAATTAAAAGCAGTTTGTAAAGTAGAGACACACGCACTAGGGTTTTTTCCAAAACTGTAAAAATCCATGTCATCAGCATAAAAATGGTAGTTAGTGTCTATAAGATCCTGGCCATCATTGTTCACATAGATAGTAAATAGCAGAGGCCCCAAAATGGAGCCTTGGGGCACTCCTTTAGTTAGTGACAATGTACTAGAACAAATTTTATCTGATTTGACACATTGGGGTCGATCAGTCAGATAATTACTGAACCATCCAACAGTTTGTTTAGAGAGTCCAATATTGGTCAATCTCTCTTCAAGTAAATTGTGGTTGACAGTGTCGAACGCTTTTGATAAAGCAATGAAGAGTGCAGCACAATGTTGTTTATTGTCAAGAGCTGCCAAGATATCGTTCATCACTTTTAAAGTCGTTGTGATAGTACTATGACCTTTTCTAAAACCTGACTGAAATTTACACAAAAGATTATTAGAGTACAGATATTCTTTCAACTGTTCATTGATTAAAGATTCTAAAACCTTTGATAGGATGCAGAGCTTTGATATAGGCCGATAGCTATTTAAGATTGCTGGATCGCCACCTTTTAATAGTGGAGTGACAAAAGCAGACTTCCAAATTTTGGGAATTTGCATAGTGCTCAGACTTAAGTTAAAAATGTAAGTCAAGGGTTGAGCTATGTAATCTGCTGATATTTTTAAAAAGTAGGAATCAATTAGGTGAGGTCCTTGAGATTTTCGAGCATCTAATGATTTCAATGCATTATAGACTTGACACAAAGTAAAAGGCTGAAAACTGAATTTTGACACATCAGAAACTGGTGCAGGTGTTGTTACAGGCGTGGTTGACATGTTAGAGGGTTTGGAGGATATAAAGTGCTGATTAAAACAATTTAACATTTCGACTTTATCATAGATATTTGTTGAGTTATGAACAATAAAATTTGGCAAAGTCTGTGAGTTATTTTCAACAGTCAAAGTTTTAATTGTTTTCCAAAACTTTTTAGGGTCATTGAGACTTTCAGTTGTGGTTGATAACTTTGATTTTTTTGTTTGAGAGGTAGTTTTATTTCTCAATTTTCTGAAAATATCCCAGTCGCGTTTAAGATGGGTTTTCCTTGCCTTTGTCCATGCCAAGTTTCTCTCATGTAAGGCATTAGCCAATTCTGGTGTGAACCAAGGGTTATCTCTTCCTTTAATTCTGATTTTTTTAAAGGGGGCATGCTTATTAACAACAGCCATAAAACACTTATAGAAAAAGGACCAAGCTGTTTCAACATCAGGAATTAGGTCAATTCTCTCCCATTGGCACTTACAAAGGTCATGGTAGAAGGCTTGTTCTTGAAATGTTTTAAATCTCTTTTTATTATAATACGTGGTTTCTTCTTGTCCATTTTGGTGTTTCTAACAGTGGCTACAAGACAGTGATCACTGAGATCATTGCAAAAAACCCCAGTGGAGGAATATTTTTGTGGAGCATTTGTTAATATCAAGTCTATCAGTGTGGACTTTGAGGGATTCTTGTTGTTTGGGCGAGTGGGGGACTCAATTAATTGTGTTAGGTTGAAATGATCACACAGGGATTTAAAATCTTCTGAATTTGGACTAAGCCAGTCCCAGTTCAGATCTCCAATTAGTATGGTCTCAATTGAGTCAAGCTTAAGCAGGAAATCCTTTAGTGATTGAAGTGCATTTTGGGTGGCTGAAGGTGGCCTATAGCATCCTAGAACATTTACATGCAAACCTTTAGAAATTTCAATGTTAAGTGCTAACAGTTCAAATTGTTTACAGAGAGATTCAGCCTGAAGTAATTTTATATTGAAGGATGAGTTTATATAGATGGCAACCCCACCACCTTTAGACAGTCTATCAACACGATGCATTTGAAAGCCATTTATGCGAACATCATTGTCAGATATAGATTTTGTTAGCCAGGTTTCTGAGATAACCACTATATCTGCTTTTGTTGATTTTACCCAAATCTGTACTTGATCAATTTTAGGCAATAGACTTCGGACATTGAGATGAATAATTTTAAGGCCAGATAAGGACTTAAAGTCAGATGGAGTCTGAGCCTCTGGGCCAGGGTTTGGCTGTATGTTTCCAGACATTAAAAGCAGCATAAGAATTAATCGCCTTTGTTTTCCCGAAAGTATAAGATTTAACATTTTTGGACGAGGCTTCAATTGAAAGTAACATAACAGAGGTTTCATTCAGTGAAAAATAATCATGCAAAATTGATAGGCTAAGAAGTTGATTAATGACCAAAGGTTTTGAGACAAACATATCTTTACATTTTGAAACTGGTATTCTGAACATTGGAACAGTTGATTTGTTATGATCATATGTCACATCAACCTGGATTTGTTCAGAAATATGAGCATTCAGTTTCTGTCCAACATTTTTGTGATTATTGTGAAAACAGCAAATGAGCAAAAAGCACAATAATACACCGGAAAAATGCATGTTTAAATGATAAGTCATACCAGTTAGAAGCAGTGTGTTTAGTATGGGGAAAAATGCAGTTTGCTAGCAGATCAAGTGCAGGATTTGAGGAGCAGGTAGCAGCCAGGTAGTGCAGGCCCAGGATGGAGGAGCAGCTAGTAGCCAAGCAGTGCAGGCTCAGGATGGAGGAGCAGCTAGCAGCCAGGTAGTGCAGGCCCAGGATGAAGGAGCGGCTAGCAGCCAGGTAGTGCAGGCAGTGCAGGCCCAGGATGGAGGAGCAGCTAGCAGCCAGGCAGTGCAAGCCCAGGATGAAGGAGCGGCTAGCAGCCAGGTAGTGCAGGCCCAGGATGAAGGAGCGGCTAGCAGCCAGGTAGTGCAGGCCCAGGATGAAGGAGCGGCTAGCAGCCAGGTAGTGCAGGCAGTGCAGGCCCAGGATGGAGGAGCAGCTAGCAGCCAGGTAGTGCAGGCCCAGGATGGAGGAGCAGCTAGCAGCCAGGTAGTGCAGGCCCAGGATGAAGGAGCGGCTAGCAGCCAGGTAGTGCAGGCCCAGGATGAAGGAGCGGCTAGCAGCCAGGTAGTGCAGGCAGTGCAGGCCCAGGATGGAGGAGCGGCTAGCAGCCAGGTAGTGCAGGCAGTGCAGGCTCAGGATGGAGGAGCAGCTAGCAGCCAGGTAGTGCAGGCCCAGGATGAAGTAGCGGCTAGCAGCCAGGTAGTGCAGGCAGTGCAGGCCCAGGATGGAGGAGCAGCTAGCAGCCAGGTAGTGCAGGCAGTGCAGGCTCAGGATGGAGGAGCAGCTAGCAGCCAGGTAGTGCAGGCCCAGGATGAAGGAGCGGCTAGCAGCCAGGTAGTGCAGGCCCAAGATGAAGGAGCGGCTAGCAGCCAGGTAGTGCAGGCAGTGCAGGCCCAGGATGGAGGAGCAGCTAGAAGCCAGGTAGTGCAGGCAGTGCAGGCCCAGGATGGAGGAGCAGCTAGCAGCCAGGTAGTGCAGGCAGTGCAGGCCCAGGATGAAGGAGCGGCTAGCAGCCAGGTAGTGCAGGCCCAGAATGGAGAAGTGGCTAGCAGCCAGGTAGTGCAGGGCCAGAATGGAGGAGCAGCTAGCAGCCAGGTAGTGCAGGCCCGGGATGAAGGAGCGGCTAGCAGCCAGGTAGTGCAGGCCCAGAATGGAGGAGTGGCTAGCAGCCAGGTAGTGCAGGCCCAGAATGGAGGAGTGGCTAGCAGCCAGGTAGTGCAGGCCCAGGATGAAGGAGCGGCTAACAGCCAGGTAGTGCAGGCCCAGAATGGAGGAGTGGCTAGCAGCCAGGTAGTGCAGGCCCAGAATGGAGGAGTGGCTAGCAGCCAGGCAGTGCAGGCCCAGGATGGAGGATTAGCTACCAGCCAGACAGAGCAGGCTCAGGATGGAGGAGCAGCCAAGCAGCGCAGGCAGTGCAAGCCAAGGATGGAGGAGCAGCTAGCAGCCAGGCAGCGCAGGCAGTGCAGACCCAGGATGGAGGAGCAGCTAGCAGCCACGCAGTGCAGGCCCAGGATGGAGGAGCAGCTAACCGCCAGGCAGTGCAGGCCCAGGATGGAGGCGCAGCTAGCAGCCAGGCAGTACAGGGCCAGGCCCAGGCTGGAGGAGCGGCTAGCAGCCAGGCAGTGCAGGCCCAGGATGGAGTAACAGCCAGGTAATGCAGGCAGTGCAGGCCCAGGATGGAGAAACAGCCAGGTAGTGCAGGCCCAGGATGGAGGAGCAGCTATAGCAACCAGGCAGTGCAGGGCCAGGCCCAGGCTGGAGAGGCGGCTAGAAAGCTAGCAATAGTATTGTCCTGTGCCAAGAGTTAAATAATTCCAATTGTTTTAACTGTAATAATAAAGTCTACAAAGGTTAGTCTAAACAGCTAAAATTAAACTTTTTTTTGTCTAAAACCCACAATTAAACTTATTTAAAACAACACATGCTTCTCAGAGCAACGCAGCACATGGGTGACCTGCCGCCATCTTGGATTTAGTGTTAAGGGTCAATTTGACACATTTCACTTTTTGTGTTGATCAAAGTACTAGTTATCTTTTTTTTTCTTCATGAAATTTGGTGACTTTTCCTCATCTGGGGTCATGAACATGTATGTAAAATCTGGTCACTCTGATGTGTAGTGGAGTGTCTGTGCAGAGTATGTATACAAATATGATGTTGTGGTTCATTTTGACCCGGACATTTTAATGTGGGTAAGTAGCCACTCAGATAAATAAAAATGCTTTTTTGATGTACTTCACTCTTTTCATTTGCCTCTGAGAGCCAGACCAAGGTGTGGTAAGGGAGGAAACTTTCTTACACTAGTTCTTGTCACTGCTCTCACGTCATCTATATGAAAAAAACTCAGCAAAAAATGAGCTCCTGAAGGAGAACAGCTGAGTAGTCTTTATCACAAATTTTGAACTGGGACAGTGATGTAGTGGAAGAGGTTTCTGAGACAGAGGATCTTTCAGAATCCGAAGACAAAGTTATTGTTGATCCAGATGATCAATTTTCCTACGATGAGAAGGATTTAGAGGAAGAGTCTGCGATTGTCCCCCCAACAGATGAAAAGCCAGGAATGAGGCACTCATCTTCCACAAGAGTGACATGGAAATATAAAGATTGTAATATAAAATGTTCAACATTACAACACCAGAGTTGATGCAGACTGTCATCAGCTAATTTGATAAAAACTCCTTGTCCTACTATATTTGCCATCACATGAATTGAGGAGATTCAGTCAGCATTGCTCAGAAGCAAAATCCAGCTATGCATGGAATATGCAAGTATATACTGGAAAGCTACATGGAGGAAAAGCTTAGAAGAATCAGGGGGTGTGTGTGGTGCTGGAGATGAATGAAGGGCTGCAAGTCATAACATCAGTTGTGACGACCACTTTATGTCCTACCTCCTTGGAGAAGAACTTCAGAAATGAAAGCTGACCATCTTGGGAACAAAAGGTTCTTAGGGTTAGGGTTAGGAGTACAATGCAAGCTGATATATCTGTGAGCACAAAAGAGGACTTGAAGGCAAAAATGATCCTTGATTATAACTCAACCAGAGGAGGAGTTGACAATCTGGACAAAGTCACAGCAATATACAGCTGCCGGGGCAAGGCTGCCCGCTACCCAACCAACATGAAGTGGAGACTGGTAAAGAGAAGAGGAAAAGATCCCAGCTCTGTCCCTCCCGAGAGGACAGTAGAACAACTTGTGGGAAATGTATGAATTCCATCTGCAGAAAGCACTTACATTCTTCCCATCATGTGGAGAACTTTGAAATTGTTAAATGTTCAAAATATTAGTAACTATTGAATTTTATAGGTAAAGTAAAAAAAAAAAAGTGAAGAGGGAACATTTTAAACCTAAATGAAGTGTGTGAATTAAAACTGTATTGTTTGTGACTTGACTAAATGTTTAAGTAATCTAAAATAAATAATTTATTTGTTTAACCTGTTTTCTTGACTATTTTCCATGCATTTACACAGTGCGGGTCAAAATGACCCACAACATAATGAATGTCATTTTTTTTCAACATAATATAAGGGTTAAACTACCTCAACGGGCGTGTATCCCTTTAGTCAAGTGCAAAAAAACAATTTAATTACTTAATTTTTTGATGTTTTTTGAAGCGTATGGCGATAAATTGTTTGTTTTTTGTAACGACTAAAGGGATACACGTTGATGTAGTTTAAAGTCTATTTTAAATGCAAATCTGATGTTTTGTGCATGCGTATTCACTATGGGTATGCTGGTCTGATGAAGTATGCTTATCTGACACAATACTGCCAACTGAATCTGAGAAACATTTAATGTCTTTGCCATTTTTTTTTGCTTGAACATCTTTAAAATGTTTTCCTTTTCAGCCATACCTATAATACACAATTAAGCATTAACATCAAGTGTTTAGTTATCTGAGGGGCTCCCTCTCAGCCAAAGCACTGATTGGTCAAATGTGCCAGAGACCAAGAAATGAAGTTTAGGGATTTGATTAAGAAAATTAAGATTTTAATTCTTCAGTGATTATTGAAAGTTTTAATGCACTATTTAATAGTTTGGTAATATATTTTTACAATTACTTGAGAAAATCAAAAATTTTCCCACTAAACCTTGACTCTTTTGCAGCTTTTAAAGCAGAAGCAGGGTTAAAATAGTATGATTCTCCGTTTTAGATCAGAAATCATAACACTGCATTTTTTAAGGTTTATTTACAATTGATTTATTGTAAATGTATGAATACAGCTAACATGGAATACATAACTAGATGATCCTCTCCAGAAAGCTGTTTATACTTAGTGTAGTGGAGGTCTGAGCTTTAATCAGAGGGGTCATCACAGCCCACTAACATCCCAAACTAAATCAGGCCCCTTCAGCTTTCAAGACAAGCTATTCTGTGACATTATTTAGATAAATATTTGTTTGACTGTTAACAAGCATCTGCAGAGGTTTGTGACATTCTAAAGATGTGATTTAGCCATTTGGTTTAGGAGTGCTAGAGCAGGGATGTACCTGAACACTGCAGGGAGTGGCTACCATGGCGACCTGTGGTTCAGGCTCTGTCCCAAAATTTAATTACAAAGATTTTTCATTTAATTACATAAAATACAAATTGTAGGGTGAACAAAATTTATCTTTATACGCTCATGTCGAACATTTGTGCTTAGAATGAATAACCTTCTACATTTCAATTTAGATCCTGACTTGTCCTGGTTTTATAAAGCTGAAGATAGGGATGCACAGCCTGATACTGTCCCTAGAAAAAAATTTTAATAGTTATTTCAAAAGTAAAAAAAATAAAAACAAAAAGAAATTTATTGATTTCATACAATGAAAAAAATAATAGCAGTTCTAAAAAGTTAAAAAATAATGGTGCCAGACAGTAGATCCTTCATCAGGACATTATCAGGCCAAGCAAATGAATAACTCCTCAAATGACTTAATTAAATGTTGCTTCTTTTTGAGTTTACATGGTTCTAAATGATTATAATATATTAAAGTTGCAAATTTCCCAGATTTCCAAATGTTAAAACATTTGTTGATACTTGTATGATGCAAATTCCTGCAGAGAAATGGTGCATTCTGAGTTGCAGCTGCTTCAAGATGATAAAACAAACAAAGAAATAAAAAGAGGAACTTATTCTATTTGTTGAATCAAAACATAATTTGCGACAGCTAGCGGTGCCATGTGGAGTGTGGTTTGGAGCGTGATTGCGGTTAACATATTCTTGGCAAATGACGAGCAGAAACATGCATTTCGGTTTCTCCCCTTTGCACACATAGTTGTTACTCATAACATCCTCATTTGGGAGAGTTTATGAAATATATTGTTTCCTTCCTGTTTGTGTCGGCGCTCGAGTCGCCGTGTTTGTTTTTGTTAGAATCTTAAAGAGTTCCCCCTGAAACCACATGTTCTCGGGTGAGCCCCAACATGTTTCCCATTAAAGGCAAAATTGTTTCCCACCTCTTAACTGACTGAAATAAATTTGTGATGACATGTCGTCAGTTATTAGACCATTCCTTGTCCAACGTTGACACACTACCTTTATAACTGTCATTAACAGTCCAAACATTTTGCACCTTTTCCAGTTCCCATAAAAAGCACATGTATCTACGCCATGCAAAAAAACCTCAAAAACGTTGCCAAGTTTCTTCTTCCTCAAAATCAACAACCGAATTTCATGCAAAATGGCCAAAGTTTATCTAATTTCCCCACTGGGGGGATGAGTCCTTGTAGTCTGTTTTGATTGTTCCTCTGTCTGTGATGGGCCATGATTTTGCACTGAATCCCTGCAGTGCTGATGGTGTTTGACAGTCCTGTAGCTGGTTCTGTTTAAGCCAACCACAAACACAGAGCAGCTCCATGGAGGTTACAACCTTGCCTCTTCTCATCAGAGTAAACCCAAAGAGAGGGTCACTGTCGTTCAGCGTTCAGGACTGAATACTGACCCCTCGTACTGTGCTGCTGCACTACCTCTCAGAAGAGTTGACGGTTGGGGATTAGCATTGCTTCCTTTCCGTATAACAGTTCAACTTCATTTGGAGTCCAAATGTCATAACATCGTCTGCGTATTGTACGTGATAATTAGGTTTTCTCATGGGAAGCCCTTTCTGTGGCCTCCAGCAGATGGCCTGGACTTCTCTGTAAAAGCACGTTTCTGCAGTGGGGATGTTTACATGCGACTGTCATTACAAGAACAGGCATTAATTGAGGCCAAATCTGTCATGCAGTGAGTGTTTTGCTTTTTTTCCCCCAACATGTTCTGGCTGAAAGAAGTAGCTTGCAGTGAGGGGACAGGCAGCGTCACACAATTGACCTTTTACATGATTTTCAATTACTGGATAGAGGAGGAACAGAGAGGTCCCTGTAGTGCTACTGTCTATGCTGTCTTTTTTCTGCAACATCTGCCCATCGAACGTGTCTTTGGCTTCTTTTTCTCCCCATGAGGTGGCCTGCCATGCCTGGAATGGGCAGGTGTGTGCTGGGCCAGGCCCCTCTGTCATTAAGCGGCCCAGCTGTGCTGTCACGTCTGACATAGACGCTGGTGTCATCCATGACCCGGGCTCGGCCCCCTCCGAGGTTCAAGCGCAGACCTTGACAGGACTGCTGAGGGTAAAGCCACGCATGGAATATCTATGAAGGATGACCGTGCCGTCCACTCTTTGCCCCCTCTTTGGGCGCCACCTCCGTATGCCTGCCCAGCCTCCTGCCAAAGTGCAGGATGGGTCCTCATCAGCTGCGTCAGTCAATAAAAGGAGAGACATCAACCCCCCACCCCCTCACCCCCAGCTGTGTCCTGAGTGTCTTTTTGAAAAAAGAGGAAAGACACTCAGGACACCGCCTGGGATGAAGCGCTGGCACTTTTTTAGCACAGATGAAATAAGGTAGTTTTATTATTAATTTATGAATTCTTTTTTTTAATTTATATCATAACATTTTAAAAAGGCTGTGTTGGTGTGAAAAACCTAAATTTAGTTAATTCCCTCAAATTAAATCTCGCAGACCACCAAACACATTACAAATATTATAGAAATTATAAGGTAAAAAAAAAAATTCATTTAATTTTTACTGGACACAGTTGAAAAAAAGGCCTCTAAAGCTAAACAATTATTCCCACCACGCTCGGCAACTACAGCTACATTAAAACTTTTTATAAGATGTAGTCAGCAGGGGCGCTGTTGAGCGGTTAATGGAGTAGGACGTGAGTGGCGATAGCTCCTGCCAATTTTGTTTATAATTCTTGTTCAACTGTGCTTTTTATTCTAAATCAAGTCTCTGGTATTTGCTTTTTTGCTCTCCGGTCCTGTTTTCCTGTTTTTGCATCGAGTGGCAATGTCAGGAAGGGGAAAAACTCGCACTATTCAGACGCAGCTAAAGTCTTGCTCACAGGCCTCATCTCTGGCGCCGCCAGACCCCTGCAGCGCAACTGCTCCGATTCAGACGAACCCGGACGTCGATTCCCTAAAGATCGAATTACTGTCCTCTTTGAAGGAAGACATTGCCGGCATTATTAAGAAAGAGCTTCAAGAGATCCTTGGGGATGCGTTGTCATCCATTAAAGCTGAGGTGCAAGCCGTGAAAACGCAGCTAGCAAGTGACTATGCTGCTACTGATGCTAAGCTGGTTAAGCTAACGGCTACGGTGGGGGATGTGGAGGAGGCGCTCACGGGATGTTAAGATGACATTGTCGGTATGAAAACCACTCTGGAGCAGCTTAAAGCTAAGGTCACCATGTTGGAAGATAAGTGTGAGAACTTGGAGTCAAGATCGCGCCGCAACAACATTAGGATCATCGGCGTGACTGAGGGCGCTGACTCCTGTTCACCTACTGCTGTGGCTGCGTTACTGAAGGAAGCGCTCGGCCTGGAAAAGGAACCGCTGGTGGATTGGTCTCATCGCACTCTTCAGCCGAAGCCCAAACCGGGCGAACTTCCGCGGGTAATTGTGTGCAGGCTCTACTATTACAATGACTGTCTGGATATTTTGCGTCGTGCGAGGAAGCGCCAGCGGATCAAAACCGATGCCGGGAATATATCAATCTTTCCAGATCACACTGCTAAGGTCGCCCGGGCTCGAGCAGCTTTTAATGAGGTGGAGCGGCTACTTCGTGGCATGGAAGGGATCAGGTATGGACTCTTCTACCCAGCGCGGCTGCGCATTACGCACAATGGAGCTGTTAAGGAGTTCATTGAGGCCGAGGACGCGAAGAAATACGTTCAGACTTTGATTTCTGATTGAGCCCTATTCGCTCTTAAGGTGCCTTGGCCACAAACGGTGCTTGGGCGAATTTACAGCTCCTAACTCTGAGTCAGAGTTGAGGGTTATCTACATCACTTGGATGTTAAGGATATGTTTATATTGGTTATCTAAAAAAAAAAGAAAAAAAAAAAAAGAGAGACATGGTTATATTCTATTCAGTTAAAAAATCAAGAATGCTTCTGATCATTGCTATTGATGTTTATGTTGTATTTTTCCCTATTATAATGGGATCTTGCGGTTCTTAATATTGTTTTGATTTAATTAAAGCAATAATATTGGCAACCCCCTAAAGTAACTAAATCCCTAATGGCTCAAGCATTTTCTGATTTCATGAGGCAGAGTGGTTTTATTGACCCATGGAGATCCCGAAATCCACCCAGTAAGAAATTTTCCTTCTTTTCTAAGGTGCATCACTCTTATTCTAGAATTGATTATTTTTTTATCGACCAGGCTCTCAATTCATGTGTAACTTTTTCTGATTATTTAAGTATAATTATATCAGACCATGCTCCGTTACTATTAGATATTCAGCTAACTTCCTACAAACGTAGCCGACCTTTGTGGCGGTTTAATTCTCTTTTATTAGCAGATGTAGACTTTTGTGACTTTATCTCTAATGCAATAGATGAGTTTCTGGTGTTTAATAAGAATGACTCCACTTCTCATTCGTTGTTATGGGAAACAGTTAAGTCTTACCTCAGAGGACAAATAATTTATTATACATCTTTGTCTAATAAAAGACATAACTCAAGACTTACTGAATTGGCGACAGCCATAGCTAAGATCGATCAAAGATATGCCATAAGTCCCTCACCAGAACTATTTAAAGAGCGTATGGATGTTCAATCAGAGATTGACCTAATCTCTACTAAACAAGCTGAACGTTTACTTTTATACAGTAGAGGTTTATATTATGAGTATGGTGATAAGGCTGGCCGTTTATTGGCTCATCAGTTACGGCGTCAGGTCAACTCCCGTATAATACCTAGTATTCAAAATAACCAACAGGTAATTACAACAAACATCACTGAAATTAATGATACTTTTACATTATTTTACTCTTCTTTATATTCATCAGAATTTCCTACAGATAATAATAAAATGGAAGAATTTTTTCAAAGCATTCCTATCCCTGTTATTGATATGGACACTGCAGAGAGCATGGACACCCCACTCGGCCTTGTGGAAGAAACAAATTCAATAAAAGCGCTGCAGTCAAACAAAGCCCCTGGCCCGGATGGGTTTCCCATCGAATTTTATAAAAAGTTCACTGAAAAATTGGCACCACTGTTATTGGCTATGTTCAACGAATCCTTAGAACGTAAGACCTTGCCTCCCACTTTAACACAGGCTATTATAACTTTACTTCATAAAAAGGACAAGAACCCAACTCTTTGTGGTTCCTACAGACCATTGTCCTTGCTAAATGCAGATGTAAAGGTGTTAGCTAAGTTGATTGCTTTGCGTTTGGAGAAGGCCCTTCCTTCGATTATATCTGAAGAACAGAACGGCTTTGTCAAAGGGCGTCAATTACTTTTTAACACGCGCACCCTTTTCAATATAATTTATTCAAAACAGTCTTCAGATGTGCCCGAAATGGTTATTTCCCTGGATGCTGAAAAAGCCTTTGACAGGGTTGAGTGGGAATACTTGTTTGCGGCTTTGAAGAGGTTCGGATTCGGTGATACATTTATTTTGTGGATTCGTCTCCTTTATGCATCTCCTAAGGCCAGTGTCCACACTAATGATATATATTCAGATTATTTCTCTCTCGGACGGGGAACACGTCAAGGCTGTCCGCTGTCGCCATTACTCTTCATTATTGCAATTGAGCCTCTGTCTATCGCATTGCGTGCATCCTCCTCATTTAGTGGGGTATTTCGGAATGGGATAGAATATAAATTATCCTTGTATGCAGACGATCTGCTGCTATATGTATCCAACCCTGCTATTTCTGTCCCCGCTGTCTTGCACATTCTAAATAATTTCTGCTCCTTTTCAGGCTACAAATTGAATTTGGATAAGAGTGAATGTATTCCCATTAATACTCCTGCTTGTGGTCTCCAACAGTCTGATTTTCCCTTCAAACTCAGCTTCACGGGATTCAAATATCTTGCTATAAATGTGACACGTTCTTTATCTGGCCTTACTGCTGCTAACTTTTGGCCTCTTATTACAAAAACCGCATCTGATTTTCAGTTTTGCCGTAATCTTTCTCTTTCCCTTCTGGGCAAGATTAATGTAATCAAAATAAATATTTTACCAAAATTTCTTTTTCTATTTCAATCTATTCCTCTTTTTATGCCGAAAATCTTTTTTGATTCCATAAATGGACTGATTAGTGGCTTTATTTGGAATGGGAAACCCCCTCGAGTTTGTAAAGCATTATTGCAAAGATGTAAACTTAGTGGGGGACTTTCATTGCCAGATCTTCAGTCATATTATTGGTCTGCTCATATACAGAAAATGTGTTATTGGCTAAAATCTTCCAGTTCTCCCTGGTGTAGATTGGAACTATCTTCCTGTGTGGGCTCTTCATTATCTGGTCTAATTTTTTCTTCATTACCTATAAAACCCTCTTCATTTACTAATAATCTAGTTGTCCTTAATACACTGAAAATCTGGTCTCAATTTAGAAGGTTTTTTAAGTTCGTTGGTCCTTCCTCTTTATGTCCTTTGGTTAACAATAATTTGTTTCCTCCATCCCTTTTTGACTCATCATTTTCAGTTTGGTATGATAGGGGTTTAAAACAAATAAGAAGGCTCTATACATCAGGAGTATTTGATAGCTTTGAAAATTTATCTTCTAAATACAATTTACCTGGTACGCATCTATTTCGTTATCTTCAAGTTCGAAATTTTGTCTCTAAACGTTTCCCAAATTTCACTTCTATACCTCCTGAACAGCCCTGGGAAAAAATGATTGCGTATGATCCGATCCAAAAAGGTACAATTTCAAAGATTTATAGTTCTATTTTAAAGTTAAGGGTTGATTCTAATTTTAAGCTCAGAGATATATGGAATAAAGAGTTGGGAATCCAGTTGACACAAAATATTTGGGATGATGCCATTAACAGAATTCGATCTTCCTCATCCTGTGCTCGTCTTAGTTTGATCCAGTTTAAAGTTGTTCATAGGATTCATTTCTCTAAATATAGGCTTTCTCAGCTTTATCCGGATATCGAGGATGTATGTGACAAATGTAAAGGCTCCCCATGCAACCTTGGCCACATGTTCTTTCTTTGTCCCAAATTGTATAATTTTTGGTCTAACTACTTTTCAATCATGTCATCTGTCTTGAAAGTAAATGTGCAACCTTGTCCATTAGTTGCTATATTTGGTGTCCTTAACCCTACTTTAGTTCTAAGTGCTGATCAAAAGGAGATTGTTGCCTTTACATCTTTACTGGCAAGGCGTATTTTACTTCTACATTGGAAGTCTGATAAATGTCCCTCAATATCCCACTGGTTTAAGGACATGATGTTTTTTTTAAAGCTCGAAAAAATTAAATATACCCTTCGAGGGTCTACACAGAAGTTTTACCAGAAGTGGCAATGCTTCCTTTCCTATTTTTCAAACTTAGAAGTACTGCCCAACTGAAGGTGCCTGCCACTGTATTTTGTTATTTTATGAGTAGGGGTTTTCATATCTGATTAATGACACATTCATTTATTTTATTTTCCAACAGGTGGACTTTGAGCTGAGAGGGGGAAGGGGGGGGTGGGGGTGGGGGGGGGGTTGTGGTTTGTTTGTATTTTATTTGATTCTTTTGTGTGTTTTTTTCTTTTTTTATCTTTTCCCTTTTTCTTTCTTGTTTGAAATATAAAAAAAAGGGGCTGAAACTGCTGGACTGTAATTTTGGAATTCTTACTTTGGTGCGATGCTTTGTCAGTATGATACTGATTGTATAGATCTGTGTGCGATCACAGCAAGAGGCACATTGTGTATGTACATATATGTGAATATATATTTTATATGTATGTATATATGTACATTTATATCTTTGTTTTGTTTTATTTCTTTTCTGGCTCCAATAAAAATACATTTAAAAAAAAAAAAAAGATGTAGTCAGCATTTTACATCAATGAAGAATATCTTAACTTTGCTCTTTTTTTTATTATTTTTTTTTTTTTTTACAAACAGTAGATGAAGCAATCACAGCTTAAGATTTTCACGTATTTTACAGAAAAGTTATCTGCCACAACTTCTCAAGTAAAGACCACTCCAGAACCTTTTGTTTAATTTGCCATTCAGAGGTGGACTGTTATTAAAATGATAGCAAGCTGTCACAGCTTATATAACTCTTGACAATTATGGCAAACTAATGATAGATCCTGTTTACATCTTAACACATATCTTTAAAAGGTTCTAGCCACATTATATGACTTTACGAATCTCCACTAGCTCACTTATCATGCATCCAAGGTATCCAAAATATGCCACCCCGTTGGCTTATCATTTTTTCTTTTTCGTTTTACTCTTTGATTTTTCCTCTATTTTCTAGTGATCTTAAGAGTTTTCTGCTTCTATCATATCAAGTTTACATTGCCAGAGGTACAATATTGAACATTCAAGAATGAGTAAACAAGCAGAGATGGCAAAAGTACTCACTTTCCGTACTTGAGTAAAAGTACAGATACTTGTGTTAAAAATACTCTGGTAAAAGTGGAAGTACTGATTAAACGTCTTTACTCAAGTAAAAGTAACAAAGTACAGGCTTGTAAATTTACTTAAAGTATAAAAGTAAAAGTAGAAACCACTTTTTTCATGCCGTTGCCTACATTTTAAATGGATGTCTGCCAATAGGACTAGATCTCCGTTGTGTTCATTTTCAATCATCTCGTCGTCCATACTACTATGCTAACGCCACCGCCACCAAGCTGCAATGATTTGCCGCGAATAAATACTGCCGAATCTGTCGATTCATCTTGTAGTGGTGCGTCAAATGCAACGTAGATTCCCATCCAATTAGATTGAATTTGGTATTGATGACGTGAAATATAATAACGGTAACTCCATTGAAATGATTAGAAACTAAAGTAACGAGCCAATTTTTTAAAATGTAAGGAGTAGAAAGTACAGATATTTGTGTAAAAATGTAAGAAGTAAAAAGTCGCCATAAAAATAAGTAGTAAAGTAAAGTAAAAATATCAGAAAAATCTACTTGAGTACAGTAACGAAGTATTTGTACTTCGTTACTTCCCATCTCTGTAAACAAGGAAGTGACGGAGCCAAGGCTGTCAGATTTTTGCCTGCAAAGTTGTGAAAAGAAAAGTCCAAGATTAGGTGATAAACATATTAGAAAACGAAGAGGAATATGATGAACAGCGTTCAGGAGACAGTATGACGGTAGGAGTTCATTTAAGTGGGAGTTAAACCCCAGAAGCTGGCAAGTTGATAGATGTGCGAGTTAGTTTAACCAGCAGATGGTGATGGTGTAAAACAATGTCTATGTCTGCTGATTGCACCTGGTGCCAAAATTATTAATATTATTAAAAATAACTAAGTAAACACCATCATAAACATATTTTACTTTTTGTCTTTTTTTGATAGACAGCACGACATAACTAGACGTTTGCTAATTAAATTATGGAAGAAAAAAATTGTTTTATTTAAATCCTTCTAAAGTTTACTATATGCTCACCTCAAATGAATATTTGATGGCTGCTAAGCGCTGCTTGGATAACCCTGAAGAGCTGGCAAAATCTTTGTGAAATTGTCCAGGAAGTTAAAGTTTGGAACCCAAATTAGCTTTTATTGTTGTGGTTTAAGGAAATCATTAGGGCTGCTGTGTCATGCTGTGAAAGAAAATATTTTTTTTTTATAGTTTAAAGACAAAAAAACAATTAAATGTAAGAGTAGACTGACATTCACGTAACTGTAATTAATTAAAAGAAAAGAAGGCCCAAACAAAATTACATAGTTGATGCTTTTATTGTGAAATGTTTGTTTACTTTTCTTTATCTGATAAAATAAATATTCTCTTCAATCTCCTTTGTGTTTGGTATTTTTTCAGAAGAAGTGAAAAAGAAATACAGTATGATCTTACTGGAGTTAGACTCAAGTGTTCACAGAACCTTTTTCAGATAGGCAAGAAATCAAGAATTTAATGTTTGTTTGGTCATTTCTGAGTTTCTGCTTCTTTGGTGTCAGCAGTGTTATTCCCAGCCTCACCTACAGTTTGCACACACGTCTGGTGTTATTGGCGGTGAGCCTTCATCCACTGACACCTCCAGCGTCCCTGGTGGCCTTTGTCACAGAAGAAAGAGAATGATCAATATCCCAGTTAAACCAGACTTTCAAAGCCCATCGGACGGGGCCTCGTTCTGGGGCCTTCTTTAATGAATTTTCTTTCATTCCACACAAGTTTTTAAACATCAAACAATAAATCGGCCAGGGCACAGTAAAATATTTAGATCTATTGACTGTGTTTGAAAAATGTAGAGGCTCAAAACTCCAGTGGTTTGATGCTGATACGTTCTGAACACTTTAATCCACCCGAGTGTTTCCTTTTATCTGCCTGGGCTTCTCCAAAAGAGGGGAAAAGGGCCTCAAGAATGTTCTCAAAGATCCACCAGCTCTTTCCTAAAAGCTTCTTACCTTTAGTTGCCTTACCACTTTCAGCTTTGCTGCTACGACACATTGGATAAAAGTGTCTAAAGCCAATAAACCACATCAGACAGATTCTACTCTAATTTCAGGGTATAAGGGGGGTATAAAAATACCCATAAAAGTCAACAGAATTTTGGGAATAAATAACTGTCAGTCTTAGATGACATTTAAAGAGGCTCTAAAAATGATCTTTTTTTGTTTTGTTTCATCGAGCATGGTGTTGTATGGCGGCATGGCTTTATGCTGTCCCCTAGCATACAGCAAAAGTTCATTCACCATGATTATGTGCATTTAATCTCTGTATTGAACATAAATGCATCAAGCATTACCCACGCTTGACTGTTATCCACTACTGCTGTATAGGCTGGCCACCATTACAGTAGGTTGCTTGTTTTAACAATTGTATTAAGCAGCTATTTTACAACTTGACCGAAGCTGTAGGAGCCCTTAATTAAGCCTGAGCAGCCACACTGACTTACACAGGGCATCAGTCAGCCTGGTAAGGATCAGTACTCTCTGGTCTAAACTAATGCTGCACCGATACCAGTATCGGACAGGGCCCCGGCTTCACTAAAATGGTGGTATCGGTATCGGCAAGTACCAACAAATAGGGCACCGATACCATTTAGAGAGCCAAAAGTTTATTCAACTATTGTCACCCATTCCAGGTAGGCAATAAAAAGTTCTACTGGATTCACTTTGTATTAGTCTTTTTCCTGCTTCACAAAGGTAAGCAGCATCTTGACAAAGCCATGATGGTAATTATTTTACATCCAAGTAGTATACAGTTCTTCATATATACACACACATCAATTTAAAAACAGATGATATCGGCCGATACTGCACAGCCGAGTAAGGGGCATTGGTATTGGGGCCAAAAAACACAACACTAGTCTGAACAGAGATGATCAATCACAATGCAGGAGGCGGGCCCTAAATGCAACAGCACTTTTTTCTGTAACCTAATAGCAATATGTTATTGATGCCATTTATTATTTCCAGGAAGAGCTATTTATATAATTAAAACTTCAACAACAAGCAAGAAGCTTCAGGGTTCGATTCCCCGCCGGGGTCTTTCTGCATGGAGTTTGCATGTTCTCCCTGAGCATGCGTGGATTCTCTCTGGGTACTCCTGCTTCCTCCCACAGTCCAAAAACCTGACTGTTAGTCTAATTGGCTTCTCTAAATTCTCCTTAGGTGTGAGTGTTTGTGAACGGTTGTCTCTCCTGTTTCTCTGTTTTGCCCTGCGATGGACTGGCGACCTATCCACGGTATACCTCGCCTCTTGCCTTGTAGACAGCTGGAGATAGGCACCAGCACCCCTCGCGACCCCACTTGGGATTAAGCGTGTCAGAAAATTGATGAATGGATGGATACAACTTTTTCTTTTTTTTTTAAATAGGCTTTTGTGAAATCTTTTATACTGATTATTTTTGTCTACCTTTGAATTTGGACACAACTCGCTCCTTTCCAGACTGATAAGCCATTTCCATGATGTAAGTAAGTCTAGCAGGCCTGGCTACTTTTTTGTCTTTTTAGAGCTTTAACCAAAATATTACCAACATTTTTAAATATCCATGTGAACTCTGCTACCTATCTTGATTTGTGCAGTGTGTATTATTACACCACTAGTGTTTACATAAACATTTAGTCAAACATGTAGAACAATATTATAACTTTTAGTTTGAACACAAAACACACTGTTATAGATTAATAAAATGAATTATTATATCCAGTATCCAGTTTTTCAAATAGATCGCCATACCTGAACACAGAATAAACAATTATGACCACCTTACTAGAACTGGAACACCATACATAATAAAGCATCAGAAGCCAGTAAGTATACACAGACTATGCACTAGCTCTGCTCCATAACTCTAAGTTTGAAAGGAGAAAAACTTGATTAAGACACAGTCGATGAATAGGACTGATTGTTAATAGAAAGTGTCACCTCCATCCCGGGTGACGTATAAGAATTATTTTAATAAATTTTACTTTAAATTTCTTATTTATCAGTCCTTCAATGTTAAAATTGATCCTCATTAAGTGATAGAAGTCAGTTTCTATCTCTTTATAATTCTAGCTTTTTTCTAAATCCTACTAAGAGATGATTCAGAAGAAATTATTTACTTTTTCCCAGATATATATTTATGCCCTGTTATTGGCAGGACAAGAAAAACTTTTATTTTTTATGTTTTCGAATTGCATCGAAACAAAACAAACAAACAAAAAAAACGAACAATTTTTCAGGCTTCTAAAAAGTATGAAAGAAAACAAAAACTCTTTGAGAAAAACATGGCATGCAGGACGACAGCATGGAAACTCTACACAGCAGAAACTTGACTTGACTGGAATTCGAACTCAAGACCTTCGTGCTGCGAGAAAACAGCAGTAATCACAAAGGTTGCAGCAATACATCCAGCTCACAAGATGAGATTTTAGCCATATTTCAGGGAAAACAACAATTCCCTTTCTTTTTTGTCTTTTAAAAAACAGACTAAATGCTCAAAAAATCATGCTGTTTTTCTCTAGTTTCCGAATATTTTTTCATCCTAATGTCCAAAAAAAAAAAAATGATAATACCTTTTTGTTGAAATATAAATAAATATTTCAGAAATTAGAAATTGGTGGGTAGTAACTAGTTTCAGGTACTCAAGTACATTTATTTGAGCAACTTTTTGACAAAAAAAGGCCTGTTTACTGTATTTTAGCTTGAGTAATATCTGGGTAAAATATTTTTACTCCTACTTGAGTGAAATGTTTGGCTCGTCCATCCATCCTGAGTAACTTTGCTGAATAACGAAAAGCTTGTGTTAAATAAATGGTGGTCAAGAAAAAAAGAGAGAGAGATAATATTTATTTCGAAATTTGTCTTTTTTCTGCCCACAAGCCATCTTAAAATTACATGTAGAGGTTGGGCTATAATGAGTAAATATTGTAAGTAGACATACTGGTCTGATGTTAAAAAAATGTTTGGAAAAGTGTTCTTTAACATTTAAATTATTATTATTATTATTTTTTACTTTAACTCATTATACTCTTTAAAATTCCTAGACATGTACATAATTTCCCAGTTTTGTGTATAATTTAAAAATTGGATGTTATGATGAGTTAATCTGTCATTGAGTAGCTTTTTTTTACCAGGTATATTTTTACATGTATGTGGATCATTTCTTAGAAGTTTCATTTTTACTGTTACTTGACTAAAAGTATGAAAAACTAGAGTTACTCTTACCTGAGTAAAATTTTGGGGGACTCTATCGTCTTTTTCCATCAGTCACTTCCTTTCTCACCTTCATATTTACCCATTAAAATGACTGTAGATGATGACCAAGTCATTCATGTGTTGTCAGTTACAGGGGCAGCACTTTGAGTGTAATCCTTTAACACTGTGTATAATATTTGAAACATAAACTGTAAAGGGTCGAACATTGCTGTTGTACATTCAATATATTTTTGGCTTTAGTAAAGAAATTCAATTGTCCTGTACAATTTAAACAGTATACACAAATACCTGGTCCCACAGGAAAAAGTTCATTACCTCGATGAACATTTTCTCGTTGAGCCAACTACATAATTTACAAGTAAATTATATTATAGTATTATATAGTATTATAATATAATATTTTTAGTGTAGGTTTTGAGACCTCTACATCATCATTGTGATATTTTTTCTCTCTAAAAAAACTGATCAGTATAACTGAGGAAGTGAATGGAAAATGTATAATAAATCATATGGAAATCAGTTGCAAATTAGACAAATAACTCATTTTATTTATGTTTCTCTAAATTTATTTTAATTTCTTCATATGTCTAAATGTTAAATGACAACTTGAGTTTAAAAAATACATTTTCTGATTAATATTTATGGTTTAGGCTTCATATTGCTATGTTTTAAGAAAAATATTTTTGTGAGGTTTATTTTGTATCTTTATTTCTGACATTTTTTTCATGTTCAACCTTAAAAATATCTAAAAATAGACTAAAAAATAAAATACGTAATCATAATTTATGTTTTTCAAGCAGAGATAAAGAGGATATATGAGGGACTTTTCTGTGTCTCTACAGAGGCTGCATGTTCCTCTCAGAGTGTTCAGCCTTGACGTTAAACATCTGCTGTATGATTCAACCGGCTGAGGATGTAGAGTGACACCAACACACATCTGCCGAGGTGTAGGCAATCCCCGCCAATACCTGCCCCCTTTCCCCAGGCCCCCTGTGGGCTCAGCACCCCAGTCCTTTTTTCCCCTGAAGATTGCGTCATGCGCTCTTCTCTCTGAGTGGAGGGTTCATAAAAGTGACATCCTGCTTCTCTCTACCATCGTGCAGGCTGAGGAGCAGCAGATGTTAAGCCTTGAGGAGATTTTGGAAATGGCAAACATTATGAAACTCAAAAAATAGAAAGCAGAAAAAAGCCATCCTAAAAATCTTGAACAACAAATATAATGCTTAAATTGTCCTCCCTCCCTTATTAAATGGAACATGATTAACAAATCCATATATTAAAGAGCATTGCAACAACTTCTTAATGCACTAAGGGAACATTTGTTCTTTTTAATGAAAGATTTTCATTTATCTAACTCCAGAAGGTATAATAAACTAAATTAAGCAGAGGAATTTGCTCAGTATTCAGCCAGTAGCTTCTGAGTATTTTTTTAAGAACACTGGGTTCATGATAAATCTATTCCACTGAACAGTAAGATTGAGAAATCATTTGAGTCTAAGTGACAGATGCTTCTCTTCACTACGGCGCGGGGCATTGTAATCACTTGAATGAGTACAGCTTGACTAATTAAGGTTATGCAGTTGGCTGGCTCTCTCCAAACAAAGCTTCAGTAATGTAGATTGTGTTGCAGCACAGCTCCCAAGGTATCCTACAGATGAGAACTGATTTCAGCAAGACATGTCAGTAGGAAGCACACCGGCATGCCCCAGCCGGCATGGCATTTAGCTTCCAACATTTTAATTGTAAGAGGCATGACGAGCTCATAAACTGATAGCATTTTTTATTTATTAAAGTTTTCTCCTCTTGAATACAACCAAAATTTAATACATGTTGCGTAAAAACTGATGATGGCGGCTGAAGACACATGATGGCTGTTCATAAACTCTGCTTGTTTAGCACTGACAGGGTCCAAGGACTGCCTCAGCTCTCATCCTGTCCCCGGGGCGTCCCAGATGTTCCAGCATGGAGAAACGTCCAGTCTTGTTAATTTGCTGAAGCTACACCCAACTTTTAGATCTGCAGCTCATCCATCATACACAAGAAAAGAGAGTTTAAGGATGGATTTTAATTTTTTTTTTTATAATTGTGCATTTGAGGTTAGTCAGTAAAGGGAGCCTTAATAGACCAAAACCAATATTTTTTTGTTGCAGGAGCAGCCACAGACAAATAATGCACATATGTCAAGTTATTAATCAGTCATTTCAAACGAAGTGAAGAGTATTTAATCATTTCTAAAGGTTTGGTTGAGGTGGAAGCTTTCCATGTTATATGGATAAATTCAAATCATCTTAAGAAGTTGTTCATTTGGATCACTTGTCTGAATTGAGCAGCTTTGTAAAGTATGAACCAGTAGGTGGCAGTATGATACCTGAATCTGTGGACCAAGGATGCTTTAGAATAAGGCAGCATGGCTGTTTCAAATGAGAGCCTGAAATAAACAACAAAATCTTCCCTCATCAAGAAGCATATCCAACTGTTACAGAATAAATAATTAATCTAAATGAAAGCTTTGACCAATGGATTTAAAAGTGGAAGAAAGTCATATTTCACCTGTTATTAATTGTTATAACAGCCTGACAAAACAAACAGAATTCAGAAATATTGAGATATGATCTGATTTATATATATATATATATATATATATATATATATATATATATATATATATATATATATATATATATATATATGACTTTTACAACTTTTATTGTCATTTCGTATACACAGAGCGTATACAAAACTAAATTTCATTTTGTACAGCTTTCAGACAGTAAATAAGTAGCATCTTATGTACTACATACAAGATAATATATAACAATATATATTGTCAATATCTTATAAACAATGCAGTCAAACTGCAGCTCCTTTATTCTTTTTTAGTAGCTTAAATTTAGCTATAAAATGTTCCGTATCAGCTTTGATAGTTAAGTACTGAAAAAGATCTATTGTTTTAAAAAGTTAAAAAGATCTATTATTATGCCTGTTACTTAAACTCTCACAGCTTTTTTGGCTGGTTGCGGAGTCTCAAACATTCATACATTCCCTGCTTGTTACTTGAATTATATATTTCTTTTCTGTAGAAAAAAAAAAGAAAATCGCAATTAGTGCTAAATTTATTCATGGTTTCTGCAATCAATGCAAGTCCACTCCAAGAGGCTCAGTGGGACCCAGTTCATCCCAGTTAATGTGTTTGAAGGGGAATTACCATTGATGTTGTTTCCCTCCTGCTTCTCGGGGGTCAAAGAGCATCTCAGTGTTGTCACGCTGCGATTGGGAGGAATCTCTTTCGACTCGTTACCTGCGAGGCACCTGGACAGGAAGCGGGATGAAGCGGTGGCAGCTGAAGTGGGAGTGGGACGGCTGCAATAAATCAAACGCACCCACTGTCAGGTCTCCCACCACAGCTTACTGTGGATTCAATCAAGGCTGGGAAAACTGCCTATTGATTTACTCCAATAATAAACAAATGCAGAGGGAGCACATTATGTGTAAATTCCCGTACGAATGGCTCCTGCGTCAACTGAATATTCTAAACCACTGCAGAAGCTGTCAGCGCGCTGCTATTATTCTGCTCTGTTGGGTGAAAAACAGCTATTCCCTGCACTCTTTTAATTGGCCACAACCTCTGTGATTTTAATTTACATGACCTTTCATGACTTGTTGATTGTTTTTATAATTCTTGCATACTTCACGCTGCCGCCGCGGAAGATTCACAATGCCATCCTCTGAAATGTTCCTTCAAGGATACTCCGTTCGCTCTCCATATTGATTTCAAACAGTTCCTGCACACAGGCTGGATTTCAGGTCAATTAGACATATTTGGGCATTTGCAAATCATTTTTCTTCTCCTTCTTAGAACCTGAGGCTCTAAAACTGCACTTTTGGCCCTAACAGCACTGTTCAGATTCTCAGTGGAGCTTGACATTTTGATCCGCAACAGAGACTAAATGATAACCATTTCCTTGTAAATACAGTTGCCTGCGGGGGAAGGTTTAAATAGACCGAGAAGGACTTTTCACTCATTCACTTGGTTTATTTTCGCAGCTCATCTAAATACAGACAACCAAAGCATTTAGGATATAATATTATGCAGAAGCTTGAAAATATACAGAAAGCTCAGAATTTATGTTTTTGCTATTGTACGTTCGAACGTTGAAGGAATGAAGCCTTTCAGATAGGTTCAGTTCCTTCATCTTCCTCCCTGTCACTGTTTTTTTTTTTCTTTAAAGAGAATTTTCTTCTGTTCTGGTTTGAAAGAACAAGTTATCTTTTGTTTGAAGTGTTTGGTCTTGGCAGCTATGATCACACTCATTAGGGCTCTACACTCACTGCGAGCGAAAACACTCCGACTCATTTATTTTTGTTTCAAACATCTCATTGACTGCTGTCTAAGCCTCCATGCACATCTAAGAGAAGAGGGTTTTTTGAACCCAGTTAGCAACCCTTTTCTTCTGCAGTTTTAAATACACTATATTGCCAAAAGTATTTGCTCACCTGCCTTGACTCACATATGAGCTTAAGTGACATCCCGTTCCTAATCCATAGGGTTCAATATGACGTCGGTCCACCCTTTGCAGCTAGAACAGCTTCAACTCTTCTGGGAAGGCTGTCCACAAGGTTTAGGAGTGTGTTTATGGGAATTTTTGACCATTCTTCCAGAAGCGCATTTGTGAGGTCGCACACTGATGTTGGACGAGAAGGCCTGGCTCTCAGTCTCCGCTCTAATTCATCCCAAAGGTGTTCTATCGGGTTGAGGTCAGGACTCTGTGCAGGCCAGTCAAGTTCATCCACACCAGACTCTGTCATCCATGTCTTTATGGACCTTGCTTTGTGCACTGGTGCACAGTCATGTTGGAAGAGGAAGGGGCCAGCTCCAAACTGTTCCCACAAAGTTGGGAGCATGGAATTGTCCAAAATGTCTTGGTATGCTGAAGCATTCAGAGTTCCTTTCACTGGAACTAAGGGGCCAAGCCCAGCTCCTGAAAAACAACCCCACACCATAATCCCCCCTCCACCAAACTTTACACTTGGCACAATGCACTCAGACAAGTACCGTTCTCCTGGCAACCGCCAAACCCAGACCCGTCCATCAGATTGCCAGATGGAGAAGCGCGATTCGTCACTCCAGAGAACGCGTCTCCACTGCTCTAGAGTCCAGTGGCGGCGTGCTTTACACCACCGCATCCGACGCTTTGCATTGCACTTGGTTATGTATGGCTTGGATGCAGCTGCTCGACCATGGAAACCCATTCCATGAAGCTCTCTGCGCACTGTTCTTGAGCTAATCTGAAGGCCACATGAAGTTTGGAGGTCTGTAGTGATTGACTCTGCAGAAAGTTGGCGACCTCTTCGCACTATGCGCTTCAGCATCCGCTGACCCCGCTCCGTCAGTTTACGTGGCCTACCACTTCGTGGCTGAGTTGCTGTCGTTCCCAAACACTTCCATTTTCTTATAATACAGCTGACAGTTGACTGTGGAATATTTAGGAGCGAGGAAATTTCACGACTGGATTTGTTGCACAGGTGGCATCCTATCACAGTTCCACGCTGGAATTCACTGAGCTCCTGAGAGCGACCCATTCTTTCACAAATGTTTGTAAAAACAGTCTGCATGCCTAGGTGCTTGAATTTATACACCTGTGGCCATGGAAGTGATTGGAACACCTGATTCCAATAATTTGGATGGGCGAGCAAATACTTTTGGCAATATAGTGTATAAATAGAGGCTATATCGATTAGTCACTTGCTGTTTTTCGGATGATGCCCCCCCATCTCTGAAAAAGCATGAGTAAATAATTCTTTTTACCGATAAATGAGAAGATGGGATGTAATATTCATTTTAGCCTTGAGAAAAAAAACAGTACGTAAAGTTTGACTCTTGTGTATTTTCATGACAAAGCCAAGTTCTTTGCTACTTTGTGATGACATCCACCCACTAATATGCTCACGATGCATTGATGGCACGCACACAGGAGGGAAACGGGTCCAGCAGGGCTTTAAATTGTGTCATTAGAAGGAATATTTTTATGGAACTCTTTAAGTTAACTTTAAAGGGAAAAAAGCATTAAGTAATACAGCTAATCAGACTGTAGCCACCATGACTCTGCACAGATATGGTGGGATAATATAAAATTTCTGTAGTGAGCCTGATAATGGCTCCAGGGAAAGATTGCACCATGTCACATTCTTATCAAAGAAACGTTTTGTTCCTCCTCTCACATAGAGTTCACATTCCACAAGCGGTGCCTGTGATGTGTTTTATATGTGTGTGCATGTCTTTGTAACACAGCCGCCTCACTACACATTACAACCCTCTGCGATGCTCAGCTGAAGATCAATTGTGTTTGTACTGTATGTGAATGTGTATCAAAGTCCCCACAGTCAATACCTCCACTTATAAGGTAGTGTACTGACACGGGAGATTCCAGGGGGACCCTGTTGAGCGCTGAGCGTACAGTGGAGGGACTGGGAGGAGGGGAAATACAGCAGTCACAAAGTGTGGGTGGAGAAGACTGGATTGATAACACTTACACTTTACATTAAACTGTTTATATATATATATATATATATACATATATATATATACATATATATATATATATATATATTCCCCCAAAAAAATAAAAATAATCCACTGGACCTTGTTTCCAAATTTGAAGACATTTTGCTTCCCATCCTTTTTCAAAAAGTCAGGAGTAGTAGTAGTTGAATTTGAGGTTTGTAGCTTTGTAGCCCAACACAGCCTTAGATTCTCAATTTTTTTTGGAATGACTATGACCTGGATGACTGGGAATCTTCAGCAGCATATAGAAAAGTACAAATTTAATCTAAGGTGCAGACACAAAGGTGTCAGAGGTTTGTTTTAAAATAAAGTGCTTCTAATTTATGAATCTCCCAGTAAACGTTTACATTTCAGGAACCTTTTTCCTGGAAAAGTGGTAGGGTCATTCTTAGACCCGAAAGCCCTACTTACTACTGCAGGGACCAAGTAAGAAAAGCAGTGGTTGAACAACAAAGAAAACAGAAGCAGTCTGAGTAGAACTGGGAACAGCTGTGGCAGAAGGATAGCATGGAAGCGGAGGAAGGGGGAATAACACAAAAAGAGCTGAACTAAGCCTAAAAGAACAAAAAACCTAACACAAAAAGATTAACAGAAATCCAAGACAAAAAAAATCTAATGTACAAATTAAAGAATAGCTTGAGAAAGATGCTAAGTATTAGACTGGATTGGCAGTGCTTAGAACTCGTCCAATTTTCACGAGAGCGGCCATAATCACAGACATGCCAGTCATTATGATTAACACCACAGATTTTGAGTGCCGGTTTTGGCATTGTTGATTAAATGTTTTCTGTGCAGACTCATGTCTTTCTCTAGTGCTTGGTCTAGGTTTGTTTTAGTAAGAGTACCCAAAGAGTGTTCAAGAGAAGAACGAAGGTCACAGCGGAAGTTCAACTAAGTCCACTGGGGAAACCGAACCAGGGCAGTGAAAGGCTATAGCTGACCGAAGCTAGCTAGGCTGCCTGTGGAGGAATCAAGGAGCATGGGGAAAGATGCTGCTGGCTGGGATTAGGACAGAAGTACTTTGGAGAAGCCATCAAGGGAGAAAGAGCAGTAAGATGCTACAGCTAGTGGAGGCTAATCATTAGAGGATAACTGCTGGAGATGGAATAATAACATCAGGGGATAAGAGGAGCCTGCGGGCAGAAAGAGCGGAGCAATGGATACAGAAAGCTGGAAGTAGGATGATGAAACAGTCCTTCTGGGGCTTAAATAAATAAATTTTTATAAAGCCACCAACAAACCTTTTAATGGCATCCTGTGTCACCCTTTGTCAACATTAGTTTCTCTATCCTCCATTTTGATTTTAAAATCACATCCGCTGCGTCCTACACTAAAACAGTTGGTCTTGAGGATACTTTCTCAAATAATTTTGATGTCAATGTACTTGAGACAGTGGTTGACGAATGCATGGGTTTGATGCTGTGATCAGTGATCTTCGATCAGCTGATACTGATTTTTGTGATCTGTAATTGGCTCCTAAAATCCTAACCGGTGCATGTCTTTTAAGTATCACTGTGGCGTTAAAGCTAGTTTATGCTTGAACCATTCTATTATTTTAGGACTAAAAATCCCTAATGCATCTCATTTTTGATTTAACAGCCATCTTAAAACTTGGTGCATAGATCCATGCATGTAGTAAAATGTTTAACTAAATGTACAATTTTGTTTGAAAAAAAATGGTGGATGAGCGACAGCTCCTACTGGGGAGAGTTTGCATCTGTGAACATGAAAATACCTCTTATGATTTGACCCATTCATAAAATCAACATATTTGGAAAAAGTTTTGGAAGTAGTTACTATAAGTCTTTGTTAAGGCGAAGATGCTTTGAAAAAATTGGAAGTAACTACTTTAACATGTAGAAAGATGTTGTAAGCTTGCGGTCTGCAAGCCCCCACTTCAGTCAACCATTATATTATATACAGCGGAGGAAAACCGCAGAAGCTGCAAAATGTTATGAATGCTTTGTTGGCATTGTTCCCTGCATCTCATTTACACAAAATAAACCAGGCTTCACTGTAGTTGAATTGCAAAACCTAACCGAAAACACTTGAAACCAGGTTAAAAAGTTTAACAATGATAAAATGATAGACTGTCCCACCACCATTGGTTGCAGCATATCTCAAGCTATCAGTTTTTGATAGTTTCAAAGACTTCACCGCTCCATAGTGGGGCCACCAGTGCTAGAGCCACAGGAATTAGGGGCTACCCCTTTCTTACTGGTACAACCAATAGTACTCTCTTTTTTATTTTAATTTAATTAACTGATGTCACGCCCAGTGCATGATCGCTCCACCTATGCAGAAATAGAAACCAGTGAAAGCAAAGTCCTGACAATAACCATATATGCAAAACACTGTCATGTCGTCTGAGGACAAATCGAGTTCACTGATTGGTCAGTTGCTAACGAGCCTCAAGGATTGATTGATGTCACGTCAACTGAGAAACCTTGATTAATTCAAACGTGTTTATTTTTATTCATATTCTTATTCATTACTGTTTTTACTTCTATCAGCTTTTGAGCTATAAGAGTAGGAAATTGTCTATTGCATTTAGACAACAGGTTACAAATAAAAATGCTGAACTTTGATTGGTTTTGTTTTTTGTGCCCACCCAGATTAGCATCAACCCCATCTGGATTCCCTCTCACAATTGGCTTAAGACAGTCGCTAATCTACCAGGAATGTTGAAAGTGATCATGTTTTAAGTATGAAAGAACAAAGTGTTTTTTAGAAAATTTTCTAAACTTTGCTCATGAAAACTATATGCAAGATATATATTTAGTCATAGTTTGAATTGGTTTTACATAACTCTGATATGTAATCCTGTAATGTAACCACTCTATTAGCCATTTCATTTTCTTATTGCTGTAAAACTTAGTTTCCATGTCTTAACTAGAGCTTAATGACTGCAAAGTTAATTAATATATCTGTTAAATTGGAAAAAAATCCTAACTGTTTTGCAAATGTTTTACATCAAAATCACTATTAAGTGATCAGAGTTTGCACTGATTTCACCATCCTCCTCTTTGGATTCAAAGTGGATCTGGAGTAGAAGATGGTCAGCTAAGTCTCCTCAATGATTGCAGCTGTTAGAATAACCAGGATTGAAAATTGTGCTCAGAGCAAGTATTCCATAAATCTACAAGGTAATAAGACATAAAGTGGCTTTCTTGCTCATCAGCTGTTGTCTGAAGCAGCTCACTCATTTTACCCCATCCACCCTGTACCTTAGATTTGAGCAAAAACTGCAACAGACCTGGCCTGAAAAAGATATCTGAGGTTCATGAAAATTAGCTGCAGAGGATAAGCAGTCGGGGTAGATGCAGTTGAAAGCAGCTTTATACAGTTTCACTGAACCACACGGGATGAGCTGTCAATGAGAAGTTTCACAGCAGCAGAAATCTCACCTAGTTATTTTTTAAACCCTCCAGACTGAGGAAGGTATTTGTCCTTGAATTATTCCCATGCGTTGCAATAATATATTGACCGTATAACCAGCCAAGTTTAGGCCATAAATCTATAGCTGACTCCTCCTATCTACACTCATTCTATAGATGAGGTTAGAGGCAGCTCAAAAAACAAGGCTGGGATTTTGTTTGATTTAAATAAATTGAGAAGAAATTTGTGATATGCTCTCTCCCCCCTCAGAGTGCCTATTTCAGGCCTTATACATTCATTAAAAATTCATTTCAGAAACTGTCTTTGAAATAGTAAGGTAAATGATAATTAAAAATACTGTAGCTCCATGTGCTGATGAAGGTTCTCAGTCATCCAGGTCATAGTCATTTCGTAAAAATTCAAAAAATATCCACTGGACTTGGTTTTCAAGATTTGAAGACGTTTCGCCATCTCTCCAGGAAGCTTTCTCAATTCAAATGTCTGGATCCGCAGTGAGTTTGAGTCTTATATGGACAAGGCCTTGTATTGCTTGGAAACATGCAAATGGTAACCGATGAATGGGTCGTTTAGATCCATCGTTAGCCTGTAATATCTGAACCTGTCTATGATTCTAGGGGTCGGTCGTTAAAGGGGGGATTGCCATTAAGGGGGTGGGATTGTCTCCTGTAATACCTGAAACCTGTCTATGATTGTTAAGGTTCGGTCGTTAAGGAGGTATTGTTCACCGGCTGGAGCGGGTAGGTCCCTCGTTCCTCTGTGATGGGGTGGGGGGTTTGGTGATATTTGGAAGGGATCATGTCTATGATTGAATTGTATGTTTTTGGAAGCTGGAATCTGAGTCCACCACCTCTGTTTAAAGTTGGTTTTTCTCTCTTAACATAGATGGCTTCCTTCACGCCCCTCTCAAACCACCTACTTTCTTTATCCAGAATATGGACATTCTAGTCCTCAAAAGATTGTCCTTTGTCTACAAGGTGGACAAAGGACAAGGTGGACAAAGGCCGCATGGCCCAACACAGAAGAGCGGCCGCCTCTGGACAAGACTCCGCAGTACACCTACATACCTACATATACGAAATGTAGCTCCATATTCAGTAGCCATAGTTTACCAGTAGTTCTGCTTTATCTAAGCAGTTCAGGTTTACTGACAATTGTTTCTGCATAGCTTTTCTTACGTTCAGCTGGAGCATTTCAGCTGTCTTGTCTAAGACTGACTGGCTCAAATTTTTTTTTTTTTTTTGAGAGCTTTGATATACAGAAAACTTATACTTGAATCAGGGTGGAGAGACCCTGGCTCAGTGTGGTCTCACAATCTGGAAGTTAATGGTTTGATTCCAGCTTCCCCATGTAACATGTTGATGTTCCTCTGGGCTTGGTAGTTAACTTGATGGAGCCTACCAGTCTGGGAATCAGTGTATGGATTTGTGCACATTAGTGAGTGTGGTTGGCTGTGGTATGAAACTCTTTGAATGACCAGTATGAAAAAGTAAAAACAAGTGCGAAAAAGCATTCTCTATAAAATGAGTCGATTTAGGAATGACTGAAAGGAGCCCAGTTTCCCATGGCTGTATTATCAGGCTTCCACTCTAGTGCTTAAAGTCGTAGGGAAGCGGCTGTTCCAACCGTTGCATTTCTGAATTCTCCACAGTGGTGCACGACTTTACACGAGAGAATAAAGTGAATGTGATTGGTCGTTTATCAAGAGGGCTGGATTGTTGTGGCGGAAGGTTTCCAAGCACGTTTGGTTGTGGTCAGTTTCTCTCAAGCATCTTGCTAACCAGTTAGCAACTTAGTGCTAGAAGGTTCCCAATGAGAAATTCCATTGGGACCAAGTAGCACTAAATTGGTGTCTTAGAAATGACACTGTCAAGGAACGCTATGGACAGCGGAAACATGCAAGAGGAGAAGAGTTTTGTGTTGGAAGTCGTGGATGAGTCTCCTCCATCATACATGTTTTATTTAAAGGAGGAAAGCGGAGGCGAAGATGTTGTTGAAGAGGACGCCACGGCGGCAGAAGCTTGGTTTGTTGTAGAGCTTACAGCCGTACATGTTTGAGCCCTTGCCTCGCAACGCTGCCAGTTCTGTTAGCTCTACGCCTGCTGAAGACACAGACATCCATCCCCGTGAACACTGGAACAGAACTCAATGGGAAAGTAAATTATTCTTATTTCTTATTTTAAACGTTGCGTATATTAGCTGAGACATATGACTCAAGATGCTATTTGGTATAAGTACATTTATATACATTTTTTTTTAGAATTTATATTTATTATTATTAGCAACTACGACAGAGTTTTAGGGCCAGGCTAGAGATTTCTTTTATTTATTTTTTATTTTGAGAATAAAATCGTAACATTACAAGAATAAAGTTGTAATATTACGAAAACAAAGTCTTAACATTACGAGAATAAAGTTGTAATATTACGAGAATGAAGTCATCATACAACAACCCATTCAAGAGAAAAACTTTCGAGCTCCAACCAGCAGATGACATCCTGCCCAATTTTAAACTGGTGCTAAAAGATTTCTATATTTGTCAAACCAGAGCCAATGTATAAGTTCACTTGATGCTCGACATTCCTCATGTTAGGGAAGAAAGTGCTTCTTGTAAGAGTTGTCATAAAATATAACTTGTTTCTCGTAATTTTACGACTATTCTCATTGTGACTTTTTTCTCGTAATTTTCCGACCTCATTCTCACAATTTTACGACTTTATTCTTGTAATATTACGACTTAATTCTCGTAATTTTACGACTTCATTATCGTAATTTAAAGACTTTATTTTCATAATTTTACGACTTTATTCTTGTAACTTTATTATTTTATACTCAAAATGTTATGACTTTATTCTCGTAATTTTACGACTGTATTTTCATAATCTTAGAATTTTTTTAATATGTTATGACTTTATTCTCGAAATAGAAAAAAAAAACCTCTAGCCTGGCCCTAATACTCCGTCGTAAGCAACAATTTAATCCACATGTGTAAATAATGACTGAAATCTTTGGCTTTACCTTTATAACATCTTAATATGTTGCAACTCTAGAATGGAAAGAGCTCCTTAAGTTTTATTAATCATGGCTTAATGTGTCTCTTTGGATGTTTTTACCTCTCGACTTGAGTGAATGTGTAGAGACTTAGCAGGTGACAGAAGTTGACCCCTGTGTCAGCGGTATATTAAGTCCGGTTCATTAGCCCAGGCCCGACTCCATTGGCTGTCAGTTTTACTGCCTGCCTGTGTCAGCTGGCCAGTGTTAACTCTGATGGAGTGTTGTTTCCTCTGATATCATCCAGTGCAGAAAGGCAGAGAGAGCTGCATAACAGGCTCAGTGACAGGTTCTCAAAACAGGCAAGCCATGAATATGCAAACTCCTCCACAAACAGCCATGGAAAAAAAAAACCTCTGCTTGATGTAGCTGAATTTGAAAATAAGCAATTTTGCCATATCCAAGCAGCTGCATTGACACTTTCAGCAAAATTTTCCAGAGTCTCACTGTCTCTTCAATTTTATTTTTGCAGCAAAAGCGAGAGAAGAGAGTTTCTTGCCTGTTTCATCATTAAATATTAAATCATGTTTCACTTTACTGTCACAACAGAATGAAAAGAGGAGAGACATGCAAAGGGATAAAAAGAACTCATAATTGGATGTTTTTGAAATGTTAGAATATTTGTGTGTTTTTTAATTAGGCGATCTTGCACAACTAACTTGTCCTGATTGATTGATATAAGGACCTCCTCTTAGCTCCAAATGTGCTTCCAAACAGACCCGTTTGATGCAAATTAAGCAAACATGTGCCTTTGATATTGAAATGATCTCACAGCATTCCTGAAAATATTTAAGTGGACCAAATGGAACCGCATTTGCATTTCATTTTCTGTAACTGTACGTATGTGAGATTTTGTTGGGAACCAAAAAAAAGTTTTGCATTTAAATACAACTAATGCTGTAAAAAACAAATGTATGCAAAAAAAATAGAAAGAAAAGCCAATAATTAGCTCAAAACAGCTAGATTAATTTTAATCCTTAAATATTTTGCAGTTTCTCTCTAACTTGTAACATGACCCTCAGTTTAGTATTTTACCCTGTAAGAAAATATTCTAAATTCCCTATTTATTTCAGCATTATCTTATGGTTTCAAAACAAGAAAATAATGTAAATTAACTTCACTTTGCATGTTTATTTATCACTAATTGAGTGGGTTTAGTAGCAACAGCAAATGGTTGTATTTCAGCTTTAAAATGCAGTACTTTTGAAAGCTTTTGGAGAAAAAATCCTTCAAAACTCTGACTATTAGCTATAAAAATCTTTTTGAATAGAACTTGCTGCTGTTTCAGTCCACAAGTTAGAAGGCACTGCTTTCTATGTGTGACTATTACACAGCAGTGATTTGTAACTTTAAAAATTGCTAAAATTGGTGAATAGAGCTGTGTAGGCTAACAGCTAACCGAGAACCACTGTCATGTCTGAGGTCATTTATTCAAAATAAATTTCATAATTAGATTGTTAGGAACAAACTAACCTCCAGTATTCAGAGAGAAACTTAAAATATATATATATATTTTTTGTATTTAAAATTGTTATTAATGGATTATTTTGTGCCAGCTCCTATGTTTTGTTGCAGTTCCTGGAACAGGACGTCGGATAATTAAGCAACAGTCCACTACCTTTTCTTCTTAGCCTACCAAGACCTTTTGATCTACGTTCCACCCTCATCTATGGTCATGAGCTTTGGGTCAAAAGAAAGAACGAGATCCCGGATACAAGCGGCTTGAAATTAGTTTTCTCCATAGTATGTCTGGCTCTCCCTTAGAGATAGAGTGAGGAGCTCAGTCATCCGGTGAGGAATCAGAGTAGAGCCGCTGTTCCTCCACATCGAGAGGAGCCCGTTTAGGTGGCTCGGGCATCTGATTAGGATTGCTTCTGGACATCTCACTGATGAGGTGTTCTGGTCACGTCCCACCGGGAGGAGGCCTAGGAGGAGATCCAGGTCACACTGGAGGGACGATATTTCTCAGCTGGCCTGGGAGCGCCCTGGGATTCCCCCGGAGGGGCTGGCCCAAGTGGCTGGGGAGAGGGACGTCTAGGCCTCCCTACTGAAGATGCTGCCCCGCCGACCTGACCCCAGATAAGCGGAAGAAAATGGATGGATAACTTTTGTGTCTTAAGCTCTTTGTTAAGAAATAAAAATATACCACCCTGCCTGTAACATTCGCTAAAATAAACTAGTGTTATAATGAATTACCTTACTTGTCCTGCAGAAAGCCAACCTCCATGCCTGTTTTGAAGCCTTGCTCTGTCATAAATTGTCTCTACCTGTTAACATTTTTTTGTTTGTTTCCTTCTCTTGCCTCTTACTTAACAAAAATTACAGATGGTCCTCTGTTGCAACAGAAAGTAGAGGTTAGAGCGATCTACAGTATGGTTGTTCTGGCCTGTTTTAAACTATTTCTCTACTGACCGCACATTTTCAGATACATATAAAACTTGTTTTGCTAATTTTGTCCCCCTAAGTTTGTCGGCTACTCTTATCAAAAATAAGCAACTTTAGCAACACAGTGTCTCCCATTAGGTGCAACAACCTTATGTATCTTAAAGCTACTAGTTCTAAGATATGAGAATTTATGTGAAAACGCCAGAGAACTTGCATACTTGCAATTATGTTAAACAACTTCAGTGCAAAAAAATCCCAAACTCAGGAGCTGCAGCTTAGGGGTGAGAAAGTAGCTCCGCAAGCATTGCCCACTCCACAGCCCTTCTCTTTACATGAGGCAAGTTGGGTTTTGTTATGTAGGGCAGAGACAAACCTCTTCTGTGAGCCTCCTCTCCCCCTGATTGGCCCGTGACACAGCAAATGTATTTGACTACTTAATAAAGAATATTAGTGCTTTTTTGGGAAGAAGTGCTTCGAATTCCACTTAACGCCACTACCTCAAATGTTGCAGAAACCTCTGCCACACTCCCAAGTCCAGCCATCGTTTTCACTTATAAGATGAAACTGTAAGTGAGCCTTCCTGACACGACTCCATGTGTGATCATGTCTTTACAAACCAATCAGGAGGAGGCTCACAGAAGAGGTTTATCTCCACCGTTCAAAGAACAGTTACCTCTAAAAGGCACTGTAACCAAAAGAAACAAACCAAGAGCAGGAAAAACATGTGAATCAGAAAAAAAATACTTATCCAGCCATTGTAAGTTTAGTTTACATAGATACATTTATAAATAGTGTTTAATTAGTCCGTTTATGAATGTATAGATGCCTAACTTGCTGCAGCCCAATTCAAATGTAATGGCGATCTCTATAGTCACTACCTTGTCAACTCTGCTTTGCCGTAGCACAAAGATGTCTGCCTCCACAAATAGGAACCCACTACTATGTAATAATAAATAGCACTTTCTAAGGCAAGGCAAACATAAAGATTGAGACGTTCAGCTCATAGATGATAAAAAATAACACACATATGGAATATTTATTACATTTCTGTCAGTAAATCCCTGTAATTATTACACACTCTACCTTTAAAGCCTCTCTGGTTTGGTCACGGTCATGAACTAGGGGAAAGGGTGGTGAAGCCATTAACTGTACTGCTTTGTTTTTCGGAGGAAGGGGCCGAGCATTCCAGGACTCAAAGACACACTGACTTGCACTTACACTCACACATTTATCAAATATCTCTGTGCATTAACTCGAATAGTGTTATGCAAACTACCTAAACAAACTTTATACTTAGAAGACATTTAGCAGCCCTCCTACATCTAAATGCACACACACCCTCTCTCATTTGACACACTCACTGACTCTTATTCACCTAACTACTTTTACTGGAAGGCCACTCTGATAGACCCCCTCAGAAGGAGAGACGAACCATCCCGTCTGAGTCCAGGGGGAGTCCTTTAGAGGCAGCACTTCCAGTGACTTCAGTGCATTAAAGCTTTTACCTTGTGCTTCTAAAGGCTTCGGGACAGAAGCAGGCCATGCTCTTTGTCTCCACCAGGGAAAGAGGGAAAGCATTGTCTTGTGAGGACACTGATTACTTAGGAATTGGTCATCAATTATTCAAACGACAGAATACTGCATTGCCTCCACCTTTTGTGACAAGACTCCCTTTCAAGGATGGGAAGTGGAGAGACACACCCTGCCAAGTGCAAAAGAATCAATACAGGCCAAGGGAGTTGGCTTCCTTGTTTTCCTTTCGGTCTGCCTCGTTCTTCATCCAGTGTGAATTTGGGGCATTGGCATTGGCCCCTTTGAGAGGCCTTGAAGTGCCAGCTGCCGAACAGGCCACAGGGGTAAGCCGGCCACCGTGGAAGCCTGCGTGGTTTGGAACCAACCACCACCCTTTCTGTCATATTCAACCCACTCCCTTTGCTCCCTTCAGTGTCAGTTGTCTTAATTCAGCCGATTAGCTGTAAGTGAGCCTGATGAATGTCCGCCGTTCATCCGCTCACCTCTTTCTCAGAATAGCAGAGGTGGAAGTTGCCCCAAGGTTTGAGACAGACAAAAAAGGGGGGACTTTCTCCAAAGATGGGACCACCCAAGTTTTGCAGGCTTGGGGTTTTTAACTTTGTTTTTCTTCCTTGCCTCCACTCAGCAAAGTTGCCATGTTTTTCCTTGGCCCACACTTCTGGCATTTCCTACTCTCCTGCTCCTTAGTCACTGTCACTGACACAAAGCACCCAACACATACAGTGTGTCCCGATGCAGACAGACTGACCTCGCTCTGCAAACCTTCAGCACTTTGCAATATTTTTTAACAGATTATTTTCCTCACTGCTGTAGAGCCAGTCCTTATTTAGAAAGACTAGAAAACTAAAATAGGTCAAATATCCCAGTAGAAGGAGCAACTCAGCCAAAGTCGGTGTTATTACTGTATTAGTTGATGAATATCTGTATTTATTTTTTTAAAAATCCTTTAAAGAACTTTACTCTTAGATGAACAAGGTATATAGTTACTGTAATTACATTTTAGGTCTATATCTGACTCATGAGGGCTTGGGTTTGAGTGTTTTAGGAAAATTACAGCATCCAGCTTTTGGGTGACTAAACCACACATGCATCAACCATCTTTATGGGGTTCTGGTATAATGGGGGAACCTTGTAAGTTTGGCTCTGAAAAATTTAGATACTAGAAAGCAAATTCAATGTGTTGCATCCGTCCGTCCATCCATCCATCCATCTGTCCGTCCATCCATTCATCCATCCATCTGCAAATCCATCCATCCAGCCGTCTTTCCATCCATCAATTTGCCCATCTGTCCATCCATCCATCCATCCATCCATCCATCCATCCATCCATCCATCCATCCATCCATCCATCTGACCATCTGTCCATCCATCCACACCTGCATCCATCCATCCATCCATCTGACCATCTGTCCATCCATCCACACCTGCATCCATCCATCCAACCATCCATCCATCCATCCATCCATCCATCCATCCATCCATCCATCCATCCATCTGACCATCTGTCCATCCATCCACACCTGCATCCATCCATCCATCCATCCATCCATCCATCCATCCATCCATCCATCCATCCATCCATCCATCTGACCATCTGTCCATCCATCCACACCTGCATCCATCCATCCATCCATCCATCCATCCATCCATCCATCTGACCATCTGTCCATCCATCCACACCTGCATCCATCCATCCATCTGCCCATCCATCCATCCATCCATCCATCCATCCATCCATCCATCCATCCATCCATCCATCCATCCATCCATCCATCCATCCATCCAGCAGGAGTTTTTGACATTGAACAAAAATGTGAAGGAAAAAGGAAGAAAAAAAACATCTTAGAGGGAAAAAAGTAGGAGAAGGAGGGATCTGAGCAGGGGAGGGGGAAGGAGGTGGTTTGCGCTGTTTAAAGAGTTGGGTAACAATGGCTGCTCTCCAAGGCTGGCTAATAGTATCTGACACGCTGCAATTTGAAGGCTTATATCAACATTGTTTTTACAGCTGCAATTAAGCCACCTAATCAGAAGCACATTGGTCGGGACAGTCTGGGGCTGTTTGGGGGCAGACTCAGTGAGCTGCATTCAGCCCTGCGGCCAAAGCAGCCGCGCCAAGCAGGACCCGGGCTAAGTGGAGGCCAGCCAAAGGAGCTGTGGGTGGGAGATCATCCTGAGTGTGACGCACGTACACACTGTCGCACACAACGGTTATGCACTGTGCACCAAGGCCACACAGAGCCGAGCTCATTCCTATGCATGTATGCGCAAATCTTTCTCTCTCCCTTTTTATGGTAACATCTGTGTTAATTGTGTTGTAGCTGAGTGGATTTCCATGTTTGTTCAGCGGATGTTTCACAGAGCAAAAGGAAGGAAAGCAAGAAACTGTGAATATGAAAGAAAAAAGGGAACATCTGCATGTGTGCGGTCGCCTCAGTCCCCTCCGAGATTCACCCCACCCCTCGTCAGGGCCGGTTGCCGAGTCACCCAAGTCTCAAATGGCTCTGAGCACACACACACTTATGGAGGGAGAACAGGACGGTGCTCAGCTGGGGCCAAAGTCAACAGATGAGCTGGTCTGAACTGGCTTGCTGTGTGTTCTGATTGTAAATTGCACTGGTGATGATTAGAGAACTCCAGCACAGGATGTCGGCTCTTAAACTGTCCAGAGAAAATAATTTTCTTCTATGTTCAGGAAACTTTTTTTTTTCTTCTTTCTCTCCTCTACACTCGTCCCCAAACCCCACTTTAATTTAAACATCATGGGCCTGAATGTGAGACAGCAAAAGGACTTGTGTTTAAATGGGTTTAAGGTCTCCAAAGCATGAAAAACACAGACAATACAGCTTCTTTTTCAGTTGTATCATTTGGGTGCACGCCCAGATCCATACATTATTCACAGTTTATTTATACATACATTACTGCACAAAAGTCTTTAAACACCCTTGATTTGTTTACAGGTCACTTTCAAGGAGCACCAGTTCTCCAGGTTTCTGAAAGTATTTATATATCTTTGGGTTTTTATTTCATATTTGGTGCAGTCCTCGTTGCCGGGCATGACAACATGTTTAGCCTTTTGTGCATAAATATCAGAAAAGTAAATAAACCAAGAAATGTCAGTCTAAGAAATCCGTAGCAGACGAGAACTGTCTAGCCTGGCATCCTTAAAGAAAAAGGGAATATCAATACTTTCCATTGATGCTTCTGGCTTCTGTGTAGCTTTGTGTCTTCCTGAAAGGGGTGGTTGCTTTTAACATATTTTCACGTTTTCTGTCTTTATACAAAACATTTTTTTTTCGGATCTCTGTTCTTCTTGCCTGGACTTCTGCTTCTGCATCAACTCCTACTTTAGATTTTCCCTCCGAATACTCCTGCGAGCTGGGGTTAGGAAAGAAGGAGAAGACGATGAGAAAAAGAGAGCAGTGGACTGCTGGAAGAAGCATGGTGAGCTAGTGAAAGGAAAGTGAAATGGCGTGCTCAAAGATGCCCCTGTACATTTAGAGTATGTTTGGCTCAACCTGCTGCTGTGAAGCAGGATTCTCCACCATGAACAGAATCAAAAATAAATATTGATCCAGGCCCAAAATGAGCAACTTGATATGTGCTTTAGAATGGCTTTGTCTCCATTCAAACCCAGGTTTAAAGCCTTGCAGGGCAGCATAAAGACAGAAAATACAAAAAAACAAAACAAAACGGTCAGTTCAGGTGTTTTATAAAAAAGTGAGTCAGGAAATTGTCTATATACCAAACTGAACGATTGTTGTTCTCTACTTCAAAAACAATTTAGATTTTAAAATGTAAAAACTTTAAATTTTTAATTTCTCCGGACCCTTACTGGTTGTTGATTTTCTTTATTCAGACCCCGCTGATTTTTAATTGGTTACCCCTGCCCTAGAAGATAAGTCAACCATCAACTCTACACTGTAACAATGGTGTGACACCACCTATATGGACATAAGCATAATCTCTTCATTGTATATTTAATAAATTAATTGAACTTGATTGATCTCATATGGAGAAAATTACCTCTGCATTTAACCCATCCCCTTCAGGAACAGTGGGCTGCCATCGTGGGGCGCCCAGGGAGCAATCAGGGGTTAAGGTCTTGCTAAGAGTCCCAGAGTGGGAGTCTGTGGGAGTGGGTTTCAAACTCACAACCTCAGGATTCCAAGCTCTATGCCCTACCCACAAGCCCGTCACTCCTCTTTTAAGGTAGCAGGTCGGTAAGGGTTTGTGCAATAGAACCAGAGGTAGATGGGGACAAACGATTGTTACTCTTTATTACCCACTTTTTTACTTCATAAAATCACATATTGTTCTTGATCCACTGAGTTTCTTCTGCAAGGCATTAAAGCAGAGACAATTCTGCTTGGCAGATAATGTCCCACATTCCTGCACTGGTACATAAAGGCCTTTCTCTGACACCTTCATTGTGAGTCTTTTCACCACATTGTTTTTCCAAATTCAGATTTATGTCCTTGTTAAACATTTGGCCATTTCCACCACTAACTCATGTAAGTCATGCACAAACACATGTCTGGAAAAATACAGCTGCTAAGAGGAAGGTAAGAAACAGTGTGTCACTGTTTGCTTGAAGCAGTTTTATTTCCTCCTTTCATGTATTTACCTGCATATAGATGTCCAGCTTGGTTAATTTATAGGAAGTACCCCCCAAAAAACTTTTGAGACCAGACACAGATCAGCTGGGTTGGGTAGATTAAACTGGGGATATCTTAAGGTGAGTTGTTGCACTGGAATTTATTTAGGGGTATTGGATTAATGGGAAATTGATTCAAACGTACTTCACACTTTTTATTAATTCATTCTACCCTGTTTCATTTGTATTTTACACTACACACACTTTAGGTTTTGGGTGAGAACTTCCCAAACTATGAACCTTTAAAAGCCCTATGAATGCTACAAGGATACATGTTTTCTTTATGTTCACTGAGGGTTAGGCTAACGTTAAATTCAAATCTAAGCAGGGAAAATAGGCATCTCTATTGAAACAGCACCCTCAGACCTCAGCTAACTTTCCCTAAATGTACTGCGCCTGTTTCCCTTTCATTTCCTACATTTTCCTTCATTTGTTTTTGTCCTTTCTCTTTTATCTTCTTCCCCATTTCTTTGTATTTCAAGGCTGTTTGGGAAAATGGAGAGTTTCTCCTCAGCTTCCCAGCTTGTGGTTCACCAAAACAAATAAATAAATTCATGAGGGCGCAAGCATTCATTCAGGGAAGGCCGTTGCACACCCCACAACCACATTTAGGATGAGAGATGGACAGAAATGCTTTCTGAGCAGAGGGAGGAGACAGTGTGTTAAAAACTAATCAAGGCACAACTCGGAATGATCTGAATAATAATCGGGTATTCTTCAGATTGATTTTGTCTGCAAGTCATTCTACTTTAGGTAACTCAGACGTCTGTGTGCCACAGCCTGCTATAGGAGCAGTTTAGATAACTTTTCTAGCAGGGAATCTGTTAAAAAAAAAACAGTGTAGTCCAGAGGAGAGTCCACTGCTGTGTACAGTGGTTTGCATTAAAACTGCAGTCATGGTTCCTCAGGGCCTAAGTGTGTTTCGAGGTATGTGTGAGAATTCAGTGTTTATGAGAGAGACTTGGATGTGAAAAGACCCAGATTTATACGTCGTGCTTTTGAAATATCCCCGAGACATGTTGGAGGCAGCGAGGGGATTTTAGAAAAGTCCTCTCCGGTTTCTCTACTTCAGCATTTTATCCAGGTGAGGACATTACGCTGTGACAAGAGCCATTAAAATCCCTCCTCCTCATTTCCTACTCACTCTCCACTGGCTCCTGCTTTTCTAGGCTGCCGGATCATCTTCACAGAAACCTGGAAGATTGTTTCTCATGATGTTTATTTAACCAAAAAATTCATATGGATGCATAATATTCACCAAACCCAACATACAGAGAGATTTCTTTTCCAATAAACACATCTAAATTATTTTTTTTATCTCATAACATACTGGTACTCTTACAATCAGTTATCAGATATACTTGGAGCTCACATTCAGCACTTCTCCTAAGAGCCGTCCTCTTATCTCGTTATGAGTAAAAAAAAAAAAGAGGGTCTGAAATATTAAAATCCACATGCTTGATTTAATAATCTGAAAGTTTGAGTTAAGAATAAAAATGTAGTAGAGCCAAATGTTGTTCCCTGACATTATTAGGACAAAAAGCACCAATTCAAAGGACCCTGTTTGTGGATCCATTTGCAAATCAAAACTGTGGAATGGGAGAACTATTCACCTCTCTAATGATAGTAATAACGAAGTATTTTTTTTTATCCCAGTGAAAATTCACAAGCTTATGGGTTATTTTGAAGTAAGCTTGATAATGAGTGTGTAAAGGCTACATTAAGCAATGGATGTGGATCGCTACATGAAAGTTTAGCTGAGTCCACGACTCATGAAATAAGATTTTAGGTTTGAGAATTGAGAAGATATTAAGACTAGACTAGATAAAGACAGGAAAAGCAAAAGAAGAAAGTAAAAAGGGACTCACACAATGTGACATAGGGAAAGGACAAAAGGTGAAAAAATTGTGCAATGTGTTTTCTTTTCAAATGCCTGTATCTTTAAAATTCACTTGTTCTCTGTTTTTACTGCTATTTTCAAAGGGCCCAATGCTTACCATTTACTGGGGGCCCACATTTCACCCACTCACAGCGGTCTGTGCGTGGGTGTGGGGGTGGGGGGGTGGGGGGGGAGCTTGCATTGCAGCATCTTTGCTTGTATGGGTCATTTCTGCCCAGATTAAGTCCATCACAAAGATTCTAGTAAATGTTACTCACATTGTTAAAAAAATATATATATATTAAAAAGGGCCACTACTTGGCCATGAATTAACCCCCCATCAACATCATTATTCTTTCTTTTTTGTCTTTTTTCCTGTTTGTAACATTAATTTGTAAACTTAGGCACATACTTTTCTTGCTAAATATGGAAAAGTTACTCTTTTTTTAAGGAGGAGTTGGCGACCTTAACTTGAGCTACCGTCTGTGCCAACACCTAAAGAGAAACTATTCAGGTCTGAGGAAATGATGACGAGCTGTTCATCTCGTGCCAGTCCTCTCTTTGTGGGTATGGATTTTTAAGCGAACTGGAGGACATAACCGATCTTTTTGGGTGGTTTACTAGATGTGAAACCGCACAGAGTGTCCTTGGGAATAACTGGCTGGTTGTGTCTCCTTTAGTTCTGGCAGAAGCAGGAAAACCACTGCAAACTGCTCCAGCTGTACCCAGTATGGACTCGTTTGTTGATTTTGGGATGGTGAGAGGTGTATGGAAGTCCTGAAAGACAAATGAAAAGAACCTATTTTCTATGTGTGAATTTTCTGCTGACCATACGATCTATAAATCGAGAGGAAGATTGTGTGAAAATATATGTGTTTTTAATTCATTATTTGTATTTTGGATGAAAAACAAAATTAAGTCAAACTAAAATTAACTTTTTTCTTTGAACAAAAATAAATACTTTTGAGGGGCAGATGATAATGAAAAAAAAAATTGCTTCAATTAGAATTAAAGATAATTTATATATATATAATTTATATATATATATATATATATATATATATATATATATATATATATATATATATATATATATATATATATATATATATATATATATATATATATATATATATATATATATACACCTAAATATATATATATATATATATATATATATATATATATAGGTGATGGCTAACCAACCAGACATCGTGTTGATCGACAAACAGCAGAAGAAGGCAATAGTGATAGATGTGTCAATCCCAAGCGACAGCAACATCAAGAAGAAAGAACACGAGAAGCTTGAGAAATACCAAGGGCTGAAAGAGGAGCTAGAAAAGATGTGGAAAGTAAGAGCAGCAGTGGTGCCAGTGGTAATTGGAGCACTGGGGGCTGTGACCCCCAAACTGGGAGAGTGGCTACAGCAGATTCCAGGTAAAACATCAGAGGTCTCTGTCCAGAAGAGCGCAGTCCTAGGAACAGCTAAGGTACTGCACAGAACCCTCAAACTCCCAGGCCTCAACCCATATATATATATATATATATATATATATATATATATATATATATATATATATATATATATATATATATATATATATATAATTAATATTAACCCTAAGGCCAAGGGGCCTTTTCTGTAACCAGGGTGTTAAATTTTTACATTTTTTTTACATGTTTTTTAATTTTTACAATCTTTCAGTTCAACATCAGATGGGGTAAATAAGAAAAATGTTTTAAAAGTTTCAGATTTGTAAGTGCACAAAAATGTTGCTATTTGATCTATGTTTGATCTATGTGGATCTTGTTTCTACTACCTAGTGATTAAAAGAGGGTAGAGAAAATTAGTTTTTAGAATTATTTATACCTCCCTTTGAGTAAAAGTAAGAAAGTTAGTATACATTTATTTGTAAAGTACAATCAAGTGGCAAATTAATTCAAAGTACTTCATATCATAAAAAAAAATATAAAAAATTATTAAAAACATCAATCAAGTACACAGCAAATAATCAAAACATCAGCATCATCACACAAAATCATTCATTACTATTATTATTACTAGAAAAACAATCGATTAATAATAATAATAATAATACAAAAAAAAAATATATATATATATATATAATTTTATTTTATTTATTTATTTTTTTTCTGTAAACAGGTCTTACATTTTTTTAAGAAGGAAATTAATTTGACAAAATCTGAAAAATAGGTATAATTTTAAGCCATTCCAGGTTAAGTAAAGTATTAGACACATGTTTCGAAAACAATAAGAACAACATGAATATAGAGATAAAATTTTGCAGATTATGGATCAAAAGGTGAGTTGCTTTATGTGCTATGGTTGGGCTTCATTATCCAGCTGCACTTTTGCACTTTGGGTCAAAAGAAATTGCCTTATTTTCCCTTACCTAAAATGGTGTGGGATACAGAAGCAGCTCTAATCCCCACACAGCCGTTGTGTTATTTCTAATTTATTGGACAAAGCCTATGATATGTAAGTCCTGATAGAACTTCAGGAGGTTCACACAAACCCCTGCGCAGTTTGGATTGCGTATTAATATTTAAAATTCAGCAGCAAAGTTAGCACCCAAACAGCAGCTTGGTCTCGGTTACAGCCGGGTTTCTCAGTTCCTTGTTTTGCGCTGGGGGTAATTTTAGAGGAATTGCTGAACAGGACGCCTTCAGGCAAACTCTGGAAGATGTACGGATTCAGCAGGTCCTACGAAACAATCAAGCAACAATTTCCCACATTTTCATTTTAACTTTTTAAATAATGCAGGTATTTTTATATCTAATGTTTCAGGATAATTATTCCACCTTGCTGTATGAAGGTTCAGTTTCCATGCTGCAGTGTGCACCACATGGAGGCTATTGTTAATAGGAAGTGCACATTTCCAGTAATTTCAGCACATTGTAATGAGTTGGGGTGTTGCATCGAGTGAATAGTCAATAACCCTGATCGATGCTTGAACACTTGGAATGCCACAGGGCCTGACAGATATGAATCATATTATTTTTGGAAGAGGGAATGATAGATTAACTGGATTTGTTATGTTGAGGGAATTTAAAGCCAATATTTTTTTTTCCTATAGACAATTTGGAGGTCCAGGTTTTGTGATTTCTAATCAAATAACCCGAGGCAGAAAAAACTTTTTCTTCTATATTCCAAAATAAACCCACATATAATTTAGAAACTCACAATGGGCTCCACAGTTGGGTTCTTATATTAATACTGCGTCATTTGGAACAGCGGCTCTCCATGTTTCGATTTGATTTTTCATAACGATGAGCTACTTCATGTTTAAATAATTTCATGGTACACTTTTATCTACTTAAGAGAGGCGATTAGGTTGAAGCATTCAGATGTGGTCTAAATTGAAAAAGGTAAAACAATTAGGCTGCCTTGTGGCTGTCAGTCAGCGCATTGCTGCAAGGTGTTCTATGAGGTGAAACCAAGCAGGCGGACTAAGGTAGAGGTGGTGTAGGGAGATGGAGAGGCCAGGCAGTCAGCGGGCTACACTAGAGCAGCCGAGTGCTGGGGAGGGAAACACCATTGTACTGTTCGTTTGGAGACATTCTGTCAAAGTCAGCACCGGCTGACACCTCGGATCACAGTTTGATAGACGGAAGAGTAGCTCTCACTGACTAGGTCCTATTAAGGTGGATGTTTTCAAAGTTTGGGCCAGGCACTGGGGAAAAAATAGGAAGGACACAGAGGGGAAGTGGAGCCTGAGTGGAGCTGACATGCTTCAAGACCCTCTTCCCCAAACGCGCTGTCGGGGGTCAAATCGCTTTCTTTCCTGCACCCAGTCTGGCTTCTTGTCCAACTCACTGAATGTCTAATAGAGAGAGAGCTGAGATCGCCACACCGCGTTGTGCTAACACTCACACCCCAACCCTAACTAAAAATAATGCTAATCTGCTGGGTGACGAGCAAGCATGAGTGCATTTTAACACACAAGCTCACAGGCTTTCAGGCAAACATGCATGCACACAGTTTTTCTGCATATATATAGCTGCAAAAAGAGTCCAGCTGGATTAGTTTACATAGGTTTTTCATGCAAGACTCTTTTTACCCCTCTGCATCCCTTTCTCCTGGATCAATGCTCTCCTGCTGTCACAGTGGAATGAGCAGGCAGAGGCAGCTCAGAGAGGCCTGCTGGACCAACACAGGCACAAAGGCATTAAGAGGTAGCAGCGGCGGAGGAGGAGGGGGCGGCGGATTATGTGGCAATGCTTAAATGTGTGTGTGTGCCGTACTAGTCGTCAGAAAGGGGCCAAATGCACACTACACCTTGACCACCTATTATGAAGCTCTTTGCCGCAATGTCAAGTGAAAGCAAGTTAATTGGGTGAAGCTGTAGAGCATGTTAGGGCAGTGGTTGAGGGCTCTCCAGTCTGACAGTTGAGTGTCAGCGGGACGCAGTCAAGTGTGGCTGAGAGAAAGAGCGCTGTCACCGGGCCCTAAAGCTGGGCCGCTGGGGTAGCTGGGGAGGGAAAGCAGCTCCCCGTCTGCACACAGACACACACACACATCAACACGTAAAACACACACTGATTCAAACACTTAATTACATTCACCTATCACCTCTGCTGCACGCCCTCTCCTTCTGTCACAAATCATTTTATAGGAAATTAGATAAAAACACATTCCCTTAACTGTGCATTTTTCAATATACATTTTATTATTATAAGGATAATGACACCAATTTAAATGACACAAAATACAATAATTATTTAGTTGTTAATATGTTTTAAAAAAGCAATATTTACAAGTGAATCAGTTCTTTTGTTTTTGCAAAAGGAGATTTTTCTTAATTCAGTTTTTCACACTTTGAATGGTTCAGGTGAGAGAATAATTCTTAGAGATAATCAGTACATAAAATATTTCTATATGTAGATAATATTGGGGAAAATAAACTTAATGTTTCAAAAATATGGAAAAGATATCAAATTATGACATTAATGAATACATTACAGCAAAAGTATTCAAACCTCTGGAACTTTGTCACATTTTATCACATCGCAGTATTTTATCAGGATTTTTTAGCCAGACAAATATAAGTTAGGGGATAATCCAGAATTGTGGGAAAATATTCTGTTATCTTATCATTTCTTGCTAAAGAAAAACAGCCAACAGCCGCATATCTCCATTCTAATTTGAATTTCAACTTGCCTTTAATACACTTTAATTCTAGCTTTTAATTTTTGTCATTGTATCTGTTTTTCAGATGGTTTTCCTGAATCTCCGCTCTGCAGACTCTTAGCAGGTTCTCTTCCAAGAGTGTCCTAGATTTAGCTCCATTTACCTCTTTAATCAGATCCATTAATCTTCACGCTAACTGCTGAAGTAAAGGTCCTCCTCCACCCCATCCACCCTGCCTCAACAGCGTTATAACGCTGCCGGGACAGTTTATTATGGGTGTTAGTTTAAACCAAACAAAACCAGTTCAGTCTTTCGTTTATTCTGACTTGAGCTCTTTCTTCTTCCCATTGTGTTTCTGTATTCTCTGGCTCTCTTCAGGAATTCTCTCAAATTTTCCATGAAGTTCAGATTAGTGGAATGATTGTCTAAACTTTTCTGTAGAGAGAGATCTTCTTACCTGAGATGCTGATCCCTGTAGGTAATCCCAGATTACCATGGCTGTATCAGATAGAGGTGATGATCATGAGTTGACAGAGGTAGTAACTAGGTAAATTTACCTGGTTAGTACTTTACTGTACTTTTTAGTTTAATTAAATAATATTCATGGTGGGGATTGTGGTGAGATGCCTGATTATTAAAGTTTTTAGGTGAAAATACAGAAAACAGTGGATATCAGCACGGGAAATTATTTGTTATTTTGTAACATATATGCATGATAAATTGTAAAGGTTGTTTTAATAAGTTTATGTTTAAACAATATTAGAAACTTTGTTACTTCTGCCCAAACGTATTATCCTGTAATCATGTTATGTATTCCTATTTATTTCTATAAGATTCATAATACCAGAATTAAAACATAACTCTATCTGGTTATACAGTTTCCAATATTAAATCAGATGTTAGAGCCAACAGTTAGTAACTGATTAACCATTTTACCAGGGGTGGGTGGTATTCTAGAGGAGATGTTAGAAAAAAAACTCACAATATTTGTTTAGACAATATTGTGTCAAATTACATATTGCAATATTTCATTAGAAGGTAATGGTATTGATTTAAAAGTCGATATTATTTGACATTTTTAAAATAAAAAATATGAACAATGCAGCCCCCAGAGCATGTTTTTTTTGGTTTGTGCAGGAAAATTCCTCTCCGATTAGGCAGACAGCTTTTACCACAACCCTCCTTATTCAGCCCTCCTCTGGAAGAACTGTTTTGGCCTTCCCCTTATGACCTTTTTTTTTTTACTTTTGCTTGAGTAAAAATATGATAATGTAGTGCCACTCTTGCTTGAGTGAGATTATTTTAAGTTAATCTGCCTACTTCTTTATTTTTACTCCTACTTTAGTGATTTCTTGGGTGACTTCTGGGTACCGAGGTCAGAGGAAACAGGGTTTTCTCAGCTTCTGCTCAAAAATTGTGGAATGAGCTCCCCCCCTTCATTAGACAATCCTCTTTACTGTCTATTTTTAAAATCTAGTTTTATTCTTTGGTTTTTAACACAGCATTAGCCTCTCTCTGTTTTTGTGTACATGGTTTGTTTTAATGTTTTTTATTTGATTTTATGTGTTTTAATTTATGTTATTATCTTTGTTTTATTTCTTCACACTTCTATGTTGATTTGATACAATTTTAACTTTACCTGATATGTACAGCACCATGTGGCTGCTGTGGTTTATTTAAAGGGCTTTATAGATAAAATTGAGTTGAGTACTTTTTACTTTGACTAAACTAAAAAAAGTTAAAGTAGAATTAGAGCAGAGCTACGTTTCCTTGAGTAAAGTCTTTAGGTATTCTGCTCACCTCTTTCTGTTGGTTGGTTTGCAGTTTTTGATATGAAAATGATTCAGCAAAAATTTTTCTGTTAGATGTTTAAAGATTTGGATGTTGGTTTAAAAATTAATCCTGCTTCAGATCTCCTCATAACTTTTCCCAAGCAGCGGTGTTTTTAAAGTCGTAGGGAAATCAGATTATAATGTCAAATAATTCTGGCTTAAACATCATATATATAAATGTACTTTCTATCACTGATAATGTTCCAAAATTCAGAAAATTTCTATTTCAACAAAAAGTGAAAATGGTCTTAAAATCTGTGTTTTTGTTTTCGTTATCTTAAACAGGCCAGTTAGTTATATGTCAGCCTGAACACCTAAATTCGGCCAATCACATTTTTTCGATCATAGCATCTTGATTCATATGTCGCAGTTAATATATGCAACGGTTTAAATAAGAAATAAGAATAATTTCCTTTCCCATTGAGTTCCGTCCCAGTGTTCACGGGGATGGACATCTGTGTCTTCAGCAGGCGTAGAGCTAACAGAACTGGCAGCGTTGCGAGGCAAGGGCTCAAACATGTACGGCTGTAAGCCTTCTACACCAAACCAAGCTTCTGCCGCCCTGGTGTCCTCTTCCAAAACATCTTCGTTCCTGCTTTCCTCCTCTAAATAAAAAATGTATGACAGAGGAGACTCATCCAAGACCTCCGACACAAAACTCTCCTCCTTGACAGTGTCGTTGCTAAATCACCAATTTAGTGCTACTTGGTCCCAATGGCACTAGCACTAAGTTGCTAACTGGTTAGCAAGATGCTTCCGACAAACCGGCCACAATCAAACTTGCTTGCGAACCTTTCGCACAACGATCCCACCCCCTTGATAATCGACCAATCACATTCACTTTATTCACTTGTGTAAAGTCGTGCACCACTCGGGAGAATTCGGAAATGCAACGGTTGGAACAGCCGCTTCCCTACGACTTTAACATTGGGCTTGACACGGGTGGAGTTAGGTAGCAATTGATTTTGTTAAAGGTTAACAGAGTAAAAAAGAATGAATATAAATATATGCCACACTTTTCTGATTTCTTCTTCTAAAAATCCAGCTTTATCGTAGCCTCATAATTACAGTGCTGTTTGTTTGTTGAGGTCTTACATTAAATTACAATAGAATAAAATATGCTCAGTGGGCTCTGTGTATTTTTTCAAGGCTCTGCATAGATCATTATGCTGAATATTAGGTTTTTTTGACTCTATTCTAAAATGTTAAATAGGATTGGGCAGTCTATTGAATATTGTCACCTGCCCCCTTTTCCACTGGTTTGATAGACCCCACTTTCCCCACTACTCAAGTAATTTAATTGTAAGTAGCAGGCTGCTTGGCGACGTATTGACGATCCTAAGCGTTACTGAACGAAAAATGCCCAGAAGTACCTGGCTTTAAGTGATTCCCCAGGGAGTGTTGTGGAGCATGCCTTTAGACAGCAACGGAGGGCTGCAGGAAGCCCATTTATCTTCCTAAAGCTCACATTCAATCTCCATCAGGATGTTGGATGGAAATGAGGTGGACTCTTTTGTACCATTCACACCCCATAAGGGCTACTCAGTGCCCTGCTCTCAAAATGACAAAAAAGAGCCTAATTAGAGAGGACTGAAGGGTATGATAGGAGGACGGTCATGGCAGCCGGATCGTTTTGTTCTACCCCATGTTACGTCTGCGGCTGTAATATTTCAGCTGAGCAGAGTGAGAAGGGGGCACGGCAGAAGATGATCCCCTGCTATGGGTGCCTCAACATACTCAACGATCCATAATGTAGGGCCTTACTAAACTGATGGGCCAGAACACAGTCTCTATTCTGAAAGGCACAAAGCATTTGACAGGCCTGTTAGGACTTTGTCTGACCACAGTCACCTGATTAGGCTAATGTCAGGGATCATGCAGGAAAAGACTTTTACAGGCAATCATAAACTCTTTTGAAATGGGCAGGTTTGTTCAGTAAATTCACAGATAATTTATGCATTTTAACTGCAGCTAATCAAAGTCATAGTGAATAATACAAACATTGTGGATGTGTAAAGAAATTCAATTAGGAAAAATCCAGCCTTTAATTTGACAAAATATATCAGAGGGAGAAGAAAATTCCCGAATTGAAAAGAGAAGTTTCCCTCACAAAGGTGATGATACGACATGCAACATCCTTCAAACAGTAGAACAATCGTATTTTTCTCCTTAAACATTTTACAAATGTGGATCTAACAGAGAACCGTATCCTTCATCACCACCAACTTTTCAACCCATCCATGTTAAAGGCACACTATGCAACATTTTTCAGTTAATTAATGTGTTCCATAACGTTTTGGATGATTTAATGAGTCATTTCAGGTTGAACAAAGGTATTCTCGGCCGCCCTGGTGGTCTGTGGGGGAAATACCGCACTTGCAATTGCAGGAGCACCGACCCGCACCCACAGGCTCAGAAGTCTCGCGAGAGTCGGTCTTGCTTTACGGCGAGAACTGCTACACGCCCCAGTTAAAAGCATGCTCATTGCTAGCACAGTGGCACAGTCTTTGTGCAGTGCTGCTTTCACACCGGACGCAGCAAAATCGCGTCTGCTGCTTCATTTTTACTGCTTGTACCAGTTAGTTCTGACGCACGGCTGAAGCAGCTTTGCTGCTCTGGCTTCGTGGTGCAAAAGTGTGTCTGACGCACGTTGGGCGGAGCTTCCCTATACTTTCTCTGCCTTGCAGCTATATTTGCTATGATCAGTGGGAATAAAGTAGTTTTAATATGTTTTTAAGTGAGAAAATACACCTGAAAACGTAATCAGTGCAGTCAGTTCATTCAGATTATAATCCTGCCTTCCAATATTTTTTCTGTCGTAGCCGCTCAGACCCCCACATACCAGCGGTGCGCCGACAGTAGGAATCCCTTCATCAGCAGCCTCTGGCCGGGTCACCTCCTCGCGGTTCACCGCGGCAGCTGGTAGGTGTTTTTCATCTAAATAATCCAAACTGCAGGCAGCAGGATAATAAAAGCCAACATATTCTGCCGGCAGATTTCTGCATTTTAAGTTAATTTAGGCGTCAATAAACTGTTTAAGAGGAGTGATCTTAGCGCTCTGATCATCAGCGCTGTGTCTCTCTCCCTGCCAGCTCCCAGATCAGCTTCTCTGATTGGTTGACGCGGCGCGTCGAGCAGCAAAAATTCAATTTTTCCATCTCGAGCAGCAGCGCGTTTGCGGTCAGATGCTTAAACGCGCCCGACGCGCTGCTTCAGCTGCTCAGACGCGCTGCGCCTGCTGCTCAAAACGCGCTGCGTGACCTTTTGCTGCGCCTTGACGCGGGTCAACCATTGACTTTGCATGTAAACTCGCTGCTTCTGTCGCGCCAGCTGCGTCCAGTGTGAACGCAGCATTAGTCATTCGTTGCGTTCGCCTGTCTGCTAAGCTCAAAACAATCGCGCCTGGCTTGACGGAGAAACCAGGAGAACAGCTGAGCATATTTACGACAGTGCACTTTTACTTTCGCCCTCTGGGGGAAGCCTCGCTGGAAAATCAACACCGGTTGCATAGTGTACCTTTAAAATTCAATGATTCTTTGACAAGTCATAGAATGAAATCCAGACGTCCCATCTCATCTGCTACCTTAGGAACACGACTGAAGAACCTCTAAAGAAAAGGCCCCTCAGGAGGAATCCTGATCAGTTGCTAAAACCAAATCAACTGAATCCTTTAGACATGGAGGAGCAGCAGCTTCACTCCAGGCCTGCTCAGGATTAAGGAGCTAATTGGTCCATCTACATCCCCCCAAGCACGAGACGTTATTTATACATTGTTTTTTTTTTAACTTAATTCGTCTTGATTTAGCCCAGAAATCATTGTTTAAAATTGGGCTGTTTGGTCGGTCGATTTTGTTCCACGTTAGTCCAATAATAGACTTTGAAAACACGTTTCAACAGTCTGAAAATTACAGCTTTTCAACCCAATGTAGACGTTTGGACGTAAATTGTGTCGTCTTTACAATGTCCTTTTAAAAATTTTTGCTCCTTGGGACAGCAGTGACCTGCCACCCTAAAGAGGAGGCTCATTTCAGTTGCTTGGATCTGCGATCTAATTCTGTCATTTCACTTGTTCAGAAGTACGTATCAGACCAGTATATTGAAAGGTTTGCTTTTTGGTTGGCTAATTCTTTAAAAATATTACATTGAGGGTCTGGTGTAAAATTAAAACATTTTCATGAGATCTTTGATCATTTGATGCCCTTAGCAGTTTGCTTATGCCTTGGGTTGGCTGTACTGCAGCCTACAGGTTGTTCATGGCTCTAAATGCTTCAGTGTGCTTAAATTATTTAAGTAAATCATTCCTCCACCTTAGGGGTGGGTAGAATTTCCAATAATTGTACTTCCGAAAAATTAGAAATGTATTTAGTAAAAAGGCTACTTAAGTAATAAGTAACTCATCAGAAAATCTGATATTCAAAATCATACAATAACGACAGACAACAAGTTCAAACAATGTGCAAACTCTGGTATTCAGGGTGGCCGCGGGTCCTTAAAAAGTCTTAAAAAGTCGTAAATCAATTTTTCTCACAATAAGGCCTTGAAAAGTATTAAATTGTCTTAAATTAATTTTGCATGGGTCTTAAATATTTGTGTGTCATGTCACCGTGAAAATGCTGGCAATCTGTTCTGCTAGGTCGAATATTTTTTTCCGGTAGCCTATGCGCTGCGTTGTCTATGGTTAGGTCAGAGCTTAGCCTACTGTGGCACCGATAGCCACTCGACGACTTAAACATGGGGAAATGCAAGTTCAATCACAAATGGCTAGAAAAGAATGAATATTCTTGGTTACGGTCGGTGCCTCGCAGCGCTTATGAAGCTAGCTGCATTGTATGTCGGAAGAATATCAAGCTTGGGACAACGGGGATCAGAGCAGTTGAATCTCACGTACAGAGTAATAAACATAAAGACTATGTAAAAGCACGCCAGCAGCCTGCAATTGCTAGTTTCTGCTCCACCGTTTCCACCACAAGCAACAATGTTAACAGTACAACGCTGAATGTTACAATAGGAAATCTACAGCTTGCAACAAGCGTGCCATCTGAGCTCCGAGCAATTTGTGGCTCCACGCCAACACTCCGAGCAGAGGTGATTTGGGTGCTGAGGACCGTGACAAGCCACCATTCATTCAGGTCTAATGACAGGATTGAAGAACTGTTCAAACCAATGTTTCCACATTCGGGGCTTGTACAGTCATTTACTTGTGAAAAAGACAAAACCAGATACGTAGCTAAATTTGGGTTGGCGCTAGAGACTGACATTTTTTCGGGAATCCCATTGGTCACGGGATTCCCGTGGGATTCCCGTGGGATGGGAGTCAGTATTAGTAACGATCACGTGATTGGGACGGTACAGGATTAAACATTAACGGGAGCAGACGGGAGCGGGAGCAAACCGATAATAACAAAAAAAAAAAACTAGGATCAATGCCAAAAAATAAATCAAAATAAAATAGAAAGAAAAAAAATCCAGTACTGGCGCAGCGCCGCCATTTTGTAGTTTTTTTCCTTTAAGCCTACACTATAATGCGAGTGAAAAAAACTACACGACCCAAAAACCAACAGTGATTCTGCTCTGAGTTTTTCACCCGCGCTCAAAAACAACAAGAATGGGGCTCTGTTCGAAATCCTGGGCTGCATCCTCCAAGGACGCGGTCTACTTAGACTGGATCCTTTGAAGTCCGTGAAAATAAGGAGACAGGAAGAGTTTTGGCTGTGAATTCGACCAGGTCTACCCTTCAGCGGGTTTTATCGCCGTAAGGTCTGTTGCCAGCAACCGCGAAAGTTGACACACAAAGCAGGAAAAGAATGAAAACCGAAGTTTCCAAAACTGTTTGTTTATTTATTTCTTTTTTATTGTAAAGTGAACAAAGACTGATGAGAATCCAGAGTGGAATAAAGGTTCCAACCACCGGGAGCAGGAACTAATCAAATCAAATGTAATGATAGAAACCTTAGTCAGTTAAATAACCTGCTGCTGTCATTCTGCACATCTCTGATGTGGCTGCTATTTTCAAATATCCATCACTGTAAAAATGTCCAAAACTGCATATTGGTTATTTATTCTCCAGTTTTATATTGTTAAAACACTTTACAGAATTGTATTTTATTTTATTTTTTTTTAACTCTTCCCTATGATGTTATTCTTATACATTTTTCTAAGGTCCACATTTGTGTGACCATTTTCAATAATCTTTCTGCTGCTGTAAATTTGCCCATTGTGGGACAGTAAAGGGATTTTCTATTCTATAAAAGGGGTAGAAATATATAAGTAAATCTAAACAATGTATGTATTGAAAACATATCTGCAAAATCTCTAATATTCAACAAGAAAAAAATCTTAGTTAAGCCTATTGTGCAAAACAGCAATAAAAAGATAGAACTCCTATCAGATTTATAGTCCCCTCTCTACAGATCTATTAGAATCTGTCCTTAAATTACAGCCAAACCCATTTACACAGTAACAGATAAAAACCTTTAGATAAATCAAACATTACCGCCACATATCTGACTCAATAACCATTAAAACAACTATTTTCATTCATTTAAGATGAAACTATTCACAGACTGGATTATATTAAACTGAACTTCCAATTTTCACCACTGTTCGGCGCCAAGTAACCTTTCCTCTGATCACGGCTTGCTTGGTCTCGCAATGAATCCTGGGTAAACCAAGGATACCGAGGATACATCGACACCCGTCCTTCAAATCGGGCAAAAAGAAGGACGCATTTTAAGGCCGCATAACGAGGACTCTTGGAATCCGACCAGACCTCTGCGCCGCACTATGACGTAATCGTACTCCGAATCTGGCCGCGTCCTAGGTTTTCGAACAGAGCATGGGAGTGGTGTGGGAGCGGGAGTCATTCTGAATGGGAGCGGGATTGGAGTGGGAGTAATTTCACCAGGAGTGGGACAGGAGAGGATTTAGATTTCTACTCTGGCCCGGGATCGGGACGGGACACAATTTTTTTCTGTGGGAGTGGGACGGGACAGGAGTGAAAATCCACTCCCGTGTCAGTCTCTAATTTGCGCCATATATATAAAAAAGAGCTCATCACCGAAGTCCAAAAACGCGGTGTATTTGTGCTTATGTTTGTTGTCTTTTCACATTACACACATTTAACCGATGTTCTTAAACTCAACCGTCATTTTGATTTGAATTTCCATCGTACGTTTGGTCTTAAATTTCATTTAAAAGTGGTATTAAAAGGTCTTAAAAAGTATTAAATTTAACTTGTTTATACTTGTAGACACCCTGGTATTTTAAAACCATAATAAAGTATTTACTCTTTACTGTATATTAGACTGACCTTCAAATATCTGGCTAGGGTTGAGTAGAAAGGGGGGAAAACACATTTCAAGACAAACTGTTTCTTTGTCTTTGTCATGATCGGTTTAATGAGCTAAACCCATATGCAGAACACCAGACTGGAGACAGAGGAAAAGTTAACAATGTTTATTAAAGGAAGATGCACAGAGAAACATGGACTGGTTCTGGTACAGGTCCGGGTCTGGGATCACTGATATCTGGAGAGATGGGAAGTTGATTAGCCAGGTAGTTAGATGGATTGATGAGTGGGTAATTTTTGAATGTATCTTGAAGAGGTTCTGACAGATCCTTGAGATGGGGAACCGAGTGGGTCCAGAGATTGAGGAAGTAACAGAGAAGTCAGCAGCAGCAGCGTCTAGCTTCTGACTAGTGAGCCTCAGACGTGGGTTTGGTTCCTAGCTCTTCCCTGAGAGCTGAGGGAGGAATCCAGACTGATATCTTCAGGTTCAACTTCCTAGCTCTCCCCCGAGAGCTGAAGGAGGAGTCCAGGCTAAGACCTTCAGGTTTGGCTTCCTTGGGCAGGCAGGCAGGTTTCCAGGTAAAGCTCATCCAGAGCTTCTGACTTCAGTCAGGCTTTCTGTGAGTAGAGAAGATAGAGGCAGGTTAGAATCCAGTTCCTCTGTAGAGTCTACTGTGATTCACTAGATGTGCAGAGGCTTAGGTTTGCTAACCAAACTTGGTCAACACTCCGGCGTCGAAGGAAGGTCTGACTGCTGCTTATGAAGGAAGGTCTCCTGATGGGCTGGCGAGCTTCAGGTGTGCTGGAAGCTCCAGCCCAGGAGACCCACAGCGCTCTCTGCTGGAGACAGATGGTAACTCTCCAGATCCCAACAGTAATCCCAGTCTTAACAAAAAAACAAATAACAGAAGAGGATCCTTGGCGCCCTCTGGTGGGCAAGCCTAAGGATCCCAACAGAGCCCCCCCCTTAAGGGCAGATTCCAGACGCCCTCAGAATCAGACTATGAAAAAAAAAGGAGCAAACAATAAACAACCCACCCAGGGTGGGCGGAGGGGGAAACAGGTAAGGAGGGCAAAGAACAGAAACTGAGTCCAGAACAAAAAACAATCCACTTAAAGTGGACGAAAGCAACAAAAGTCTCTGAAGACTTATAAGACAGATTCTCAGGTGACCGGCCGTGGGACTGGCAGCTAGGCAGTGTCTCAGGTGGCCGACCGTGGGGTCGGCGGCGAGGCAGAGTCTCAGGTGGCCGACCGTGGGGTCGGCGGCGAGGCAGTATCTCAGGTGACCGACCGTGGGGTCGGCGGCGAGGCTGACGCTCTGGAGGCCGGCCGCGGGGTCGGAGGCGAAGCTGACGCTCTGGAGGACGGCTGCGGGGCCGTAGACGAAGCTGATGCTCTGGAGGACGGCCGCGGGGCTGGAGGCGAGGCTGAGTCTCAGGAGGCCGGCCGCTGAGTTGGAGGTGAAGCAGAACCTTTGGTGAAGGACGACGTATCAGCCGCCGTTGCAGGACCTTAGGAGGAGGACGACGCCCCAGTTTAAACAGGAATCCCAAAGGGGAGCGCCGACCCCTCTTCAGCGGCTCAGCAACAGTCTCAGAGGGGGCTGCGGACTGCAGCTCTGGAACAGGCTCTGTGGTGGCCGCCGACTGCGGCTCAGGAACAGGATCTGTGGTGTCCGCCGACTGCGGCTCAGGAAAAGGCTCTGTGGTGGCCGCCGACTGCGGCTCAGGAACAGGCTCTGTGGTGGCTGCCGACTGCGGCTCCGGATCAGGAACTGAGAAGCCCGCCGACTGCGGCTCCGGATCAGGAACTGAGGAGCCCGCCGATTGCGGCTCCGGGTCAGGAACAGAGGAGCCCGCCGATTGCGGCTCCGGATCAGGAACAGAGGAGCCCGCCGATTGCGGCTCCGGGTCAGGAACAGAAGAGCCCACCGATTGCGGCTCCACACCAGGAACAGAGGGGACCGCTGACAGCGGCTCCGGATCAGGAACAGAGGAGCCTGCCGATTGTGGCTCCGGATCAGGAACAGAGGGGACCATCGACTGTGGCTCCACCTCGGGAACAGAGGAGACCACTGACTGTGGCTCCACCTCGGGAACAGAGGAGACCACCGACTGTGGCTCCACCTCGAGAACAGAGGAGACCACCGACTGTGGCTCCACCTCGAGAACAGAGGAGACCACCGACTGTGGCTCCACCTCGGGAACAGAGGTGACCACCGACTGTGGCTCCACCTCCAGAACAGAGGAGACCACCGACTGTGGTTCCACATCATGAACTGAGGAGACCACCGACTGTGGCTCCAACTCCAGCAATGGAGAAACCACCCGTGGCGGCAAAGGTTTGGTCTCTGAAGAGGCTGGTGATGCTCGCAGAGGACTCTTGGCGGTCAGGGACGCCTGCAGAAAAGTCCTGGGAGACGTAAAATCACATACCTCTTTTAGATTCTGCTCAGGGGTCTCTGGACGGCACAGAGCTAACTCAGGGGTCTCTGGACGGCACAGAGCTAATTCAGGGGTCTTTAGACGGCTCAGAACCATCTCGGGAGTCTCTAGACTGCTCGGAGCTGGTTCAGGGGTCTCTAAATGGCACGGAGCTGACTCAATGGTTTCAAAGTGGCACAGAACTGATTCAAGACGGCTCACGGCTGGCTCAGGGGTCTTTAGACGGCTCAGAACCGGTTCAGGGGTCTCCAGACGGCTCAGAGCTGGTTCAGGGGTCTCTAGACGGCTCAGAGCCGACCTTACGGCGACGCCGTTTCTTACGTCGGGGTTCTATAGAAACTGGGCTAATAGGTTCAGAGACTGACTGAGGCAAAAGGTTAACAGGTGTGTAAGCAGGTTCAGGTGTGGGTTTAGCTGAAATGGTCACAGTCTTTGGAGATGAACTGGTTGGTTTATGATGAGGTGACAAGAAGGGGAACAGATCATCTCTATCCCCATAGTAGAAATTCCAGAGATCAGACTCCTGGATAACAGGAGCTCTGGCTGTTTTGGTATTGACTTGTGGTCTGACTTTTATCCTTTTAACGGATGGTGCTAGCTGGCGGTCATGTAGGTGATGGCTGAACTGGACTGAACTGTGCGGAAGTGGACTGAACAGCGCTGTACAGAGCTATACTGGGCTGGACTGAGCTGGACTGGACTGGACTGGACAGGACTGGACTGGACTAAGCTGGGGTGAACTGATTTCCTAGACCTGGGTTTGACTCTTGTGCGTAGTTTATGATCATAATATTGAGCTGTGTAGATGAGTTCTTCCAGGGTTTCAGGTTCACCCATTTTTGCTAGTTTGTCCCTAATCTCTTTATTTAATGCGTTGCGGTAGATATTTTTTAGCATAGGATCAGTCCAGCAGGAAGCAGCGGCTCTAACCCGGAAGTCGATTGAAAACTCCTCTACGATTCTATTTCCTTGTTTGCAGTTAGACAGACCATGAGACTCAGTAGGTTTATTAGAAAATGTTCGAATAAATTAATCTTGAAACTGTTCAAAAGTACAGGTTATACTGGATTCTGGAGAAAAACGGGTCTCTTTCCACTCCTAGGCTTTACCGGATAAAAGTGAGAAAATGAAAACTATTTTTCTCTCGTCGTCGGGAAAACTGGACGGATTGAGCTCGAAAAACAATTTAAACTGCCAAAGAAAACTTTTGCATTCACTAGATTCGCCAGAAAATAGTGAAGGACGGAAATCAGGAAGTGACGGAACTGGTTCTGACCTTGGAGGGGGGTTTGGCTCCGGAACCGGAAGTTGAGCTGGCGCCATCTTGTGATTCCCACGAAGCCTGTAGAATCTTGAAACGTTTGTTTTCTTTAAATCAAAAACTGGAGTTTAACTCACGGAGGGTTTGTGTCTGTCCTTGGACCTGGTAGCTTGTTCCACAAGCTTCCTCTGCTTGGTGATCTGCTGGGTTTTGTTAATGGCCGGAGTGTTCTGTCATGATCGGTTTAATGAGCTAAACCCATATGCAGAACACCAGACTGGAGACAGAGGAAAAGTTAACTATGTTTATTAAAGGAAGATGCACAGAGAAACATGGACTGGTTCTGGTACAGGTCCGGGTCTGGGATCACTGATATCTGGAGAGATGGGAAGTTGATTACCCAGGTAGTTAGATGGATTGATGAGTGGGTAATTTTCGAATGTACCTTGAAGAGGTTCTGACAGATCCTTGAGATGGGGAACCGAGTGGGTCCAGAGATTGAGGAAGTAACAGAGAAGTCAGCAGCAGCAGCAGCGTCTAGCTTCTGACTAGTGAGCCTCAGACGTGGGTTTGGTTCCTAGCTCTCCCCTGAGAGCTGAGGGAGGAATCCAGACTGATATCTTCAGGTTCAACTTCAGGTTTGGCTTCCTTGGGCAGGCAGGCAGGTTTCCAGGTAAAGCTCATCCAGAGCTTCTGACTTCAGTCAGGCTTTCTGTGAGTAGAGAAGATAGAGACAGGTTAGAATCCAGTTCCTCTCTAGAGTCTACTTACTTAGAGCAGTGATATTTAAAAAAATACTTACTTAAAAGTAAAGTGGAGGAGGTCCTTTTTCTGGGTGAATCATCTCAATAAGTGGTCCTGCTAATTGTCAATCATTCTGGTGATATGTTTACGTAAGGCAGTCCTATGTGCTCGTCCTCATTTTCATTTACCAGTTGGGATTCTGACCGTGGAAAAATTGCAAATCTTCTTTTGGAAAGTAAGTTTGAAGGAGCGATACAAACAGGAACTTTTCAACAGGGCGTGCACAGGGAGAAATGGGCTCCTGGATGCTCTTGCACGCGTTTAATAAGCGTTCCCTCTCGGGAGCACGTACAGGGTTGTTCATGTGCTTTGTTTTTTTTGAAGTGGAGAGGGTGATTCTTTCCAATAATTCGAGAAAGTCCTCCATTATACCTTTAAAAGTATATAGTAGTAAAACTGCTCCTAAAAGTCAAAAAGTTACACTTGATACGTAGTAGTTATGGTAAACAGTCTGGATTCTCATAGGACTTTTTCAAGTCCACAAAGTTTTTTCACTAGATTTAGTCAGTCACACGCTGATGGTGATAAGCTACATTATAGCCACTGCTGCTCTGTGGCAGGACAATGGAAGCTAGGCTGACTCACATCAGGGTCACTGAACCCTCTTACCTGCAGCAGCAGATGTGTGAAGTGTCTACCCAAGGACACATCGCCCCGTCGCTATTATATTTAGGCTGCAGTTACTTTTTCTCATTAACTCAGGTTGGTCTGCGTAGCTTTCCCCCCTCATCAAATTAATTAATCTCAGAAACACTGAATCTCTCTTTCCTCATATTTATTCTGTTTTGTATTGAACTGTCAACTTTGTTTTATTTTCATTCTTTGAACATCAGTTTAGGAATCACATGGTTTGTGCTTGAGTGTCTTTTGGGTTTATTTTGTAAGGCTATTCTTGGTTTTATAAGAACCTGGAAGAATGTCTTTGCAACTAAATGAGCATGAGGCAGTCTTTAAACTAATTACATTCCTTTCATCATTCTCAGCTAACAGTGGGATAGTTTTGTCTAACTTAACCTCAGTGCTCAGGTCCAAAAGCAAGAGAGACCCTAACAATATTTTTTTGAAACAAAATATTTGGAAAAGCTTCATTTTAGAGGCGCACTAATGAATCTTAGGTGCGGCCTGAGTGCTTGATGTAAATATAAACCTTGGTATAAAGTTAGCTTCACATTCTTAATCTCAGGAGTATTTCCTAAAACCTCTTCATCGACTTTAATGCAATCACATTCACTTTAAAATCTAATCGCTCAAACATTTCTACCACTGTCCAAATGTTCCCCTCTGTCTGACTTTATGTCAGGACTCCCCTTTCCTTTAATAAAAGGTTTATAAACTGCTTAAAGGACCATTACGTCTGCTTACTTCCTCTATCATAATGGGTTAAGGAGTCAACTCAAGCAGTTAATAGAAGTTAAGAGGCTAAAAGCCCCAAACAGTTAATGAATGTGTTTTTATTTCCACCTTTTAGTTCTCTTTTTTTATAAAGTCAATATCTCTGTGCAACTAATTATAAATTATACACATTTGTTAAAGTATTTGATAGTTCTAATGAATGCTTTGATTTAGAAAATGCACTATTAAAATAAAACCTTCACTCTCTTTGAAATTATTCATTTTTAAAGGAACTCAACAAAATATAAAATTTTTTACTTTACAGTTTAAATGAGATGGGGCTCTTTAGAGGACAGAAAATTATTTAAAACCAAATAAAGCTTTTATTAATTATTATAAACTCATTTGAGCAACTTTAATGGTTAATAAAATTTTCGTTTTCCTTTTTTTAAATTATAATAGGGAAAGCATCTGCAATGATTTTGAAAAATAAGAATTAGGAGTCAGAGTTGGATTTTCTCTAATCCAAGCAGGATAGGAAGTAAATATGCATGTTAACATTTATACTTGGATAAACGTTCCTCAGCAAGTTAGGGCATGGAGCTTGGAATTCTGAAGTTCTTAGTTCAAGCCCCACTCCCACAGACACTCTGGGTCTCTGAGCAAAAGACCCATAACCCCACACTGCTCCCTGGGCGCCGCACAATGGCAGCCCACTACTCCCCAAGGGGATGGGTTAAATGCAGAGAGTGAATTTCTCCAATGTGAGATCAATAAATGTCAATTATTATTATTATTAGTCCATGGATTTTCGTTTTGGGTCGATGTTTGATCTATAAAAGGCTTAACTTGAGCTCTCTTTATTCATTTCTAAACCAGTAAATGATGTGAATTTGGTATGATTGTCCCATAAGAAAACCATAAATGTCTCCAAGTTTCACACCTCAGGCTCAAAGTGTCACACTGAGAAATGTGGTAATACCCAGAAACCACCCAAGCTTTAACCTGAGCTTGAATGAGCTTGAAACAGCTTAATTTTTGTTTTTGTTTAAATTCAACTTTATTGTCATTACATTTTCACAAGCACAGAGCATAGAAATTCACTTTCTGCATTGAACCCATCCCCTTGGGGAGCAGGGGGCTGCCATTGTGTGGCGCCTGGAAGCAGTGTGGGGTTATGGGTCTTTCTCAGGGACCCAGAGTGGCAGTCCGTGGGAGTGTGCTGTAGATATGTAACTGAAATGATTGAAATATAAAGTTTCATCTACCTAGCTTGCTGGTCGATTTAACTCAGAACCTCCATGACTCAAGTGCAATTTTCTGACCACTAGGCCACCACTGCCATAACCTGGGGCCTGGGAACAACAATGTCCCATCCGATCCCAGAGATCAGTTTTAGAAAAAAACCCACAAGTTCATAAAAAATATTTGGCCACATTATAAATGACCCCTCACACCGCCTCCATGCTGTGGGGGTGTGAGGGGTCATTGGCATTGGCAGCAGAGCTAATGCAGCTCCAGCAGATTTCAAAACAGCGTATTCCCCGTCGCCATTGGATGGCTGAATGTTGAATAAAACATAGGGGGGGGGGGGAAGCTGAATGTTGGGCAAAACTGTAAATCGTTTACAGTTTGTTGTTTACGTTTAATCACTGCTGCTCTTTAAGAAATGAAAATGTCTTGAGAGGTTTACAAAACGAAATTTCGTTTTTGTATACATCCTGTGTGTACAAAATTACAATAAAGTTTGTCTAAGTCCAAGTATAAAGATGTGGAAAAGACTTGTCCCCAATAGACACTGCCTAGCATGGCAGTTGCAGCATCATGGCATGGAGTTGTTGTAGTATTATTTGTGCATTTGTAAAAAAATTGTACAATAAAATGTTGAATATTAAGGACTTTCAAAAGCAAATACTTTAAAACCCTGAGATCTTACCTTTAATGAAGACTTACTCACTCTCTCTCCACGGAAAGCTGTTAACAGACACTTTTGTTTTAAAAGGAATTTCATCTGAAGTTAACAGAATCTAAGGCTGTTGATCTGATCATGAAAGTTTCATCAACCTAGCTTGCTGGTCGATTAAATAATCTACAGTATAGAGCCTTTTCTGGAGTAAATATCTGCAGAGGTTGTTTAGAAACACAGTGTTAATAATTGTCATAAAAATACACCTGGCACCTGGAAAAGTTTTTCAGCTGGTAATGGTTAAGAGAGCAATTCAAACTCGGATGTCTGAAGCTCAGCACTAAAGACAATTAATCATTACACAAATAGAAACATGCAAAATAATGCTCGTAAATTCTAACAAAGGGTTCACATCTTTAAGCCAAATTAAGCTTTTTTCCCTTAATAACTGAAGATATTAATCATTTACCACATCCTTTTTTAACTGAGATCCATATAATCTATTATTTTCCTTTTTAAACAATTACACCTTGCACTCTTTTGTATAAAAGACTCTTTTAATCTATTTTATTCAAAAAAGCAACATATTGGGGTTAATTGCAAATCTAAATCTGCCAGAGTACAAGTGTGTCCTTATTCCTTATTCTATTAGTTTAAAAAAATCGCCTTGACATACAAACTTCGCACTAAATATTTAAAATTTTATTGTTGAACCTTTGTTCCTGGATTTACAAGTTGTCAGAACTATTAACTATGAATCTAAATAAATATGACATCCATGACGACTTTTTGTTAACCTAAATCTGGGATTTCATGTCAAATTGTCTCAGACCTGTACTTTAAAATGACACTCTCATTTGGTCCATCTAAATTACCAGGTTTCACATTGTTTTTTAGTTCAACCAGCTTAAATTCAGATTCAGTTCTGATTCAAACATTCAACAAAGGAAGTTACATGGCAGCTGTGATGTCGCTGGAGACCACCTTTAGGATTTTGTTCTTTCGTTGTAATTAAGGAAAAAACTAAAGTTTGGGGTCTAATTTTCAAAAGTTCCTAACAAAGAAGGAAGGAGTAGGAAAATCAATAAGCCATTTTAGTCTCTATCTATCAAAGCGGATTCCTTCTTGTCTGTTTTAAAGTGGGGATGTGGCACTTTAATAGGATAGCGCAAGGCTGTTTGAAATGTATGCCAATGATTCCTGTCATTTCATGGCAGCCCGGCCATGGTTCACTGAGCGCCCACTTCTCCCCTGTCAGCTCAACTGAAGACAAGCATTTAGTTGCAAACTTTGAGCAGGTTGCGCAAACCAGAAATGATGTGACTGCTACTTCCAATCCCCATCCTTCTCTTTCATGCTGCAATGCCACTGCTGGCAAAGAAGGGAGACAGGAGTGTGCTTTCCCTCATTTAACCGGAGAACATGCTGATTTAGTGAAAACCTTGAGGGCAGAAAGGCAAGGAGGGCAATGAGATGACAAGAAAAGAGGCTCTGAAGTATTGGAGGTAAAGTATGAACAAGTTTAGGGTCAGGAAACCAAACATTATTAGCTGACCTTTTGTACTAAATGTTTTGTGGTAGTTCTTTATGTTTGTCATTGTGTTGTCTCTTAATTTTCCCGCACAATGGCTTATTACCTAAAGGCAAAGAACAAAGGGGCAGAAGGTGTAGTAATTTGGTGTCTTACACTTAAAAAAAAAAAAAAAAAAAGTTATTTTCATACTGTGCCATAATCAAGAAGCCCTGCTGGCCAGCTGACAGTTTGGTTGCGTCAAGGCCAAGGCCCTATATTTTCTGCCTTGTAGCACACCAAAGTAAAACCGCTTGTCAGGCTGAGGTGTCTGTGAGCTGACAAGATGCCCCAGTGACATTTCAGCTCGAAAGAGCAAGTGTCTTGCAACCGAGTGGTCAAATATCAGAGAATAGGTCAAGCAGGGCGGAGCTGAGCTCTATCCGGAAGGCCAGTCTCTACAAAACACCAAACGCCCCCTTGACTTTGACAAGTGGGACTGCTAGAGGGGGTCAGGGAGGGGAGGGGGGTGGCCATGCGACCGACAAAGTGATGTTCTGTTGGGCATGGTCGGACAGGGTGCACCTTATTGGCTTCAAAAGGGAAAAGGCATTGACATTGATTAATCTTCTTAACCCTGTTGAACATGAAGACAAGGGTGGGGGCCCTGGAGGTGGGGGGAGGGTTGGCAGCCCCGTAAGATGGGCCACTCCAGTGGTTTGTACGGAGCATGGCCCCCTGAAATGTTCGCTGACATTCATTAGAATATCTTTGACACCTATCAAAGGGAATCCAGCCAGACCAGAGACAGAGAGCACCGCCTCCAGTGATCTCAGTCTCTCTCAAAATGCTTTTTCGACTGGGCCTTGTCACTCATTGTGGTACAATGTAATTTAATTATGGACAGGCATAAAGCCACACATTCTCACAAGTTGTATTTGTACATGTATATAACATATATATGTTAACATATATGTATTGTTTAGAATTAGTTTTGGAGACTGCACTTCAGTTGTCAATTTCTACTTACCAATCTCATATTTGGTCCGACCTTTTTTAGCAGCAATAAAATTTCACAAGTACGGTTTTCAAACTTTTATAGCAAGGTACCCATTTCTGTTTTCTGACAGAAAAAAGATGGTGTTATCTACCACTGGATTTTTTTTTTTACCAGCCATCAGCATAAAGGTACCAACCAGTTTGCTTACAAGCAGATAACGGATGCAGGAAGCGACAGATTAGCATGTAAGGTAAGAAATGGAGGCTGAAATTGTTGACCCAAGCGAGGAAAAAGGAAGAAAGGTAGAAAAAGGAAAGATATGAGAGAAGAAAAAAGCAAGTGTCAAAGTCTTGACAACCATCAAGGGAAAACGGTGGTGCTGACATAAATATTTAACAATGAGGGGCAACCTACAGCTTGTCATGTCACGGCTGTGATTAGGGTGAACGGTGACCCCCCTCACATATAACATGGTTTCATGTTGGGGGGCTGGCAGTGGGGACATGTGTGAGGGGCTCGTAGTGTCGATATCAGAGGATGGACAATGCTCCCCTTAACCCTCATTTCCATAAAGCCATTCCTTTGGAACAGCATTCCCAACAGGCCCTGACTGACTCCCTACATGCTTATTCTCCATCACCAGGTACAGTTTGTGCAGAGCGAGCTGTCTAGGAGACAAAAAGACTCAGCATGCTGGGAGGCTGTGTGTGTTTGTGGCTGTTGGCACGATTTTTACTTGATAGGCTTCTTGAGAACCTTGTGGTGTATCTCTGGCAGAGGAGCTGTTTATCATTCAGCAAACATCATTTGGGATGTTTCTCATTGATTGGTTTAAAAATGTTTTTCCAATGTAATGTCATTGTTTGCCAACCGTCAAGGGTGAGCCCCCAGTGAATAATTCCAGCCTTAATTAGAAAGAAATCCATACATGGAACTTAACTTGCTCACAGGATCACAGTACCTTGAAGAAACAATTACACAGCAAAGAGAGGTAAACAATTGCTTGGCTTTGCCATGAAATGTCACCAAATGAAACTCATTTTCCCTCGGAGCCATTTATCAATGAGCCTTTATTCCAAGGACCTAAGGAGCAGTTAAAAAATGTACATTTGGTAGAGAAACATATTTTCGTTGTAACACAATTTATTTTACTGTCATAAAACAAAGAAAGAGGAAACATTACACTGTAGAATATCACAATCATACACAGTCCTCCAAAAGAACCATCTTTAAATGAACCTGGCCTACATCATTTAGAACAAGCTACACATTCACATTCATATCTTCGGGTAACACAGAGTACATGTCAGACTTAATAATATTACTTTAGCGATAGTTTCAAGGTGTTGCTTTATTGTATATCTCGTACCATGTCTTTCGGTTGTGCTGTTCTTTTTTCATCTCGTTACAGGTGATGAAGCAGACTGAAAACGTTTTGTCATTGTCTCCTTTCTATCTCCTCTTTCTTTCATCTTTTCTCTTTTTTTTCCTCCTTTTTCCTCCCTTTCTTCATCTGTTTTTTTGCTTTATTTAAATTGCAGTGTCCATATAAACTGTAAAACTCCCTGCATAATTATAATAATAATGCAATTATATGCATGAAACAAGTGGAGCAATATGGCAATGGCCATACTGCTACACTTGTGAAAGTAAAATCTGTTGGGCTCTCTTTGGCACCAAGACAATTATTCTTATTGCCACATTGCCAGACAAGACACTGTAAATACAAGAAAAAAGAAAAAAAAAGAACAAGCTACATTTCATTTTTTATTTTTTAAGAACCAAGGATTCCATGAAAGTTATTAAGTACTATTTTTCTTCGTGTTATTTGAATGCAGCATCAACTTTATTTTATATAGCTTAAAAAATGTTAAAATTTTGTTTTTCAACTAGCAGAGAACCATCTTTAAGGCACATTATTCTGGGATTTCAAATATCTAGTACAAGTAAAAATATTTGATTCTTTGACTGTGACCGTACACTACAAGACAAAAGGGAAGGCTGTTTATTTGTTTTGTGTTGTCCCTGGAGTTAGATGCTTTTATTCCCTCAATTTATCTTAGAATTCTATTTTCTAAATGTTAGTCTTGGTTTCCTGAAATTTCATAAATGATTAAAAAAAAGCTGACAGAGTTTAAAGGCAGAGCTACAAAATAAAATAATTGATAAAATCTAAAGTATATTTAATCTTTATCACATTTCCTTTCACTGATAGGTGTTTTCTGATAAGAACTCCTGTAGTAAGTCATGCCATTTCCGACAGGATTTTTGAACAGCTGCAGATAATATTTAAAGACACGAGGTGTTTATAAAGCCAAGTGTATAAACCCAAGTTCTAAAAACATAATGGGGAATATCTAACAAACACAAAAAATCTTAATGTCAGGGTTTACAGTTTTTATCTATCCAATATTCCTTTTACTTTATAAACCTTGATCCTGGACTTTTCCTCATTGTTTCCACACTCCTGGTGAAATTGCTTCCTTGTTTACTTATGACTAGATATGGCATTTCTAACTGTGGGGAGCCTTGCTACAAGCTATTTCATAATCGGCAGGTAAAGATGATAGTGAGTCATGTGCCCAAGACGCCTCAAATCACCACAATCATTATTAATATCAAAGGCTATGTTCACACTGCAGGTCTTAAAGCTCAATTCCGATTTTTTGTGTGGCTGTTTACATGATTGTCTCAAATCATTGCCCGGAAGTGACCCCCATGCGCAAATGATCAATAACAAGACATGTCAGAAGTCAGCGTCTATGGATGGATTTAACTCTGTTTAACAGCAGAAGTAGCTGGATGATACAGCAGATGGTGTGGAAAAGGACACAGAGATGAAAGAGAGCTAAACTATTAATTATGGCTTTCTGTGGAGCAGTGGCAGCAACATAGTCAACTGACCTATTACAGCATGACCCCTCAGTTTCTTTTAGATTGTTGCATCTGACCAAATATGCAGTAATACTAAAATTTCATTACTCCACTGTGCATCTCCTTCTACGCTGTTCTCCATGATGGTTGTAATAGTTTCTGTCCCCTCACTGTCAGTACAGAGTGACATCATTGTCATACTACTTCTGATATGCGTCAATTGGCTAATCGAATCCAACCTGCATCGGATAACCACATGCAAAGGTGGCCCAGATCGGATTTGAAGATGCCTCAGTCAGAAATAATCTCACCTGAGTCACTTCACAGCAAAAAAAATTGGATTTGGGCCACATTTCTCTGCAGTGTGATTGTAGCCGAAAATAATAGATACCAGCTCACTGACTGGCTTCCACTCCTTAGGACTGTAAGGTTAATTAAGACCAAAGTTTAATCATATCTGATAGACAAATCTGTTTACAGAAGAAATGGATAAATATCACAGCTTTTGTTCATGATCTCACAGTTAGCCATTCTAAAATAATACAGGACTCTAAATTAAAATGTCACTTTCTCAACATTGTTGTAACAATGTTGAGCAAGTTAGATAGAAAACTACACAAAATTTTATATATAAGGAAATCCAGCTGGTAGCTTTGAGCCATGCTACATTCACACTGAACGCCAGTTGATAATCAGAAGCAGCCGGTTTACATGCAAAGTATGTGGTTGTGGTCCTGCAGCACGTCTCGAGCAGCAGGTGTAGCACATCTTTGTCACAGTCTTGGTTCTGTTATGTTTTCTTTTGAGTATTCAGTTTTGCTTTGCTCCATGTTTTCTAGTTTTAGTGGTTTAATTCTTATTTTGTTGTGTTCTCTGGTTATTTTTCAGTTTTCAGGTTTTTATTTGTTGCCCTCTGCTGCCCTCTTGTGTTTTACTTTTTCCCTAGCTACATTCCTGTCTGCTCTGTTCACACCTGCTCCCAATCTCCTTGTTAGACCTCTCTTTGTTCAGTTAGCCATAAATATTCTCCTTTGCAGTTCCTCAGTGCTGGTTCCTCGTCAAACTTCGACCTACACGTCTTACAGTGTCTTACCTCGTCATGATTGTTTTCCCCTGATGTCCCCATGGTTTCTGGTTTGTTTAACTTTTTTCTTGCTTTTTGTTTTTGGATTCCTGCCTCTGTTGTTTGTTTACCTCACATTAAATCTACAAGAACTCACCTCTGCCTCCCTGCCTCTGCATTTGGGTCCACAAACCTTAACCATTAACAATGGTAACAATTTTGACGCATGTGAGCAGCTGAAGCATGAGCTTCTGAGGCATGTGACGCGCTGCACAAGCAGCAGATGCTGGAGTTGGAAAAATAGAAATTTTGCTGCTTGATTTTCCACGTCAACCAATCAGAGTGGCTGATCTGGTAGCTGGCAGGGAGAAAGACACAGCACTGCTGATGCAGATTGCTACGATCACTCCTCTGAAAAAGTTTTTTAATGCCTAAATTAACTTAAAATGTCCAAACCTGCTGGCAAAATATGTTCGATTTTATTATTGTGGTTGCTGCAGTTTGGACCATATACCAGAAAAACAGTAACATTCACCAAAAGTAGGGGAAAACTCCCAGAGGTGACCTGGCATGACAGGGCTGCTGCTGGGGATTCCCAGTGACAGCGCACTGCCGGTATGTGGTGGTCTGAGCACGAAATAATATTTGAGAAAGGATCGTAATCTTGATGAACTGACTGCACAGATGATGTTTTGAGATGAACTATCTCACTAAAAAACATTAAAACTACTTTTTATCCACTGATCACAGCAAATATAACAAAGTCACTCTCTGCCTTTGAACACAGGAGCAGCAGAAGCATCATACGCATCTGAAAACACTTTACTGGATACCCTTCAGGAATATCAAAGAACTATTGACATAAGCTCTCACTGTTAAAAGCAAGAAAGTATATATGACTGCTTACATTTAGATAATTCTGTTAGATTTCTTCCTTTGTTTCTGCACATTAACCCTCTCTCTCTTTCTCTCCTTCCGCTCCTTGCCTACCTGCTTGTCCTGCCTTTTCTCTCACTCTTTCTCTGTATACATACTGTTTGGTTGATGTTGAATCTGCTGGAATCTTCCATGTATCTGCCTCGTGATCCAGGGATTCCCTCCTTTTGTTCATCTCGTTTCTCAAGCTGTTTTTTGTAAGTTTTACTTTCTTCCTTTTCGAAGACTTTTATTTTTTTTCAAGTACCATATTTTGAATTTGGATCCTCCTTTTTCCATACCCTGTTTAAATGGATTCAGTTTGGTAAAAACATACATATTTATAAAGTAACCAACAGGTAAAAGATATCAAAAATAATAAGTTCTAATGGAAAAGTCAGAACAGACAACAGCTTTTTAATTTTCAAAACATTTTTTAACCACAGAAGCATGACAGAAGTTCTTAAGACAGTATAATTTAACTTCACCAGTAGGGAGTGTACTCCTTTTCCAGTATGCTGAGCTGATTGCTCTTCCGGTAGATGACACATTACACCAGTTGTGTGGTCATGCCCAGGCTCCATCTCTCCGGTTCTTTGTCCAGTCACAAATCATTCTGTGGGCTCCCTTAAGTGCGTCTGTGTTTGTTAAGTGCCCCAACCATAGACCGTGGTGTTAATCCAATTTGCCCTTCACGTCCTTTCTTCCTGAAGCATTCACCATGAGGTTTGGGTGGCTAAGAAAAAGATAGCGACTCACCTGGGAGAAGGTGAAATATTTTTCCCCAGGTACAAAGTAGAGATGAATTTGAAGCAAACAACGCCAGAGGGGATAGAAATGGTCTGTGAGTGCTGCTACCTGGCCCAGCAGTCGTTTACTCCCTCACACACAAACTGAGGCAGATAGAATCACACAAACACACAAATGTATCGTCACATATGGAGAGACAAAAGTCTCTGATTAAAATTTAATTTGAAGCCTTTTTAGGGCAGCCCTATTGTCTTTCCCATTAAAGTCTCAGGGATACTGGAATCTCTCCAGTGAATGGTGACAATAGAAGGCCCTCAAAGCTTTCCTCCACATCTCAGGGAGACGGAAGAGGGATGTTATTATTATTTCATGCCTCACAAGAGTCTGTTGCCCACTTTAGGTCACAGGCAACGGAGCATCCTGCTTAGGGAATGCTCTGAGAGGTGCTTTGAGTGCACATATATTGTTCACTTCAGGTTGTGTGCCATTTTCTTACATGCCTTGTGAGCGTAAGAGGGGCGCTGTTAGTTCAGCCTTGTTTGGCCTGGTAAGACAAGAGAAGCATTTAGTACTCCGAAGGAGGTTGAAGGTGACTGACAGAGTAATGGAAAAAGTGACACTGAAGTTTGGCTGTACTTACCTGCATACACATTCAGACAATAGAGAACATTTTACATCTGTGTCCACAAGGTTTTAAAGTGTCTTCCAGTGAGATTTGGTAGAATAACTGAACAATCATGACATAAAGAGTCAAAATGTAAAATGGAATAGAGTAGAATTCAATTTTATTGTCATTACATTGTCCCAAGTACAAAGCAACAAATGTAGTTTGAACCTATCCAGAAGTGCTATACAAGATAGAAATATTTTTTTTTAAATATGCACTATAAATGAATATAAATGGTGTATATATAAACATAAATTAATAGTAAGAGGCTATAAAATAAATAAATATGAAAACTTTATAAGTTAGGCTATGTATTATATATATATATATATATATATATATATATATATATATATATATATATATATATATATATATATATATATATATATATATATATATATATATATACTTGTCTAGTTGTTTAATTGCATGCAAATAAATACAGACTATGCAAGAACCACATTTCTGGTTTTATAGGACCTTAGTGTAACGTTCAACACAGTTAACCATTCTGTTTTATTAGAACGCCTGGAAAATTGGGTTGACTTTCTGGTGTCGCACTGGACTGGTTTAAATCTTTCTTGAAGGACAGTATTTTTTATGTCAGTAGGGAATATTAGAGACCACAAAAATCACATATGGCATTCCGCAAGTGTGCATATTAGGGCCTCTCCTGTTCAGTTACTACATGCTTCCTCTAACTTTCAGTAACAAAAACATAAGTTGCCATAACTGTGCAGACAGACAGCTGTATGTCACTATGTCACCTGTGTTTATAAACCTATTCAAGCTTTTGGTAAATGCATAAAAAAAATTAATGGATGGATGTGCCAAAAGTTGGTTCAGTTCAACCAAAACAGAACTGAAATTATGAGTTTTTGGACCAGAGGTACAATGTTCAAAAATTAGCACACAGTCAATCCAACTAGAAACCAAATTGAGATTAAAAATGTTTAATTCACAGCAGCCTATGATTGTGGTATGGAAATATTATTAGTTAAGTTTTTAGTGAAACTTACCCTTAATTTTCTTATCATTAAGGGGAAGTTAAATAGAACATTTATGTTCTATTTATCTTATTTGATTGTTTGTTTTTGTTCTCTTTAATTATCTGTGTTTATTAACTGTTTAAAAATGTTTATGTCCTAACGGATCCAAGCAACGATTACTGGTGAAAACAGTGTCTTGAAAAAGTGAATCGATTCGTAGTGAATCTCTCTGAGTTGGCACTAGTGGTTGAGGAGTTAGAGTATAGTCCCTCCAACCCTGACCTCCTATCAGTCAGACATGACTGGAACAGCTCCCCAGGACTTCTTGTTGCCAGAACTTCAAAATAAGCTGAGTCAATGGCCTGAAAAGTTTGTCTGATCTTTAATACTTTATTTAGTTTCCAGGAAACATAAAATCTGTTAAAGTCTGTAATTAGAACAGAAAGCCATGCTTATACCTATTACAAATGAAAAGAAGCAGAAAATGCAGTTGAAGCCCTACAAATAAAACACTATGTGAGCAAATCAGCTCATTTTAACTGTAAAACAAACCTGCTGTTGCAAATCATTTGAATGAATCATTATGTTCCAATTCAAGTGATTCAGTTCACTGAAAAGAACTGCTGCTCCTTTCACAACCTGGTTACAATAGTTATATCAATATTAATTACTACTCGGGGAGTGTTGGCCTAGTGATTATAGTAGCGCGCTTGTGCTCTGAGAAGGTTGCAAGTACCATGTTTGATCCCAATAGCCTGCACTCTGGGTTCCTGAGCAAGACCCGTAACCCAACACTGCTCCCTGGGTGTCGCACAATGGCAGCCAACTGCTTTCCAAGGGGATGGGTTAAAATGCAGAGAATGGATTTCCCCATTGCGGGACAATAAAGGGATTTATATTGTCATTTACTTTTTGGCCAAACAGTTGCAATATTTAACGAAATGGACCTTCTCAGTTAATGATTTTCATCCATAGCTGGAAATCAAACAATCTTATTGAAAGGATACATAAATGAAAGACCTACCATTCATCTGTAAGACAATCAGACAGCATAGCTGCTTTAAATAAAAAAACTTTATTAATGTCGACTGCAACTTAAACACCCTTATGGAACAGCCCTGACTAACACTGACTATTGCTACAAATAAATGGCCTCCTATGGGCATTAAATGGAAAGTAAAGGCGTCACACTCCACATACCACATATTTAAACAGAATAATCTATTACCATACATACCACTTGACCGACATGTACGAGACTGAGATAAACCTCATTCTTCAACATACCTAACTAAAACAAAGTATTAAAACAGAAATAAAAATCAACAACATTCTCTGAGTAAAACTGTATCAACTGGAAAGTAAACTGAACAAAACAAACCTTCTCATAATTGTATAAACAACAATGGCCCTCGTGCTCCAATCAGCAGATAAGAAAAGAAAATGATCACAGCATACACACAGATAATCAATTTTGGAACAGAATCTATAATAACATTTTTCATCATGTCCAAATATACTTATATACAAGAAACAAAATACAAAATCATCCACAGAACATACCTCACTCAGCAGAAGACAGAAGTCAGGGGACAGATTGATTAGTTATTTTCACAAACTCAATACCATTGCTGACAACTTCCAAGCATTCCGGCTCCGTTCACCTAAACAAAACTTCTGGAAAGCAATAATGACCGAACTACTACGAATTGTTGACCACAGCATTCGCTTTCCCCTCTATCTTTGCCTTACAAGCTTGAAATATTACAGCATATAACTGAAACACCCCGGTCTCTAGCTGTCCATTGCAAATACAACAATGCAGCTTAACTGCAAAAAAAGGGGTAAAGATCATTATCACATCCCAATGGACAGACCTCCACATCCAACACATAGTAATGAAACAGCTGTCAGCAATACATAGAAAATAAACTTGAATATTTAATTAACACAAATTTACCAATTCTAAAGAGCACATTAGTTTCAATGAGTTAATGCCAACATAGATATAGACAAAATATGGTCAAACAAGGGAAAATATTACAAGAATTCCTTTATTCCTGTCATGATCGCGGCCTCGGTAGCTGATCTAATCACTCACTCTATTCACCTGCAGTACCCTCCCTGCTCCCTAATTATCATTGAACACACTTACCTTCTTCCACTGCTTTTTTCAGTCGAGCCATCAGGGCCAGATCATTAGTTATACAGGTTTTCTTTGTGTCTTTTAGTTTTTGTTTAGTCCTTGGTTCATGTTCCCGTCCCCTGAGGCCAGTGGATTGAGAGGGTTTTAATTTTAAATCCTGGGTTTTAGGAGGAGTATAGTTTAGAGTTCTGCAGTTATCCTGGTACCATGTCTTGCCTCTGTCCCTTTATACCACTGAGTCTGCCTCTCTCCACCTGAGCGTGTATGTCTGAACTAGCTGCTGGACTCTGAACCTGCCTGAACGCTGAGATGGATTCCTGGAACCCTGGATCTGTCTGTTCCTGTTTGGATCAAAACCCCTGGTCAGGCTACGGAATCCTGGATCTCAGAACGGTCCTGTTCTGAACTGTTTCCCTGACCTGGATCGGTCTCCTGCCTGCTCAGTGAGGTTGCTGCATCGATACTCCGAACAGCTCAGCGCTGTCAGTGCAACAGCTTGTCCTGCCTTTGATGAGAGGATGGATTGAACAGTTAAACCACATACGTGACTCACACGATATTCATCTTCTGTCAGATTATCGTGGTCACTTACCTGTGTTTCTCCAGGTGTGCCATTGATAAGTGATGCTCCACCATCCCCCTGAAGTCGCTGCATGTCCGTTGATCCACAGCGGCCCACTTCTGTTCTGTTCTGTTTTTTTATTTTGTCATTAAACGTTTTGAAACTTCCCACTGTCCCACCTGAACACTGGTTCTGTCCCATTTTATAACAATTTCTTTGTTTTGTTACACCCTATATTCTTCCCAGAATCCCTCCTTGTGACTGATTATTAGCATGGAAGGAACAACATAATAAACAAAACTCTGCACTCTCTGTCTTCATCTTATATTTCTTTATTTCTATTTCATCTTTTGCATATTCTTATACTTTTACTGTAGGAAAAGCATAGTTGCCAAAGTTGCTCTGTGGAAAGAGGGGTGTCTGATTTGAATCTTACAAAGATCACATCCACAGCTTCATCAAAAGGAAACACAAAAGGAGAAAAATAATATCAAAGCAGACCACAGTTCTTTTTAAATAGATCACTCTTTTATTTCAGTCCACCTACTTTAAATTATAGGCAGAACATAGGAATGCTACGGGATTGCCAGTTTCTCCTACTGTTGCAAACCTCCACATCAGGGGTCTCTGCTTCAACATGCCTTACTCCAATGTGAACTCAATTAGAATTGCTTGACTGCTACTAGAAAGGTAATTTAGTAATTTGATTAAGGTATGTAGGGCAAGGGACACAAGTAAAAACTGAGGGATACCTGCCCTCAAGGATTTGAGTTTGAGAACATTGGAAGAGTTAGAAAAGAGAACTCTAGCATTTCTTCCAGGTACATCGCCAAGTAATTGGTTCAGGTATGTTGATGACACTTGAGTTAAAATTAAATCTCAAGACTTCCGACATTTCACTGATCACATCAGCTCTGTGGATGGATTCAGGTTTGAATCCATCACTCACTGACTGAGATTCTGTACCACCGAGCCAACACTGTTGCCACATTTGAAGGAGCAAGAGGGAAGGAGAAATCACACATGAAAGACGCCCTAGAGCACTGCGGTTATTGTCCATTTTTAACTGGGCTTTCCAGGCAGATCCCCAAACAGGACTCCAGCTAGTCATCAGGTGACAATGAGGCCCACAAGCTCAGAGCCAGACCACTAGTCATTGCATTTGCTTTTGAAGTTTGGGAGGAACTCAGGTGTTTATTTTCTAAAAAAAAAAGACATTTCACTCAAGGGCGTAACGACACAGCGATAGCCCCGTAGGCAACATTATCTGGGTGGGCTACATATAAAGTACACCAGGTGATAAAGGTTTAGGATACTTTGAGAGTTCCATAAATGGGCCAAGAAGATACAATTTTCGCACCATTACAATCTTCAAAGAGATGTCCTAGTCTACAATTGCATAGGGGGCCTATCAGGTGTCAGTGATGTAAGCAAATGCTGTCTCTGCTTACCGATATTTATGCCACTGATCCCACTGGCTCCTAACCCCCATAACGCATTACGGCAAAGACGACTTTCCCCCAAAGATGCCATTCCCCAGCTAAAACCAAGTCATATTGTTTTGCTGTTAAGTGCCAGAAGGATTGGGACTGTCACAAGGTTTGGTGGTTTACACACATCTCAATGCCAGTGCTCACTCTTTCAGGGAGGAAGATGTTTTTAGGAGGAACACGATTGAGAGTACAAGAGGAAGACATTTTGGTGAAGCGAAACTGTCCATCTTTAAACATGAATATCAAAGAATATAATCAAATAAAATAGAATCTTTACATAAAAATTTATTTCAGGGATGTTAGAGGATTTGTTTGGCCCCATCCTTGTAGGGGAGTAAGCTAGGTAATACATTCTACCGGTGTTCTCCTTCAATACTAAGCAGTGCTATTCCCCCGGTTAGCTGAAGCCTCTCCAGGGGGCTTTCCTTCCGATCTACCGGTGTTCTCTCCTCCTGAGCTAGCACAATGGTGTCGTCCCAGAGGGCTTCTTCAATATCCCACTTTGGTATCTTAGCTCCAAGGGGATACGGATGGCCACCTCATCCCAGTTCTGATGCCCCTTTATAGACACAAAATACATTTAGCTACGGGTTTCAATTGAGTTACCTTGTACCTTAAACCTCACTGCTGGTGTTCAATGATTTCCCTCTGCAGCTGTCTAAGCTCCAGAACACTGTTTCACCCTTTCTCTGATTCTTCCCCAATTCAGGACAGCAGGGTAGTTTACTTATTGCTAAATTGTTTTAAATGTTGTTTAGAAAGTTTATACAAATTCTTTTCCAAAGGATATTCAAAAATCAATGTAATGTTAATGTTTATGAGTTTTCAGATATGCTTATTACAACTGGTTCAAAAAAAAATGTGACCAAAGAGCCCTTTAAATGAATCCCCTCAAGCTGACTAGCTACTCCTTTCTTAAAAAGCAAACCTAACTATAAAAGCTATAAGGGCTACAGCCCTAGTTATTCCTTCAATCACAGAAGGGTAACAACCAGTTATCTAAACGGTTATGGGTTCATGACTTAGGAAAATCATTTAATGCTATTTCTTTTACTGAACAATGTTTTATTTACCTTTTGGATTTGCATTGTGAAGAGGTTTGAAGACATCACAATAGTTCTGAATTATTCTAGAGCTACATTGAACTCTTCAAATTCTTCAAAATAAACTAGTTCAACCATTTTCCTATGCCTTTTCTTTTTTTACGAACACAATAGTTAATTAGTTTAGTTGAGTTTCATTAGTTTAGTCAAGAGTTTATATAAGTTTGACTTAAGTTGAAAGAGGTTTGTTAATAAACTCTTATATTTTGAATGGAAGTAGCTTTGAAGTTATGGTGAATGGAAGTAGTTTTGAATTTATGCCATACTTTATGTCCGTCCAACTTCCATCATGCTTATTGGTGCCTATCTTCAGCTGTCTACAGGACAGAGAAGGGGTCCACCCTGGACAGGTCGCCAGTCCATCGCAGGGCAACACAGAGACACACAACCATTCACACTTACACTCACACCTAAAGAGAATTTAGAGAAACCAATTAACTTTACAGTTTTTGGGGGGATTTTTTGGACTGTGGAAGGAAGCCAGAGTACCCAGAGAGAACCCAAGCATGGTCAGGGAGAACATGCAAACTCCATGCAGAAAGACATAGGGCAGGGAATCAAACCCGGAACCTTCTTGCTGTGGAAATTTATTTGTTGCCCTAACACACAATGGTTTGGTGTGTGATAAGAGAACAACACATGACAGTTTTAATGTTTTTTTGTTTTTTTTATCAAATAAGAGTAGTAAAAACCGCAATGAACTGTATAAGAAGACGTATCAATGATTTGATCAGCCTGATGTGGTATGATAAAATTTTTCAGAAAAATACTTCATTGTGTTGCCTTGAACTTCACTCACAATGAAAAGGGACGAGTCATTTTTATCAAAAGAAAAAGTGTTTTAAACAATGCTGAAGAAATGTATGCGCACATTTGCCTGTTCCAACCTTTCATCGGTCATTGTTTGGGGAGTTGTTAGCTGCCTCTGCATTTGGAAGACATCTGAGGGTATAATTAATGAAATATGGGCTGGCTGTGACCTTTGAGCAGGTGATTGACATGGATAGACAGTTACAATCTTTTAACCTTCAGAAATGTCAGGAAGCACCTAAAGTCTGTGGCAAGGCCTGCTGACACCTGTCCTCTCCGCTCTCCCGGCTGCACGCCACAGTGCGGGCTACCCCATGTTTACGATCTCCTTATTGATTTGTTTGTGAAGAGACTCTGGTTCCTATTAAATATTCACTGCTTTTTTTTTTCTTTCTTTCACCATCTCTTTAATGTTAAAAGCAATTTGTCTCCTGGACTCCTCGTTAGCCATGCTCTTCTTAGAAGCTGTAGGAACATGGAGGCAAATCTTTTGCAGCATTAATTTTTAAATCTCTATTCTCCTGAATCTCTCTTTTTTGTTTATGCTCTGTTTGAAGTTAGCTGATTTTGTCTACAGCAGTCCTGCAAATAATATTATGCAGAGGTTTTTTTACCCTCGCAGTTCAGAGGGACCATCCGTTCAGCTCTCGTAAATGATGCAGGGATAATTTCATACATTTTCAGCCATGAAAATATCAAAGACAACACAGTGGGAGACAGGTTTATCTGCATTTCTGTCATGGACCTCAAAGGCTGCTAAACTTTTTTTGTTTTCTTTTCTCGTTTGTTGTTTTGTTTTAGCTGAATATTGTAAAAAGACTGGAAAAGTAGTTGATGCAGATTACAGCACCCCCTTTCTTTACATTCTTAATTCCGATAATCCCGACGGGGCCTACGCTGCTGTCTTTGCTGCCGTCTGAGTGATTAGGTGTGGCTGCGGAGGCCAGCTCCCTACACTCGTCTCCAGTAGGTCCTAATTTCATTTGAGTAGCTGAAAGGATGTGTTTGCGCTTCTTTGCGATTTTTATGTCGAAAAACTTCAAAGGCTCTGCTTTCCTCTTCGCCTATCACCAGTGACAGATAGTGCATCCTGGGAAAGGAGTGAATCTGATTCTTTCTTTATTTATTTGCTACTTGACTGAAGATGAATGCATCACACACGCTGGATCACTCCCTCCCCCCACCACAAAAAAAGTAAAGGAGCATGGGGCTGGTATTAATAGGGCTGCAGGTGAGGCAGTCCGTTAATATGTTAATGTAATCCTCCTGTTAGGTGTCTCCAATCCCCCGAAGATGGGCAGTAATCAGTTTGTTCCTGTCTGCTGGCTTTCTGGGAGGGAAAGGCGGCACTAATCAGAAGTGGCGTAGCACTCGCAGATGCCAGGGGGGAAAAAAGGGGAGGGGAGTGAGATGACACCTCATGGATTTATTACCTCCAAATCTCTGATCCGAGCTGGGTGAATCCTGCGCTAAACGGGCAAAATAAATAATGCTAACCGCGGTGTTAACTGAACATGCCACATGTGAGCCTAAATGGGTCTGAATGACTGCTTTAGATGTTTGTGCACCGTATTTTCTTTTGCATTTGTGCTTAAGATCTTTGTGATAGTTTTACTGCTTTTGACTTTCTGTGAAAGGAAACAAAATATTAGAAATCTGCTGGCCAGTTTTGTTTTGTAATTCATGATTTTGCAGAGTAAAAACTAAAGTTTCTCTTTAGTCATAAATTAATCTATCTGATCCTGTTTTTGTGCAATATTAAAAAAAAATTCTGCACAAAAGTAGAAATATATGAGAATAAACTATAAATGAAAATAAATAGGCCTAAACTCTAACAAACATATGATAACTGCCAGTTGTTTACTTTTGCAAAGCGACACGCAGGAGTCAGACATACCACATTTGGCTGCTTTAAAGTTTTCCTGACCTTTGCCTGCGGTCTGAGTTGATGCTGCAGACAGAACCAGTCATTGAAGGCTTAATTAAAGTCTCACCGACCGTCTGTGTAGGTAGATATGAACAGCAAACAGAGATGCCCAATGGCTTTATTCATACTGTAAATCCTAGACCTGCATATGATTTCGAAACAGGTAGAGGAGGACTCCCAGAGCTGGTTGAGGAGAAACATTTTAGGCCAACAGACTGCTTAAAAAGAACATTTTCGTCCATGTTTACTTTTTTGTGGCACCAGTATTGGAACTTCAACAATACATGTAGATATTTGGAAAAAATGCTAAACTCCCTCTGAAGCACAGCTCAATTTGGTTTTATTTGAACAATTATTTAATCCATGGAGTTACATTCAAACTACTTTGTTGAGTGTTGATTTTAAAACGAATGTTTAACCACACAAACCACAACCTCTTGGACTCTGGTGCTGTGTCACAGGATTGCAGATTCAAATTCCAACACAGTTGATGTGTCCTTTGGCAAGACACCTGACTCAGATTGATGAAGTGTTGATGTGTTCAGAGAGCCCTGTAGTGCCTGGTTATGGCAGCCTTGCTTCTGTCAGCAAGCCCCAGTGCAGCTGTGGCTATAATGCGTTGAAAGCCATTGAATTAATTACCACAGTAATGCTGATGATGCTCTGCTATATTTGTCCATAGAGCCTGATAAAGTGTGCATTAGTGTGTAGAGCTATTTTTGACACTAGACACTAGTGTTGTTCCATTCAATTCAAATTTAAACTATTAAAAGTGTTGTTAAAAGTGTTCTCTCATAGTTCATTGTTTAATACTTTTAAAAGTGACATTTCAACTCAGTCTAGCGTTGACAAATAAAGACACTTTGAAAGTGTTAGAATTAGCTTATGTTATTATGCTGAACATTAAGATTAACTAAAAATTAAAAAAAGAATATTTCCTTATAAATATGAATAGCTTGCTGAAAAAAAAAAAAAAACTTGCACATTTTATGCAACTGTTTTACGGTCAGATTATTACTTAAAATAAAGTTTTTTGCTGAATACCTCTTAAATTTGTTAGATTTGTATAACGATATAAAGAAACATAAAATATATAAATGTTACAATTAGTTAACACAGTTATTTCAAATGTTTCCACTAAAATAGGCAGTTTAACTACAAAGTGATCATATTAAATCCTGACGATGAAGTGTTATTACATTAACGCAACTCAATAATATCAGCTAATATGAAATTATTAACCCATATTAGCCGTTAAATTTAACTACACAGCGGTAAGTTAAACAACCTTAGATCTAAAATGCAGTAATTAGTGACCTGAATTAGTTTGTCTTTGTTTTACCCATAATGCTACAAATTAATATATAAAACTCTTTACATTTAATCAACTAAGTAAAGTGGAAGCAGCGGACATATCCTGGTTCGGTAAATTCAACATATCATATTTTAATGTTTACAGAACTGTAATTAGATTGGAGTCATTGAGTCCAGAATCTACCTGCTTCTCTAACTCTTTATTATGATTTAATAAAAAAAAAAAGAAAAATGCCATATTTGTCTGTTCAAAAATAAATCACCAACCATGCTTTAAAGGTTTTTTCAGATTATTTTTAGAATAATTTCCTTAGTTTGAAAGTCAAAATATTTTGATAAAAAACACAGAGATGAACAACTAGACGGCTATTATTTAGGTATTTATGATTTATCTATATTTTTGTTGAGATATTGGTAATACTGTGGACCTGACCTGTGTGGTGTCACTGTTAGGCCATGGCCCTAATAAGTTTGACAATTGAGCCTCACATTAAGGCTTTGACCTTTTGATGTAACAAACTGGCCTTTTCACCCAAAGACATTCACCTTTGACCTGCACCTTTAGCAATGCTTCAAGCACAGGTTATGAATTTAGTATTGATCAGGGTTCACCTTAAAGATGTTAAAATATTGAGCAGTTTTCAAATCTGATTGAAGCTGTAAAAAGTCCATATTTAGCAGAACTAGATTTTAAATATAGCAAATCAATGTTAATCTTTTTAGTAAATTGCTGTTTGCTATTAAATGCAGGTACCGTATAGTGGTCATTTCTGGGGTTTCAAAAAGCAAAATGAAAGGCAGATCTTTCAGTTACACTTAAAACTTTTATTTTTGTGTGTTTAGCGTGTCCTTGGATGTCCAGCAGTGTTATGCTGCTTTATGTTTTAGATGCTGGAAGATCTGCTTACCACTTCCCCTCACCCTATTAGTTTCTCCTTCTACTCTCTAAGTTTTCATTAATTTTAGACTGCCTGTCGTGCACATTTATCTGTGACACCACCTTGGAAGCGGCCATAAGACCAGCAATTTTTTAAGAGGATATATTTGGACCTGTATCTCTGGGGTTAAACTGCTTTAGAGACACAAGCGCACTAGAAATAAAGTCTGTCTCAAAGGTTTTCTGCTGCTACCTTAGTTTTTAAAAGTAGTTGGGCACCTGCTCCTATTCACTGCTCCACATTGCCCCATGAGACATTATCAAACCCGTTTGTTTTCCCCACCTCTACTTTGTTGTCCCTCTTTTTCTTCTTCTATTCAAATTTGCTGCTTTTATGTAATAGTCTCTGTACGCTGGGATGGGAATGGATTCCCACATCATGCTAACAGCTTATGGGCCCAGATAAACATGACAGTGAGTGTACAGTTCTCTGACCTGTTTCAGAGTCTGAGGTGGGGTCACACTAGCTCCAGAAACCGGACTCTGTTATGGTAAAAAGTGCTTTAAAGTTATGGTGGAAAAACACCATTAATTTGTATAAAGTAGCCCTGTTCTTTTAACCTAGTAACACCTAACATATCAAGGATTCAAACATTTTAACCAAAACTGTCTCAGAGATGACGAAACTGGTGGAGATTTTTTATAAACAACCAAGAACACCTAAGATTAAGCTTGTGGGGAACGAAGTACTGACAGAAAACCTGTGTTTTATTTTTCATTTAAGGCCCTGAGATTGAATTACAAGAAAACCTGCTCCAAATCTCCACCTCCAAGCCTGACAGAAATTTGCCTTCATTGACCATGGACCAACAGCGGCCGCTATGGCCCCTGTGCTAAAGACGTAATAATAAAGAGATGTCTAATGATATGTGCTGGTACAGAAATTAGAACTGATTGTCCCCCTGGACCAATTAAATGGTTTGTTATGGCTTTATTTTAGTAATAAATAAAACTTTTTGCATTTAAATTTTTATATTCAGTAATTTTAAGACAAAATCATGATTTTTTTTCTCATATATTTCAGTTGTCCACAGCTGTAGTTGGCTCTTTGGCTCTCTTAATATATGAAAAAAGGACAATTGCTCACCTGTTGGTCCTAGAAGGAGGCATTCAAAACAACAGTGTTGCAAAGAGTCCAGATGAACTTTTTAAGCCAAGGAACAATATGCTAGCAATATGGAGACATGGCAGCATACTAGTGCTATCTTTGCTTTTAACAAAGCTCGTTGAATAAAAAAGAACAAAGTCTAAGATTACTGAGAGCATCTGAATGTTTTTATAATGAATAAAACTGTCATGTTAGGATTTAGATGTTTAACCCACATGCAGAAACACTCGGAGGCAGGGAAAAAGTTCAAAGGTTTAATGACAAAATGTTTATAAAAATGTGAACTGGAACTTGGTTGGTCAGACTGGTCACGGCAGGATCACCACTGAGGAGGACAGAGAGGTTAAATGAGTTCCAGGTAAACTGCAGTTTATCAGATGATGGGGTAAATACCTGCTCAGAGGTGGAACTGATCAGCAGGGGGGGAACCTTGAGGGTCCAGAGGCTAGTCGGCAGGCAGAGGGCTGAGGGCAAGCAGAGACTGAACTGAGTGCAGGCAGGCAGATGACTGAGACCTAGGCAGAGGCTAACTGAGTGCAGGCAGGCAGATTCCAGACTGAGATATTCTCCAGGATTTCAGGTTGATCTGACAGGACTGGATCTGTGAGGCAGATAGAAACAGGGTCAGGCAGGTTCACAAAAATCAGGGAAAACAGATCAGAGAAGCAGGCTCAGGTTTTGCTGGTACCATTACTGGCAAACACTCTGGCAGGGAAGTGTCAGCCTGTTCCTCCTTAAATAGGGCCTCCTGATGAGCAGATGGAAGACAGGTGTTGCAGTCAGCTCAAGCCCTCAGGAGATCTTGTGCGCCCTCTGGTGGAGAAGGTGGACAAAGCCTCCAGATCCCAACAAAAACAGGACAAATTCTAGAATAAACTTATTGAAGCCCTTACTTTAAAATTAAATCTATTACACAAAACAACACTGTCCAAATTCAGTCCAACTCTTTTGCCTCTAATTTGCCCCCAGATACGGTATAACCTTAGGTTTGTTGACTACTGCAAACCTGTTTGTTGCTTTTTTGTATCATTACAGTGTATTACATAAAATTCGAAAAGAAGGACTAAGTTCAATAATTTCAAGCCCTGAAAAAATGTGGCCAAGACCTATTTTGGAAGCAAGGCCTTTGTTAGGTGTCATTCCGGATATTTCTCTCCTGGATGACACCCTCCTGGAAAGAAATATCAGCTGTGCTGCTGCCATCGACACCTTTGTTTGTAGAGGTTGGAGATCAGCCTGTTTTCAGTGTAGTCCTGTTTCTCTGTCTGATCCTCTGACATGGGAGTTGGCTCAGAGCTCGTCTGCCTGGCTGTGTGCTTCTCCTTTTACAGTTGTCTTTTGTATCTCTGCTTATGAACCCCAGTTGGCCTCGGCAGATGGCCGCTCACACTAAGCCTGGTTCTACTGGATGTTCCTTCCTGTAAAAGGGAGTTTTTTTCTCTCCACTGTCGCTACAAACATGTTTAGTGTGAGGGATTGCATTTGAGTCAATGAGTTGATGCAATAAACTAATTTTCCTTAGATAGAAAACTTTGAGTCACTTTGACTGTATGATCTGGTTGAGCTGTGAAGTGCCTTGAGATGGAATGTGTTGTGAAATGGCACTATACAAAGCTTAATTGAATTGAAAATTGAATTGTTAACAATTTAGCCTTTTAAAGTATGGTGGATTCTGCTATATGTTGGTGTGGAGTATGTTCCCATTGTAGTAAACAGTTTTCTGGAAAACAATGCAAGACCTAACAGAATGCAGCATCTTTTTTCCTCCAGCTGTGGTTGTTCTTTGTCTTAACCTGTCAATGTGTCAGTCTTATGGTTTTCTTTCCCCCCTGTGGTCAGTCAGTGAGCAGGGGAGTCACTCAAGCAATATCTGTTTGTGTCTACGTGTGTGTGCGCACTTCCATGTGTTTGGACGTAGTTTAAGACAGGACAGTGCGGTAAAGGTCAGTGTGATGAGTCCAGGAATGACAGGAAACAATGAACCTTTCCAGGTCCAGTAAATTAACCCGTGTCAGGGGCTGCTCATTCCTGCTGATCAATACTGAACACTTTGCTTTCAGAAAATGAGGGTCATCCTCTTTGGGCTCTGGCCTCCCACGGGATGGACAGGAACGCTGATAAAACAATCACTATAAAGAGGTTCCAGACTTGCAGCTAAAGAGCCGGTGCTGAAGGCCCCCTCGGTGTCAGTGTGTGTGTACTTAGAGTCACCTACTCTCCTGCAGCCGCTCACTGCTGCTCGCTCTGCTCTGACAGCGCTTTGGTCGATAAAGTGGATTTGAGATATAAATGTTGCCCAAAGGCCTCTCCATCACTTTAAGACACCTACAGGCGGCTGTGCAGTGACACAAAGGGAACCTCAGCAGAGAAAGTGGGTCCTGAATGAAGAGCACTACAAGCACACCATGTAAGGTTTCACTGCTTTGCTGTTTTTTTGTTTTTTTTTTATATCCCCCTAAATATCCAGAAGTAATTCAAGAAATAATCCTTTGAGATAATTGTTTTGTAGGGTGATGTGAGACAGATAAAAAAAAAAACATGAAACTGGAGTTCTCTCATTTTTTTATATTATGGGAACCGGTTTAAGAAATAATAATTTATGCTCTCCAAAAAAATCAATCTCTATTAGGATACACAGCTTAAACCAACAAATATCTTTGCATTCATATCTAATCCTGTCTCAGTGTTGATGCAGTTCTCGCCAAATATGGCCCTACATCAAGAAGCAGATCTTTCAGTCAGATTGGTTAAAAGTTTGTGGTGACAGTAGACATATAATTGCATTGTGTCGTTCACACTGTGCATGCATGCAGTGACAGTGGAGAGAAAAAACATCCCTTTAAACAAGAGGAAAGGATGATTGGATGAAGATCAGATTACATTCAAACCTATGCCTCAAAATTTCTCCTTCAGGATTTTGAGTCTACTGAGCCATCTAAGCCAGGGTGGATTAAATCAGACCATTCTGTATTGTTTTTATTTCTATTTTTACATGTTCCATTTGGCAGTGTAGCATTCAGAATTATTCTCAGAGCCAAAGTGAAGCCAAACAGACTTATTTTGATAAGCGTAGCATTAATGCTTTTGCTTTAATATTCTGTTTTGTAACATCAGCATGTAGCTGTTTCACCTGATTATTTTTTATTCCTATTGTAAAATGTATTGCTTGTTATATTTTTTATATTCTGAATTCTTTTTCAGCTTTTAAATTTCTTTTTTTTTTTTTGTATGTCGGCTGAATGTACTTTCAGGATGCTCTTGTTAAAAGAGATTTTCTTTTGTAATAAAATTTTTCCTGGTTAAACAAACTTTATTAGACAACATTTGGGGGATTATTTCAAATACAAAGGACCCAGCAGCAGAAATTAGGCAAAATGCTAAAATGATGAGATGGTGAACATAGATGAGGGGGAAAATGCAAGATTACAACCTCAGAGTCTCTTTCTACACCTGCAGGGAGAAAAACCGAGCAGAAAACTATCACAGCTACAAACAACCAAAGCTCAGTCATCAGATCACTGAAAAATACACAGCATCATTTGATACTAAATGTGTATAGTAGTCACTAAAGCTAACTATGGGGTGTATCTGCATTGATGTGCATCTGAAAACCCACTAATCAAAACACCTGTGGGTGAACGTTAAGAGAATGCTCTAATATTTCAGGTTTAATCACAAAAAAAGCTCATTAGTGGCAGTGAGGGGCCAAAGACCAGCCCAAATCCCAGCCTGACCTAGAAACCAAGAATCCAACTTGCATTTACAATCACCCTATTGCTCACAAAAATGGCATCAACAGCAAAACAACTGCTGGTCCAAAAGAACACAAAAGAGCCCCTCGTATTTCCCCAAAACATCAAGATGATCCTGAAAAAAAAAATTTCTGTGGACTGATGCGTCCAAGGTGGGTTTGGTTAAAGGTGTTTGCTATTTTACATCTAGTACGTCAGCATCTCAATGAAAGAAAAGCGTCATACTGACAGTCAAACATGGTGGAGGTACTGTGATGGTTTGTGGCTGCCTTGCTGAGTTAGGAAATGCATTTATTGCAGGAATCACAGAAAATTTTGGCCACCGAAAAACTGAGTATTATGCAGCACAAAGTCTATTCAAGGCAATGGAGAGATATGTGGGTGGGCTTATTGGTTTTGGATTTTAATGCTTCATCATCCAATAGCGTTAAAAAACTGGACATGCGTGTTTTTCTTACAATTCCTGCCCTTAGTTTTTTAAAGATTTTGTAGAGGCCTAGTCAACGTCTGGAACTAAATCAAATTTTAATGCTGGTTTGTAACTTTCAACTAAATGAAAATTCTCCAACTGTGATTTGAAAGGCTCCCAGCAATTAATTCCGACCCCCTGGTGAAAGATTTTACATTGTGCTCTGACCTTAATGGATTGATCGTTTATTTAAAACTGAATTACCGTAAGCATTTCTTTCGGGCGTTTTAAGTGTGCAGAATTTAAAATTTGATAGCCAATCTGAAATATAAACACCACACTCTTTATAGATACTTTTAAGTGTTTTTTAAATTAATACAGTATCATCTAAAATTTCAATACTAATAATATAGATGCATTTAATTTAAATGGAAAACCTTTGCTTTAATAAATCTTTTTCTTTCATTTTTTACACTCTTGTTCATTTATGCAGTTTTTTCAGTAAATATAAGATCTCCCACAGGTTGGCTTTGTGCTGTGCCCTAATCATCATAGCATTTTCTGCTTGCTCCCACTGTCACAATCCCCTGGAAATGGACACGCAGACACTCGCAGTCTCTGAAGCCTCCTGACCTCAGCTTGCGGTTTCTGCTGGCTGCCCAGAGAATCTTAGAGGCTTAGATAAACTGAGCTGGAAACTGGTTGAGGCTGGCCCATTGGCCCGGAGAAAATGCTTGGAGCAGCAGATGCAGTGGCGGCTCAGAGAGCCCTTTTTCCATTAGGAGTCATTTCCCGGTCCACCCCGAGCCAGTGACAAAGTGGTCTCTGCGTCTTCATTTTCTGCTGATCTGGTGTTAGCCGGAGGGAGGGAGGGACTGTCATCAGTTACTCCTGCTGCCGCCCCCTAATTGCAGCCAACTGTCGATGCGCGCAATGGACCTTTTTCAAGCCTACATTATTTATTGGGAGAAAAATATTGTATTGATTTTGGATAGCATAGTGAGCTATAAGCGATGCTGCTAAAGAGCTGACAAGACACTTCATAAACTTTGATACCGGTTCCATAACAGTATGTTCTGAAATAAAATAAAGATTCAAATGTTTTTGAGAGAATATCTGTATTTCTGCTGCACCTCTGCCAGATTTCAGCTACTTGTAGTTCAGAGGGAACTGATGGCAATAATCTATAGGCAAGGCAAAAAATATCTGCTTAGAGTGTTTTTCTGGTCCACTATGGTTTGTTGTAAGTCAATCACCTTTAATTAAGATGATAAAAACATGAATTCAGCCCTTAATTGACAAGCAAATACTAACTTTATTTACAGCAGACTACCTGAGCACAAATCTACCATCAAAGTTTGCTGTTGCCACCTCAACAAACTCACAGATTTTAGTTTTTTCTTTTGGTTCCTCAGAAAAGTTTGATGGATTAAAAGTTAGAACTTAAACTGACATACACCAAAGAAAACTGATAAAGTAATGCACTCTCTGTTTTTGAGATATGAAGTCCCACCTTTGCTTAAATGATTTGTTTTGGTTTGAACAAATTTGATGAGTTGGGTAAAACTTTAGCATTTGTATGAAGCACTTCATAGCACATCAGCTTTGTGTTGTGATGTTTATAGGTAATGACCTGTCTTTAGCCTAATGCCCCTGTTGTATTTAGGGTTTTACCTCAAAGGTTGATGGATTAACTGGAAAAACAACATTCTTTATGTATGAAATATTGAAAATAAGCTGCACCAGCTGTGAAGTTTGGGGGTTTTAAGTATATAGGCCTTCTTGGAAAACTCTTTTTCAAAAGTTGGTTGAGAGGAAAAGGAGAACTAATGGTCAGACTGAGGAAAAGTGTGGCTTTCATCCTGCCATGGAGCAAATTAACATCTACAGTGGGTCACCAGAGTTTGTCTGTCTGGCTCATTTGGGTTTTGTGGTTCTGGACAGGACACAGTCAAGCTTTGTCCCACGTTCAGACTGGTCCAGCACTGCCAGTAGTCATCAACCCTGTTCATGGAAAAGATCTCAAGTGTATTCGTAGATAGGAAGTTGTTTGCTCATCTTGCTCTATGCAGATGATGTAGTTCTGTTTACACCTTCAAGCTGTGAACTGGAGTGGTTCACCACAAAGTATGAAGCAGCCAAGACAAGAGTCAGCTTCTGAAAGTCTATGGCCAAGGTTGTTATGGCATATAGCCTGGAATGTCCTGCAAAAGAAGAGCAGTGTTGTTACTCGAGCAACACAGAGTTAGCTCCAAACTTCCTGGACCTCTTAGGTCAATGAACTAATTTTAAGATAAAAAAAAAAAAGTTTATGTCGATTTCTTTGGATCTACCTGACATACATAGGAATCAAATTATATTCATCACAATCCCACCATGATAACAAGACATAGTGAACATAGTGCAGGTAGTGTACCCTCTAAGCTGGTGGGTTTTCTTAGCGTCTTGACAGCTTTGATGGAACTGAGGAAAGAGAGTTCAGTTTCCTCACAGCCTGGTGGTTGAAGCTGCTGGAGAGTCTGGTGTTGCAGGAATAGAGACTCCTGTACCTTTTCCCAGAGGGCAGAATGCTGAACAGCTCGTGGGCAGGAAGGCTTGAATCTCCCACAACTGTGATTGCTTTGCGGGTGAGGCATGTTTTATATATGACTTGCAAGATGGGTAGTGGGGCACCAATGTCTTACTTACAGTAGACTTAGACAACTTTTATTGTCACTATGTATACACAGAGTGTAAAGCTCTTTTTGTACAGCTCTCAGAACATTTCCATACCATAAAGTGCAGCAGTGATTAAATGTAAACAGTGTGAGAGAAAAAAACATTGTGCAATTGATATGGAAGTTCAGAGCATTATATATATGGTGCAAATATGCAGTATTTTGGTTTTGGTGTTATTAGTGTTTTTCAACAGTTCAACTCTCTGATGGCGGTGGGAAAGAAGATGTTGCAGAATATGCTGAGCTGTATTGGAAGCCTCTTCCCAGAGGGCAGCAGGGAGAACAGTCCATGGTGGGAGTGTGAGGGGTCATTGATAATGTAACCGTCTTGGGACACGCAGCGCTGGGATGAAATGTCTGTAATGGAGGAAAGAAGAGCCCCGATTATCTTCTCTGCTGTTCTCACCACTCTCCTCACTTTCTTTCAGTCTGAGGCGCTGCAGCCTCCGCACCACACAGCGAGACAGCTGGTCAGAACGCTCTCTATGGTGCTTCTGTAGAAGGTGGTGAGGATGGGTGGGGGCAGGTGGGCTCTCCTCATCCTCCTCAGGAAATACAAGCTGATCCTTGTAGCTGTGTTCACAATGTGCTGCAGGGCTTTCCTGTTGTAGTCCGTGCAGCTTCCGCCCCACACTGTGATGAAGCTGGTTAGGATGCTTTAAATAGTGCCCCTGTAGAATGTGCTTATGATGGGTAGTAGTGCACTTGCCTTATTGAGTTTGTGCAGAAAGTAGCAGCAGAAAGAGTAGACACCTTTTATTTTAGTTTATAATCAGACAAGGATATCTTAAAAAAACAGCCTCTGGTCTTTATATATTGGTTTACAACAGTCAGAATTTCTTTTTAATATTGTGAAATTGGCCTAAATAATATCTATTCAGGCTTTCTGAAGGTCTATGTGTTTAACTTTATGACTCATTCCACTCCATAAATAGTTTTCAACACCTTAAAAGTCCTTGAACTTCTAGAACTTTCCACTTTGTCCTTTTTTTTAAAGCCTCTACTCTAAGTCCAATCATGATTAGTTATTGGACAAAAATTTGGCATTGAAGGAGCTGAAAATCCAAAGAAAATTTAGAAGACCTTCAGAAAAACTGGATTACTGTTGATCAAACATACTTTAAAGACGGGAAATATAGCATTACCAAATTAGCGGTGACACCTAAACATTAAAAAAGTTCTTCCAGTTTCAGTATGTCAAAATTAACCCTGGCCATCATGTATGAGAGCTCTTAGTTTATGCCCTGTTCTTTTTTTTTTTTACCACGCCATCTAACGCCCTTTGGTAGAAATGTGTTCCCTATCCTTTTCCAATGCAATGACCTCATCACCTGCACAGGCTCCTGGTTGTTGGAAAAGCATCTTAAAACCTTCGCTTATGGGGATTTAGGCTGATTTTTGCTCTCAGATCTCCAGGTGTGATGTGGGAAGACTTTAAGCTCCTCTGGATGTTGAAAATCAAAGGTTAATTTATAAAGGTAAAAGCCGAATCCAACTAAATATAAAGTAAAACAGATTATATTTATCACAGCATTAACAAAGACAAAAGAGAAATCAGACTGTTAAAAGCACAGGTGTCGGCCAAAGTATCTTTGTTTTACAATTGTTTTAAAATAAACTGCTCTGACTGAGGTGGCTGAAGGTAAAGCCTTTCTGCTTCCAGTAAAGAACCAGCATACCTGCAATGTTTGATTCTCTGTAATTGAAAAAAGGCGAGAGGGTTTCCTTGCCAGCGCATGGCCACCCCATTTAAGGTAATGTTTGCGCTGCTAAAGCAGTTAATGAATCCAAGTTCTTGGGAGCTGGCAGCACAACAACTACCCTGAGCGGTGCCTGAGAGCGCCCCGGGATGCTGTCCCCTTCCTTTCTCTTCCAGGCAGCTGTGAAAAGTTTAAAAAGCCCGACCACATAACATGAAACGGTGAGGGTGAGTACAAGCACAATTAAAAAGGAGGGGGGAGAATATTTCTTTGGCATCCTGAGGTCATTATCCCCAGTTTATTGCCACTTGTACAGTGCTTTTATTTTGCTTTATATGAGGAGGGTTGGCCTTTAATTGCATCATTTGCTTGTTTTTCCCTTGCAGCATTTTTAATTTCTGGATGCTTGCATGTGTCAAGGGAGCAGAAAGCCAATGGCTCCGTGAATTTTCCAAACGGAACGTTGTGTTCAATAATAAAATCCTTTGACCCTGGTTTTCAGCACACATTTTATGATATGATGAAGCGTGAAGATTACACTTTTACTAAGTTTAATTGTAATAATTTAATTTGTGGACAAACTGCTAATTTCCTGCAAAACCAAAGCAACAACTAGCATTACAGTATCACTTTATCCTGTAATCCAACTTCAACACACAGGGTGCACTTTAACCTCAGATCAAGTCTTACCAGAAGTGGTAAAATGTCATTTGCATTAGACTCACTTACACAAAATAATGAATTTAACTGAATTTATTATTCATACAGCATCAACATGAATGTAGTTATTTATAAGTTCAGTTCATAAATAGGCATATGGAAATGAAACTTTAAACTAATCCAGTATAATGGATTGTTGTTTAATGCATCTATATTCAGTTTAGTAGGCGAGATTGTTAAACAGTGTCTATCTAACGAAGCCCAGGTGATTGCCTAAGTGTTTGACTTTGCAGCAATCCCCCCTCTCAGGCAGGTATGTAGCGACAGTGGACAGAAACAAAAAGGATTTTGGTGTCAAAAGTTATGATCTTAGGTCGTCAGACTTTTTCTCAGTCCTGATTGGCTAAATCTGTCATAAATGTTAATTCTGATGGAAAAGCAAAGAGCAGAGGGACCCTTTACACTACAGACAGATAAATACCATGTGCCATGAGATGCATTTGTAGAGTAGGGCTGATTTTGACAATTTTTTCAGTCAACTTTTTGATTTTATTTATAAATTTCCTTTGCATTGTGCAAAAACATGTAGATCAGAGATGGACAACTGGGCACGCAAGCTTGTTTGCATGTTTCCCTCCATGTTGTCATGACCGTGGAAGCTTGCTTGTTCAGAGTCCACTGTGGAAAGACTTTACCATTTCTGTTGAGTGGAAAAATTTTCTTACTTGTACTCGCATGCATGGATCTGCAGGTCAGCTGTAACTCTCTCTTCCCTTTGGTGTGGCAGCAAACCCACTTTAAATGTATTACGACCACCTAAAGGGCTGGGGTCAAAAAGTCAATAGATTTGTTAAATGTAATTTGACCTTACAGTAATAAAGGGTCAGTGTGATTCAGAAATTAGTTTAAAATTATATTCAGTAGTCGAGTTGTAAAGACAAAAGAAGGGGGATGGTGGAATTTTGTTTTAAAACATACATAGCCTAATTAAAATAGTTTATTAACCTAAAACACTATGCATGGTATGGTTGTTATATGTCAGGTATGCCGGTCATTGACGTTGACTGAGTCACCTTACAGTAGAACTGCAGTCAGTCCCTGGATTGGCATGGCTATCACTGCCCCCAAAATAGTTAGATAGTAAAATAGTAATTTCCCTCTGGGATCAGCCTTATAGTCATGGTAGGACACTTCTTTAATTTTACTTTGAAAAATCTTTGTTTATTAAGATTTGGAACAAAACCTCAAAAAACATTACAAATGAATTTGAATCTAAGTATTTTTTTATTCAGATTGAATTAATTAAATTGAAACAGCTGAAATAATTTTCAAAATCTGAAAAAAACTTCTTACAAATTACTCAAATTTGTAAGCAACTCAAATTAGCATGGAAAGGAAATACCTTTCAAATATTAATTTAGAGTATTTATTTTATGAAATAGACTATCAGAAAATCAGTATTGCCTCTATTGGCTAATTTAAAGTAAGCTAAACTACATGCTAGCAATGAATGAGTGAAAACTATTCTAACAGGTCCGTCAAACTGCAGCTATTTAGTATTGATCTGACAATAGGCATTCTGCAGGGACCTTGCAGTCAGATGTCAACATTCAATTCATTTTTGATCATTGGCCAGACATTTACATCACATTTGGCAGTTATTTCAAAATAATAATCTTACACATAGTTTAAATTGCTTAATTAAAATGCTTTTTTCAAACCTTCGATTTTCTTCTTCAGGTTTCCTCCCCTGCTCTCGGCGACAGATCCACTTATCTCGTCAGCATCTTCTAGATTCTGGCTGTCGCCTAGCAAAACAGCAGCAGCCTAAAAAATAATTGAATGTTCGTTTCACAACCAAAATGCAGATTTTGAATGTTCAGCAATGCCTGTACACTCAAGACCAGAGGTCTTCAACGTTTTCCAGGCCAAGAACCCCCAAACTGACGGCGAGTACTGATTATATTGCAAATGCAGTCAAACGTTCAGCCTTAGTTTGACCTTCTTAAAAAAAAAATGCAACACTACGGGAAGCAAAATCAGTTGTCTTTTCCCTTTTTAAAAATGTTCTTACATTTTTCTAACCTATCTTAATCAAACTGGTAGAATTTTTTTTACATGGTTTCAATTTGAGTTTCATCATACATGAGGTGAGATGCTAAGATGGGATCATTCATATCCCACCATGATTTTTATACAAAAAATTTGAAAACCTTTAATACATTTTCCACCCCTACAGCCACAATAATACATAATGGTTATTGTAGTACTTCTGATGTCACCGATTATATTTATTGATATTATGTTTCTTATAAATTCTTTGAGGCAAAATGTTCTATACTAATTGCCTTAAAAATTAGAGGAATATACCTTTTTTATATTCTGCCCCTTAAAAGGTAAGGATAATAGCATGATATAATATCTGTAGCTCCTATAGCTTTATATTAACACTTTTTATAATAGTGTTGTAATCAAAAAATATTTCTGAACTGCCCAATTTGTCTTTTAGCTGAAAAAACTAGAACAGCAGAAAACCAACTTACTGCCAGTGTACAGCAACAGGTGGGGAGGGGACAGGCTATCCCATGCCTACAGCCAGAAAAAAACATTCACCATTGCCAATCAATTTTCCATCCTTACAAAAAGAAGGTTGCAAAATCTGAAAGCAACCATGTTTCAACATTGTGCTTAATTTAAAAATGAAAAAAGGCTGAAATATTGGCAAAATACAGTATACAGCTTGGGTGGAATGAGGTGCCAGTGTGGGTCCTTAGGCAAGACGCTTCACGCTAATGCACAATGGCAGCCCAGTGCTCCCCAATGGGATGGGTTAAAGAGGGTTCATTTCATTGCTCTGTACTTGTAACAATTATAATGACAATAAAAGTCGCTGGAAAACATTAACTAATGTTGATCAAAAAGTACAACGGTGTAAATGTGGATTTTGGCCTCATGTGTTTGTGTACACGTATGTATGTAGATAATAAGTTTAACTTCTTCATAATCTTAATAATCTTCTTAAGCTTCTTTCAAACTATTTCCATTAATTGATGTCACTTCTCTGGCTGTATAAACCAATAGGTTTATTTGGTGGAGGGTTTTGTTTCTATTTATGTTCAGATGAATTTAGTTAGATTGGAAATTGTTTTTTGGTTTGGTTGATGTTAACTAGTCTCTTTTGTTTTTATTTGGTTTATTCATTTATTATTGTTTGTCAAATTTTCTCTCTGAAATATTGTCTGAAATAAATTTCTATTCATTCAATTCCTATTCAATACCTGCTTAAAGGTTGTTATTTTTTGATGATGATATTTTTGATGATTTATAAATGTGACCGCAGATACCCCCGCTAGCCAGGGAAACCCTGGAATCGTCCAGAATGAGCCAGAGATCTCTGGACCTGTGCACTGCAAAAACCATCTACAAATAAGTCAACATTTCTTAAATTAATTGCATTTGCAATTTGAGCAGGTAAATAAGAGGATCTGCCAATAGAATGAGTACTTCTACTCTTAAAATAAGATATTAATATAAAATGCACTTAAAATAAGACAATGCATATATTTTTTCCTATTTTAAATGTAAATTGTCTGGTTCCATTGGCAGAGTGTCTCAATTTCTTCCTCAATGCAAGACAAAAATCACTTATTTTAAGAGAAAAATGACTTATCTAGATTTAGACTTTTGCCAGAATCCAGAAATATCCAGAAATAAGTAAAAAATTCTTAAATTAAGTATATTTACCCTTAATTTGAGCAGGTAAATAAGATGATCTCCCAATGGAATGAGTATTTATACTCTTAAAATAAGATAGTTAGAAAATATTTATTTGAAATAAGATGATGAAATAGTTTTTTCTTCTTTTAAAAGGAAATTGTCTTGTACCATTGGCAAAGTGTCTTACTTACCTCCTCAATTCAAGGACAAACGCACTTATTTTAAGAAAAAATAACTTATTGAGATTTCTATTTTTTGCAGTGTGATGCTGTCACCTGATCTAAGCGTGGCAACTAACAGGAAGTTAAATATGATTGTTATGGTGTTTGAGTTCTTTGGTCATTCTCGTGCGTTGTTCCACCCTGTCTGCTCTTGTTTCATGTTTTGTGGACTTTTAAAATTGTGATTCATTCACCAGATTTCATATTTGGTCTGTAGCCTGCGCCTCTGTTGCTATCTGACTGAATTTGAGTTCCTTTCTCAGCCGGTTAATCGTGCCAGGTATGTTTTAGCGAGACGGCCATTGCTTGTTGTTCAGCTCAACATGCAGTTTGAACACACAGAAGCCTTTCTTTGGTCTCGCTCACAGTTTCCCTCCGAGTGATAATCCTGCATGCATGTTTTTGATCTTATTGATGAGTGTGTTGACTGTCAGCTGAAGCCTCTACTTGCAAGATTCACCCACGTCTTTTATAACGAATTAAAAAGATTTCTTTTTAAGTAAAATCAGAGAAGAAATTCAGTATCTCTTATAAAAAGAAAATATATTACAAATTTATTTTTTTTATAAACTTAAGCATCTTAAATGTATATTTATTTTTAGCACACATTTACTTTTTCTTATTTTTGTTAGATTAGCTTTGTTAATATAAACACCTTCTTTTTCCTGTAATAATTATCCCACATTTGATCAATATAATTTTCTTGAATTTCTGCAATAAATTTGGGTAGATTTCAAAATTTCTTGAAGACAGAAGCATAAAAACCTTTATTCCTGCTTGGAAAATGTCTATATTTTGGGCTGTGGACTCATTAGAGGAGCGTGCACCCAGTGGAGTGTGCAGGTTCTCGCAGGGCCGAAGCCTTCCAAGCACTGCTGATGTAATTAGAAACTGGTTCACGTAGCACATTATGGTGCTCTTTCTTTTGTGAAGAAAGCAGAAAATACAACATTATCTGCCATTAAACGGAAACTCGCTTTACTTCTATTGCTTACAAAAAATAAAGACCATAAAAGAAAAAATTCCAGGAGCAAAAACTGATCAGAGCCTGATTAAATTACAGCCCCTCCCTTTTCATAGATAAGTAACGATCAGCACAAAGACAGTCTGCTAATAGATATGTTGAAGGTATTAAAAGGAATCAGCAGAACCATAAATGGAGGAAGAATTGATGTTGAAATATGCTGATTGAGGGCTGGTATTATTTGGAGGCTGAGTCCAGTGTGGGAGTGATCATTAAGAGATGTTCAGAATGAGCAGGAATTATTGTTATTCTGGAGACGAGGCTTACCCAGAGTGAAGGTTTCACACTGAAACCTTAATTAAGAGCTGCGGTGTTAACGCCAAGCACATTGTCAGGCATATTGGACAGTTTTTCTCCTCAAAGCAAATGTACATGTATGTATTCCAGCAGAATTCTGACTTAAAAGCGTGGAACGTGAAGTACTGGATGTCCTTTTTGTTCTCCGTTCACCCAGAGTGTTTACGGTAAAAAAAAAAAAAAGAAAAATCCTTTTTTATCCTATTTGCATGCAACTTTTCCTGTTTGCCCTGATCCGGATAAAAATCAATGTCAGTTAGCCTGTTAATATGATTATGTGGAATCTGGAATTGATCTTTTCTCTTAAACCAGTCAATGTCATTTAGGTACGAGTCTGTGCGTTCCTCCACACTAAATCGCATTAATACCTCATCACACAGGATGATGGGAAAAAACCAGGAACCATGAGGATATGGGTCACAATTCGATTTTATTCTACCCCTCTAGAACAAAAAAGACTTTTACTACCCTTCACATCTGCAATGCTATTTTTCTTTTTGCAAAAGTTTTTTCCTTCCGAGAAATGTTTTCCTTTACAGAAATTGCAGGAGTGATATTATATCTCTTTTTATAATTATCTCATAGTTTGATTATATTACTTTGCAACAGCTGGATATATTTTTATTGTTTTCTGATATAAGGTTGTTAATAGAAAAGAAATAGAAAAGCAAATGAAAGGAAACTTAAATCAGTGAAGCAGAATTTTATGTAAATATGCTTTTCTCTCAATTTAATTTTATGACAAAATTGCTGTTTGATAATGTTTCAGTAAGTATTTTAACACTATTACACGAAGCAAACATAAAAACTATGAAAATAACAGTGCAACAACAAACTGTACTACTCTGCCTTTCAAATAATCCTGACTAATTTTATTCGTTGAATTTTAAATATTGCTGCTCCAGTGACCTGTTTGGGTCCAGCCTATTATGAAAGCCGGGCCAAATCTTTCACACAATTTATCCGTCAAATCTCAATTTTTAATAACAGGAGATATTTTTCCTATGTCACTTTAATGTAATGTTTTGATAAAAAAACAGGAAAAAAAACAGCCTAAACATTACTTAAAAAGTTACCTGGCTTTACCTGCTCTATTTAGAGTTATTTATTTATTTAATCTAAATTAATTTGGATTTGATTTGAAAACAATATGATTCAAAGTATTAATCAAAATGTATTAATTTCATGTGGTTTGTGGCCTAAAGAGATCACAATAAATGTTGTCATATTTGTTTTGTTTATCACGTCAAGGTTTGGTAAGTTACTTTAAATAAAATAAAGAAAGAGTATGATGGAATAACCTGAGGTATATTTTGTTTGTACAGAAGAGGAAAAACAGCCGTTGTGGATCCAGAAGAGGGTGCCATAGATCAGAATCCTAACCCTTGCTTTTCCTTCCCCCCCCATTTTTTTAGTCTGCAACGGTGCTGTTGGGAAAAATAACATAAATTGACATTCAAATGTGATCAACCAGAGAAGACGTTCCTCTGTAGCTGCAGAGTTCATCTCTGTCTGCTCCTAATTCGGCAGAGTCCAGCCGTGTTAATTATCACCCGGAAAAGGAAATAGAGAAAAACAGGAAAACGTATTTTAGCTGTGAGGAAGTAATTATGCTTTTATCCACAACAATATATCTATTTTTTTATTTATTTCTCTCCTTCCACCCGCTCCGTCTCTGCTTCTCCTCTCAGCGATTGTGAGTCCTCTCCCGCAGGACCTAGGTGAGGAGTTATTTCTGCATCTGGCTTGAGGTTCCACTGAGCTTTTACATAATCAAATCAATATTGCTATGATTCACCCTCTGGCAACGACTGCCTGGTCCAAGTTTCGCTGGTGATGTTTGGCAGCTTATGAGATAAAAAAGACAGAGAGTGAGAAGGGGAGAAAAAAAGCCCTTAGTTAAAAATCTCTCAGCTATTGATTTCTTGCTTTGTTGGTCCTCTACCTACCACCCAACTTCTCAATGCCCTGTTTTTTTGCCCCCCCCCCTCATTTTCTTTGTTGAGCCTCCTGCATTCCAGGTGCAATTTTTCAGTCAGGTAAATAAAGAAGTGGTCTGACAGTGAGGTGGGGCTTCGAGTCAAAGAGGGGCCCGAGGAGGGGCCCGAGGTGTGGCAAGGTTTCTCAGCGAGGAGGCGAGGCAACCCGCTGTATGATCCATCTTGATAAGATGACGGGTTATGGACAGGAGCAGCACACCAAACAATATCTTCCATGAAAGCAACAATGACAGCCAAACGTCAAGAAGAACCACACAAAAAAAAATGACCACCCACCGATATCTAAAACACAAGGCACTTGAAAATACTACAGTGGAGAGAAGATCACTTGCACTGCCTTGTGTATTTGAGGAGGTGATTCATTGCAGGGCTTGAAAGCTTTGATGCAGAGCAACACAAGGTTCGGTGCATGATGTAAGCTTTGCATTAAACAACATACAGAAAGCGTTATTAGTTATGGACTATACCTTTTAAACAGGCCAGTAGTTTACTAATGAAGTATTCAAACCCCTTCACCTTTTTCACATTTTCTTACGTTACAACCACAAACTTTAAAATGTATTTTTCATCACACATTGGAACAAAGCAGCACAAAGAGTGATGAAATATGCCATAATATTAACAAATAAGAATCGGATTTAAATTCACCCCCATTGAGTCCAGACTTTTTGAACCGTTACCTCCAGTGCCATAAATAGAGACCATTGAGGATGTAGACCATCACCTTACATTTGACCCAGGTCTGCTTTTCGCATTCTACTCAGGAAACCCAGATCAGATTACACAAATACGAAATTGAATGAGTAAAAAGTTATGTTTAAATAGATCTAATTGAAGAATCAAACATGTATCAAAGGTGGTGTCAGGCAGACCAGGGAATGTTTGACAGGTGGGGGCTTGGAATTGGTCTGGGCTGTGATTAACAGACAAAGGTGGGCACGCCCTGAGCCATACTTAAAGATTCCTGAAACACAGTGAAGTTAGTTTTAGAATTAATTAATGGAGATTTGCACTTGATGGAATCAGTGGCTTTACCCTCCTCTTTGAGCCACTAGAGGCAGTCCGCTCAGCTGCTCCTTCCTCCCAAATGCGAAGCTCATAGATTGACAGACAGTAAGACTGCGAATTGATAAACTCTTGATAAACAAAAAACTATATATCTCATGTCATGCAACTCATTGACACAAAATGAAGGTTAAATAATTATTGTAGACTAGAAACTCTAATTCTAATGCATTTTCTAAACTGATCCCAAACAGAAAAAAATAAATCCATGAAATTCACCTGTGAAACCCCTTGTCCCATATTTGAAATTAACTTGTTCTACTCTTAACCATAAAATCACATGTTTACGTTTGGATTTGGAATTTTAATGCTAAAATTACACGTGATAGAAAATGTTTTGGCAGATGACTGACATGTGAAAAGATGTAAATGTTTTACATATTTGACATGTGATCTCCATTCGTTTCACATTTGATTAATTGATTAATCAATCAATTGATTCCCTATCTGTGCCAGTTTACCCCAATGCAGCGGTGGTTACATTGTAGCTTACCACCACTGGCGTGTGAATGACCGGTATGTTTGTATGAATAGATAAGTCACTTTCCTTGAAGGCCATCCATCCATCCTTTCGTCCATCTTCTCTATCTTCATCAGTAAGGGTCACAGTGGGGCTCCAGTAGTCTATGGGAGCAAGGCATATTCCACATTTTGCATGTGAAATGAATCTCATTGTGACTGTTAATAAAAAAAAAGGTTATTAATTGATATTACAGCCACTCTAGCTCAGATAAATTAGGGACAAAACTCTTTCTTTTGAACCACAGGGGGTTCAATGGACAAAAAGGTGTGTAGATCGCAGGACTGTTTTCAAAATGGAGGGGTGTCAAGGTGAGATGGGATTAAGTTATATATTTAGTTCTGTATTTATAGATAAATCTTTTATTACATTTGCACCATTTTGCTTCTACTTCAACCATCGAAATGACAGACATAACTTCTAAGAAAATGTCAGAAAGTCCCCTGGGTATAAATACTTTCCCCTAGCTCTATGTGAGATATGAATTTAAAAAAACACACATCCTAAATGAAGTGTCTGGCTTTGGAACAGTGGAATCAGCACAGACAGATGATGTTTACGTATCTCTTAAATCTTGTCTAGATATGACTTATTTAAAGGTTTGTTGAATCTCTTCCAGCCGTTTCATCTTCATACACTCGTGCTGTCTGGACAGGTTCACTACAGCTCTCCTATTTTCCCCTAGCAGAACATAAATCCTCTCCTTTTGTCACTTCAATCAGCCTCCTTCCTTTCCTCAAGTGTCTGTGAGGAATCTGAGTGGGTGGGGGACCATTGAACCGAGGTGACAGGAGGTGAGAGGAGGGGGGGGACCGGGGTGAGGAGTGTATACACCACATATCGTATCGCATTGATTGGGTCCATTTGGTGGACTGAACATGAACCCAATAATCAGATCTTGCTTAAGCACGCGCTTCCTCAGTAATTGACTCTCACGTATTGATTAAGATGTTGATGTGTCCCAGTCCTGCTCCTGTGCTAATGCAACTGAGAATGAGCTTGACTAACCCCCTGTTCCCGTCCCCTCCTTACCCCACCGCCCCTCCTGCACGCTGACACCGACACACACATGTATGAAGAGTCACACACGGAGATGAGCACACACCACCGGAACAAGGCTGTCATTGGGCTCACTCTAATAGATAAAGCTGTCATGCCGATGCTGCAGCGTCTCACCGGACCTGCAGACCAAATTAGCCAGTCGATAACTTATGTAGAAAAGGTAAAGAGAAAGCAACTCTGACAGGAAAGAGGGGAAATGTTAGCGACATGCAAAAACACAAACAGGTTTTATTAAAAGGTCAGCTTGTTTGGGTTTGTGTTTGTGTTTTTATTGATAAATCTTTATCCTGGAGCACCTTGTTATTAACATTTGACCAGAAAAGACACCCCATGTTACCGTTTAACAGTTTTGGTATAGCTCTGTAGTATGAACAAACTGTATTAGGCTTCTACTCATAGATTAGATGAATCCAAAGGGTACAATTAATAAACTAAATATCATCACACACATGGCACCAGCATTGAAGCTGCCATCAGAATTTGGGGTATATGTTGAAGGAGTCAAAACCCTTTTTTTTGTATACCATGGCTGTATCCGAATGTCCGCCCTAACCCCTAAATCCATCAATCACCATATAGAGCGGGGACTATATAGTGGACTTTAATGTGAACTGACCGTTTGATTACTACATTTCGTTCCCCATTCGTCAAAAAACTCTGCCTCCTTGCACAGAGCATTCACCATCTTTGTTATTTGTTGTTGCTGTAGCTACCTGTCAGCGGGCCACTGTCCCAACAAACCCCCATGATGCTTTGTGAGTAGAGCTCTCACAAAGCATTCCGAGAAATATTTGCTCATCTAGTGACCATGGATGATTACTACTTTTCAGGTGCACTGTGGGAAATTTTTAGTCCACTATAACTGTGTCCAAATGTCTGCCCTGGGCATGCAGATGGTGCAGTGGTTAGTGTGCATGACCCATGTACTGTGACCTTAGTCCTTGACACGCCAGCCCTGGGTTCGAATCCAGGCAATGGTCCTTTCCCGTCAGTCTACTGTCAAAAAAACAAGCCAGTAGTGCCATAAAAACTCAAAGACAACAAAACTCACATTTTATCATTAAATATGACACCGTCATTGGTCTAGGCCAAATTGTACCTAGAAAGCCTATGTAAACATCACAGCCCACCTGTGTGCTGCTGTTCACCCTTTCTGTACAGGTTTTTTTTTTTTAAACAGACATGTTTCCATAAATCTTTTCTATTCTTTTTTTTTTTTTTTTTTTTGCATGCAAGTTTTGAAGTATCATACTCGAAGAGCTTCATGGAAACAGGAAAGTTCAAAACTCAATTTTACCAAAGGTTTTTATGCACCTTGAGATGATTTTTATGCTTAGGAGATAAAAACAATTTCTTGAATAAGATCTGATGAAGATCTACCACACACACGACTGATTGGGTTGCCAAGCGTCCCTTGAAAAATGGAATTGTTCCGCATTTAGAAATAGAAGTACCTGTCCCGACTTTAGTGGAAAAGGAATGAACGTTGTCCCATATTACTGTAGAGGTAAAAAAAAAATAGTCAGTAAACGGGGATGAACGGAGTAATTTAAATGCAGACACTGCTTTTCGGGGCAGTGCACCTTCGCATTGTTTGCATGCAATTCCTCCAAAAAAAAACAAAAAAAAAATACCTGGGTGAAAAAGTCAGAGATAATGATTATAAAGCACACTGCAAATATGCATCTAATTTAATGCAGATTTTATTCAAATAGTAAAAAAAAATTCCTCTCAAATACTGTACAAAGGGGCGCTAAAAAAAACACCACACCAGGAGGGGTAAAGGCAATCAGGTCAGCTGGCACGCACATGAGGTGTCCCTTTTATTCTTTTTCAGGGAGTTGGCAACGCTAACAACTGATCAGCTGCTTCTATGACTAATGGCATCCTGAATTTAGCATTAGAATCACAGTTGTCTCTCAATGTCTCCTGTTGGCATTAACCATCACTAATACAAGCTAACGTGATAAAGTAAGTATAGCTTGCCCATTGGCAACACATTCATTAAAACCTCAGTCAATCACTGGCCTGTTGTCCCAGCAAGAGTGAGCCGTACATAAAACGTATGACGACATTTCACTTTTGCATGGACTGGTTAATCTGCACCAATGGATCAATGGATTTAACTTTTTACTGTAAAAGTTTGCTCAAAATGTGCATAATTTTTCCATGAAAACACAGCCAATGATATCATTTCAGCCCTCCAGCATCACCAGTTGTCAGTTCAGTAACACTTACTTGGGAGGTGATAAGGTATCGCGGCTGTGTAGCGCAGAGTTTAGCTGCAATACAAGCAAAACTGTCAGGATTTACATTTTACAAGTTTGTACATTTATTGCAAGACAAATTTATCAAACCAACAGAAACAAATACAAATGGTATGGGGTAATGTCACAAAACAGAAAAGTGTTTCCAAGTCTACTATGCAAGAATGGTTTGATATTTCATATTTTTTCTCTTTTACCTATTTGTATCTTCTATTTATTTTTGCTGCAGGTGCATCAACTGAAAGGGATTGAAATAAATGTAAGATTCCAAAACATATTTTAAGAAATTGTTCTTGCTGCTTTCTATATATTGCCGATTTTGCCGTATTAGGTAGTGTCACCATCGCGATGGAAGAATGTTTTTGTTCCAATTTTTCCATTTAGGCAGTATTATTTTTGCGGCTGTTGTCAGGGCTATGAGTTGGGCTATTGCAATGCTTTAGAGGTTGCATCCAATGGTTTGATTGCCAAGTAGACAGAAAGCAGGATATAATAAGGAAAGTGCTAGCAGTTTTTTTACAAAAATAATCAAGGCACTTCTGAAGGCAAAAGGGCTCCAAGCATTTGACCTGGTGCTAGCAAGGTATAGGTAATAAAGTAGTTAGTTAGCAAATATTTGTAGAGGTAGTGTATTTTTTTTTTTCTTTGCAGTTTAAGTCAATGCTTGAACAAAGGTTTAGGAGGATTTTCTCTTTTATAGGTATCAGCCAGGAGCATTATTTATATTACCCTGCACTGTGATGACATTGATCAAAAACTGGAGGAATTGTGGGGTATCTCTTTATTGCTGATAAAATATGGGACTGAAACTGGTCAGGGAGCCTGCCAACCCGAGGACATGAGCACTGAAGGAGCTATAGCGCCTCGCAACAACCTCTGTGTTTCACACAAAACAACAGCCTCCTATAGTCTCTAGATGTCTGAGGTGAAAAGTACAGTTCAAGTAAGTAATACTTATAATTCAAATAAAACATGCAGTCCTGGGCAAACTCCCTCAAAGCTTGAGGTAGAGGCTGTTTTGGAACTTGAACTTCTCAGCCACACTTCTTAACTAAATGTCTGACATAAAGACAGGCCTTAGTCACCATGGTGTTAACAAAATGATTTCTAGTTTTTACTTCATCAGCAATGGAAATATGAAAAGTAGGCTACACCAGTTCAAACTGATCCTAAACCTGCTTGTATCTGCAAGAAAGCTTAAGATGAAGAGCATTTAAGCTTTTTAAGGCACGCATCAAAATTGACAACAGAATGACTTCACCAGAGGAAATCGAGAGTTGTGGTCTGGCGTCAGAGTCCAAAACAAAATCGGACAAGAAATCCCCCTAAAGGCAGCGCTGTTCTGCAGAAGAGTTTGGCAAAACTAGATATGTACTCCTTTTGGAAACACTTGTTGAAGCTTTTTATGCTTCAGTTGACATTTTATGAGGGTGTCTCTAATTTATTGATTTACTCTGATCACAGTTGTATGATGCTGAATGAAAACAACTAAAAACAAATCAAATACAATTCAGTAAATAAGTCATATACAGAGATTTACTCTATGGAAATCAGAGCTTATTTGAAATCTTTAATTTTTAAATGATTTGCAGATTTTTTTTAAATCCTAATCTGTTTGCTGCTCTCTACTGTTATCATGTTTTATACTTACTGGCTTTTATTTTGTTTATATTGTGCTGCACTTTGAATTGTCTTTGTACTGATTGTGCTATACATATAAAATTCCTTGGGTTGCCCTGCCTGTAATACCTTCTAATCGTTTTCCATTGTTTTCATTTTTTCAGAAAATCCACCCACAGCCTTTCAATTTCCATTTATTAACAATGTTTTATAAAGATTCACCATAAAGCTTCATGTTATTCCACTGTAGCCCCACAAAAGCTAAACGCTGTGTTTAATTTTCGAGTAACACCATGCATCTTGAATCTTCATACTGTTGGAAGTATGTAATTACAATCCCGTCTGACAGCGAAACGTGCAGACAGGCACAAAATCTCAAGCTATTGATTTCTGACCGTCAGGCATGACTTTCAATGGGTTTCCTGCTAAAGGACATGGAAGAAAAAGACTTGGAAGAACACTGTGTAATCACAGCATTTTTCTTCTTCAACATTTCCCAAATGTTTAAATTTCCCTTACACACAAAAATAAAAGGAGTGTAAATATTAATCTATGGGTGAATCAGAAAAAAAGGCTTGGTAATGATAACACAATATTTTTAGCACCTGATAATCAAGTTATAAACATTAATAATTACTCATTACTGATCAAGTAGTTATGTACATAAAACTCCAAAAAAGAAAAAAAAAACAATCTACTGGACTTTGTTTCCAAGTTTAAGAGATGTTTCGATTCCCGTCCAGGAAGGTTTTTCAATTCAAAATGTCAGGATTAGGGTAGAGTTTGCTGGGTTCCTTTATATTGTAGCCCAAAAACTTTGGTGCAGAAAACATGCAAATTGAACAAGAAGAACAGGTTCGCCTCTTAGGAATGGGGAATCGTTTGGGTTGTCATAGCACAGCTATGCTGACAAACAGACCACAGTTTGCTAGACTAGTCAGCTATCTAATCAAATACAGTAGTCAGCAGTAAAGGAGCACCACAGGGTATGGTACTCTTTCCATTCCTTTTTACTCTATAGGCCTCTGAGTACCTTGATGTTCTCTTGGACAACAAACTAGACTTGAGACACGACTGTGAAGCCATCTACAAGAATGGACAGTGCGGATTGTACTTCCTAAGGGAGCTCATAGTAGGTCCTTCAGTGTTTGTAGCAAGATGTTACTTATCTTCTTTAAGTCAGTTGTGGAGCGTTTGATTTCTTCTGCCATCCTCTGCTGGGGTAACAGTATCAGAGCTAATGACTTAAAACAGCTCAACAAGCTAATTAAGAAGGACGACTCTGTTCTAGAAACTTCTCTACAACCTCTGGAGTTTATTTCACAGAAAAGGATTCTTCATAGAGTGAAGTACATTATGGAAACAGTGAGCATCCTCTTTAGAAGAGTTTTGAACAATAGCAGAGTGTCTTCAGTCAAAGGCTTATCCAGGTCCGTTACAAAACTGACCACTGCATAAGATCCTTCCTGCCTACAGCTATCAACACCTACAGTAGCAGCCATTCAAAATGTCGCTTCCCAGTCAAAAGCCAGCCGAATGGCAGCAAATACCCCTCTAACTTCCAGCCACTGGCCCTCTCACAGGCATTCATTTTTTTTACTCTGACTCCACTCTTTCACTGAATTAAAGGGTCTGATCTTAATGTCCACAACTCATGACAGAAAGAATATTTTAGATATTTAAAAAGGAATTGTAGGGGTTTAGCCAAGGATCAGCCAAGGGCCCAGCAAGGAAAGTGGGAAACTTTGGATGGCTACTACTGTACAACAACAGTTAAAAAAAAAAAAAAATGAGTTACTGCAACATTTAATTTAAATTTGGGATTGGTATAGTATTTTTTAATTTGAATTTAATTGAATTGAATTGAGTGTAAAGTGCAAAAAAATCCAAATAAAATGCTTTCCCCTCAAATTATATCACAAAGATGACTTGCTATCTTTCTGCTTATCCCTCTAGTAACTTTAATGGAAAGCCAATATTTCTACATGCTAATCCTAAATTTTGGTTGTTCCCAAATTAGCTCATGTTCAGGAGCAGAATGTAGAACTTTTTTAAAATTATGTATTACAGTTCATTTACTGTTTCCTTAAAAAAAAAGTTAAAGGGGGTCAATGTTTATAAATAAATAAAATAAAAATGACGAAATAAAGTTCAGAGTTTGCTTTTTAACTAGGCTTCAACAGAATGATTTTAAACTCATTGAAACAGACCGGGACAAAAATTATGGTAACCTTTAGTCAAAATCTAGTCACACAACCTTTTTTCAGCAATCCCTTCCAACAGTACACTCCTCATCAGCAAACTGCTCCATTTCTCTCAGGTTTGAAGGAAACCTTTTCTAGATGGCATGTTTCAGCTCCTTCCAAAAATGATCAATAGGATTTAGGTAAGGCCTCAAAAGCCACTTCAGAATAGTTGTATGTTTTCCTCTCAGCCATTCTTGGATGTTTCTAGCTGTGTTTTTTGAGTGTTTTTTGGGCATTATCCTGCTGAAGACCCATGACCTGTGACTGAGTCCAAGCTTTTTGACAGTGGGCAGCACATCTTGAGATTTCATTGTAATCTGCAAAGATTCAGACACCCTGTGTCAAATGAAGCAAAGCAGCACAGAGCATAACACACTCTCCTCCATGTTTCACAGTAGATACAGTGTTCTTTTTTTGATATGTTCAGGTTTTCTGTCTTTGAACATAGAGCTGTTGTGCTTTGGTAAAACGTTCTGTTTTTGTCTAATTTGTCCATAGGACATTCTCCAACAATCTTTGTGGTAGTTTGACATGTAGTTCGATACATTCCAGTCTGGCTTTTTTTTTATAACGGTTTTTAACAATGTTGTCCTCCTTGATCCAATTAATTCACCTTTTGCTCAAACAGTGAGGGAAGATGTGATGCAAAACTGTTGTTTCTTGATCATAAAGTTCACTTTTTAATCGCTTTAAAAGTTTTTCTGTGCTCTCTTTCTACCATTAATCATGTTAGTCTCCTTATCATAACATTTCCTTCTGCTATAACATCCAGGGAGGTTGGCTACAGTCCCATGGATCCTAAATTTCTGGATAATATTTGTAACTATTGTCACTGGAAAACCAAACTGCTTGAAGATGGTCTTATTGCGTTTACCTTTAACATGCTTGATTCCAGTCATCTTTCTTATCTCCTGAGACGACTCTTTCTTTTGCATCCTCTGGTCCATGTTGAGTGTGGTACACACCATTTCACCAAACAGCACAGTGGCTACCTGTCGCCCTATATGTAGGCCCACTGAATGATAACTGATTGTAGACACGTGATGCTAATTAGTGGAAACACCTTGATTTAATATGTCCCTTTGCTCAGTCTTTTCTTCGGGTACCATCCGTTATTTTTAATGCCTGTTTCATGAGTTTATGTTTTAAATATATATATATATATATATATATTTTATTCTGTTAAAGCATGGTTGAAAAGTACAGTCTGGCTTTCAATTGTTTATTTTCATAAAATATGTGTTTATTATTTTTTTATTATCGTTTATATTGGGTTTTTATTTCATTAAATAAAGGGTGCAGATACCTTGGTCCATGTGTGTATCAATTTATTTTTTATTTTCACCAATCTTCAAGTAAAACAATTACAGGAGAGGCGTACAGTAAATATGGGGTCCTAAGAAAGTAAAAAATTTAATTCTGCAGCTAAACTGTGTCTTTGCTGCCCACATGCACACAGATGAAGTCACAGCAGTCCCTCTATATGCTCTCTATGAGGGAAATTGTTGTTGTGGTGGACGTATCTGCAAACACAATAATAATAACAGAATTTTATTTATTTCACATTAAGGGTCTTGTTCTGAGACCCATAGTGGCAGTCTGTGGGAGTGGGGCTCAAACCTAGAGCTTCAGCATTCCAAGCTCTAAGCCCTAACCACTAGGCCGCCACTCCCCAAATATGTGAAGTTGGCCCCTGAAAAACCCAAAATAGATCATTTTTTAACCACAGCCAAATGCTGGTGAAAGCTCATCCAAATCTGATGGGTTGAGGCTGGGTATTCCAACATAACAATGATCCGAAGCACACAGCCAGGATAACAAAGGAGTGGCTCTGGAAGAAGCGTATTAAGGTTCTGGCATGGCCTAGCCGGTCTCCAGACCTAGACCCAATAGAGAATCTTTGGAGGGAGCTGAAACTCCGTGTTTCTCAGCAACAGTCCAGAAAGCTGACTGTTCTAGAGAAGATCTGTGTGGAGGAGTGGGCCAAAATCCCTCCTGCAGTGTGTGCCATCCTGGTGAAAAACAACAGGAAAGGTTTGACCTCTGCAATTGCAAAAAAAGGTTACAGTACTATAATATATTAACATTAATTTCCTCAGGTGTTCACAGTTTTATGATACAAATAAATAGTTAGAAAATCAAACATTGATATTTCTGTGTTTTTTGTGTTTTTTAATTATGTCTCTCACATTTAACATGCACCCACGATGACAATTTCAGACCCTTCCATGAGTTCTAAGTGGGAGAACTTGCAAAATAGCAAGGTGTTGAAAATATACTTATTTCCCTCACTGTGAATAACTTTGTTCCTAAGCCATTTTGTTTAGTCATTTATTTTGATGACAACATATTTTTTGAAGTAATTAAGAAATGTGTCAGTTTTATATGTAAATTTAGACTTTATCTACAATGCAGATGGTGATCCATCCTGCTCAGACAACCGTATCTTTATAGTTGCCCTCTTTTATCTACTAGTTGAATCACTGATTAGAAGAATTTGTTAAGTATACAGAGATGACTGTAAAGCAGTTTGACTCCTGACACATGAAGCCTTTTCCCGGCATATAACTGAATGTGTTGGCCTCCAGCATCCATCTCGAGGCCTCTACGTGTCTCCCATGTGGCCGTTTTTATGAGCTCCTGAATGACAGTAGTATCTGTTTTACACTGTTGTTTTGTTTCTAAGTGTAAATGAGCTCTGATTTGCATCACCTTTGAAAAGATCACACACCCACCGCCTTTGAGCAAAGAGCTACCAAGACTCAACTATTCAACAATGCAAGGTTGCAGTGGCAAAGCATGCAAGCACTCTTGTTTGATATTAACCCTTATCTTGTTGGGACTTCGAGTCCCATGACGGCAAAGATGTTGAAGAGGATCTGGTTGAAGGATCCATGTGTTTGTGTCTTTTGAAACACAAAAAGCAAATGTATATTTGTGTGTTTGTGGGTGTGTGTATATGTGGCCTTCAGGCCTCTGCTAGCCTGCTCCCACCCCGATGGGAGGGCTGCCTGTAGCGAGGTGAAGCATTATTTTGAACCACTCACCCCCTCCCTCCCTCCTGCATCTCTCCCAGGAACGAACCGGCACCTCTCCGCCGGCAACGGGGAAGACCGGCGCGTCTCCTGGGCCTGCTTCCATGTCTCCAATCAGCTCAAGCTGCCTCGGCCCCGGGGCTGCTGCAATGTGATAATCTTTGCCTTTTGCGTTATGCATTGCCCTGATGAATTCATCTTGTGACCACCTGGCACTCGCTGTTAGGAATTTGAGTTCTGTTTTTGCAGCAGAGGCTGGGGCGAACGCTGTGAGGGACTGTTTTCTGACTGTCAGAGAGACCCTCCTCCCCTGCCTCACTCCCTCCCTCTCGCTCTCTTCATCTCTCCTCCTCCAACATCAGCAGAATGTTTTAACCTCTCAGAAGACCTTGGCGTATCTGCTGTTGTGGTGGCAGGAGTGGGATTCTTCACCTCAGCAGGACCTGAGTGGGAAAAAGCCCTGCTTGGTATTTAAAAAAGGAAGGGCTTTTTGCTGTAAGACAAATTGAAACGCGGGAGGCTAGAGAGGAATGTGGCTGTCAGAGTCAACAGCTGCTAGTTTTTTTGCAATGAATAATCACAGAGTTTGACCCATGGAAGCTAAGGATTGTGTAACTCGCATTTCATAAAATTAAAGGTCAACGCAAACATATGGCAAAGCTTGCGCTGCCTCGTAACTTCTGACTTCCTTCAAAGCTGCTTTTGTGACCTCAATTAAATTATGGAAATAGAAACTTGAGGCAGACAGAATCACTGTTGTGTTTCAGGTTTTATAATACAGGTTCAATTGAAATAATGAATTAATAGATGCATTTTTCATAAACCTTCCGTGAAAATGCGCTCCCTGATGCTAAAGAGCCCAAATTTGAATATGGTCTCACGCGTGCACTATGCAGTCACTGTGCACTTGAAATAGCTTGTGGCTCAAAACATTAGAATTTCATATTTTCTTCTTGGTTGCTTCTATGTCTGCATGAGAAAGCGAGAGAGAAACAAAGAGTGCACACACAAGCAAGAGAGTAACTGAGTGTCCTTGGCATCAAACCAAATCTATAATTTACACTTTTACATAATTGGACTTAGCCTTTGCTGCTTATTGATTGTGCATCCTCGCTTTCTACTTTTCTCCAAGTGACAGAACAGTGTGGGTAAATATTTTAATAAAGCGTCTGGGCAAAAAATATTCTCAAGCTTCTCCAACGCTTGCTTCTCATCTCGGAGTATAAAGAGAGAGTACCAGGTGATGGGGAAAAAAAATGAGCATCAGTGTTTTTTGAGCTCTTATTTAATTGTTGATTTGGTCCAGACCAGAACGATGAAGCAGCCCTCTTGGGTGGGCTCCTGCAGTTTTACAAATCAATTTATCCCAACAAATAGAAAATCTGATTAAACTTTGCCAAATTTATAGTGTTTTGTTGTGATGTTTTATTTTTTATTTTTTGTTCCAGACTTGCTTACGAGGAAAAAAAGAGTTCTGCCACAATCTTTAGTGTTATAAAAAGGTTTAATTTGACATATATTACCATAAAACAGGATAGAGCTATTTTATTTTGTTCAAATTTCTGTGACCTATGCACTTGTTAGAAACCCTGGTATGGATACTTAAAAGATCCCAAAAATAGATTTTGGAGAAAGTCTTTTATTTTTATATGTGTTTTGCTTCTTCTTTAACATTTCAGAAGTTTAGAGCAGACAGAGAGAGGGATGGTTGACCGATCATCTTTGCACAGACTGTTTAGATCAGGAGCCAGCTACATTTAAAAATCAACGGCCACTTTTTCACAAGATGCTTTATTATAATATTTCTCTAGCATTCCTATATAATCTAGATTACATAAAACTGTACAACATGAAATATTTTATTTTGAAAGCCCAATAAATCAAATCAAATTTTAGAGCGAAATGAATAACCTCAAAAGGTAAAAAACATTTATTTTATGGGTTGGAAAATGAAGAAATACAGTATATCTATATAGCTTAGTAAGAGACTGAATAAAATAGAAGTTAGGTGCTCTTCTGCTACAGATATTCTATACAGATATTGCATAATAAGAGGCAGAGGACCTCCTAAAGACACTCTTGCTCATTAATTATATATTTTCAAACTTTTCTTGCATTGGTAATAATGAGTGAACAGGTTAGGGGCCAACGAGCTACATGTGGCTCCAGATTCACGGGTTATAGACTGTTGTCCACTTCATCCTTGTGCCTGTTGAACATTTTCATTTTATTTAGCCGTACTGTTTAGATCGTTATTCTAGACTGGAACCGAGTGCTGACTCCTTTTCAGTCATCTTGAAGAGGCCTCCACCTTTCTGTTTAAAGGTTGATGGCCACATGAATTCTTTGTAGAAGCACACAAATATAATCACATCATCACAAAAACACCTAATCAGCCCTGTTGACAATCAAATAGACTGTCAGCCCATTTCAGACTGCTCTGAAAGCTACACTTTATGTAAATAGTACATGATGATTCCATTTTGTTCTTTCAAGGATGCTTATATCTTCTACACATTGTGGTAGAATAGATGAGAATTCAAATTTATTGTTATTACACTGTCACAAGAGCAATGAAATTCCCTCTCTGCATTTAACCCATCCTTTGGGGAGTAGTGGGCTGCCATTGTGTGGCGCCCGTGGAGCAGTGTGGGGTTAAGGGTCTTGCCAAAGTGTCCTTCTTTGGGAGTGGGGCTTGAACTCAAGCTATGGGATCCAAGCGCCATGCCCTAACCATGAGACCACAACTCCTCCAGTAGCTTTAGTAGTTTTACTTTGAAACATTAAGGATATTTATGATTTGATAATTAGGATTCTCTCCAGATCATGTTTTATATTTTTGGGGAGTCTTATTTGGGGAGTCCTTTTATTTTTAATGCCCTTCTGTGTCCTATATGTGCTTCCTGGGCTGGGTATCTAAACTAAATTCCCCACTGCTTTTATAAGAGATAAAGGCAAACAGCAACATTTGGTCCTTTAAAACCTTTTTCAGCAGTGCTTCTCCACAGGTTCATCATTCAATTCCTTCCAGGATCAGCTGCTTGTCCCTGTAAAGTTAGGCATTCTAATTTTTAATATGAATGAATATTTGTGTTTGTAAGACAAAAAAATGTCTCTGTTTGAAGATTTCTTTCCACCTTTACCTTCCTGATCATATTAGTTTATATTTAGTGATCATTCCAGTTGTTTTTTTTTGGCTGGAGATCTTAATTTTCCCAACAATCATCTGCCTGAATCATTTGTAGTCAAATCCCATGGATACAGAATGATCATTTAGAATTCCTAGATATGCTTAATATCTTGAAACCAAAGTAGGAGAATTTAGGGTATAATTCATAAACAGTAACATCTGACTTTTTTTTAATTGACATCGGATTTTCTCCAGCCACTGGATAAATGTACTAAAAACTAAAAGTTTAGTTTTCTTAAACACTGCTTATTGGATGTGAATAATGCTGCTGCAACAAATAATTTATTTTAAAAAAAAGTGCTGCCTCTGACTTGTGGTACCAGTAGGAGAGCGCTGCGGTCCTTTATTTCAGCTTTGTTCCTAATAATTAAGCACAAACATCTGATGCAGCTGGTTTGTTCTTGAAAACTTTCAAAGAATAAGAAAAAACAAGGAAGGGGTTGGGTGAGTGGGTATAAAGCCCTTTTTTGTAATCTCAGCACAAAGTGGTTTTAGTCTCAGCCTAAGAAGAGTATGTTACATCTTAGGGCTAAAGTTCCTGGATGAAATATTAATCACAGAGAGGTAGCTCGCCAGGCCGCTGTCACGCTCTCATCATCTGGAGAACTTTGGACTTGTTAGCCAGGAAGCTACAGGCGAGGCCCCATGGCCACGAAACCGCAGCAATTGCTGAGTGAGCAGGTGTCTTTGTGTCGAGCCTCTCTCTTGTTTTTCTGGACTAACTGTTTGTACGGCTCTGCCTCTGATCATGGGGGGGGACCTTAATCGTGGGGTGTGAATCCAATTTTTGTGAGCTGTCATTAAAACAGCCCTCACGGCCATGGGAGTAATTTGGTACTCGGGGCTATTGAAGTCGCCATCTATAGAGATCGCTCCTTTTTTTGTGTGTGTGCTTTTTTCACCGGCTGGCTGCGGAGCTCTCCTGTCTTAATCTTTGGACCAGCCTTTGATTGAACATGACAGCACTGTAACTAAACTTTAAAAGAGCCCTGAGAATACATGATGTTTTAGCTCACTGAGGAGACACCAGCAGCTGCTGTTCAGCGAGTTATGGAGACTTAATATTTGACAATAATCCTTATTGAAAAAGATGTACTGTTTAAAGTCGTGGGGAAATCATATTTAAATTTCAAATCCCTCTGGCTTAAACATGTATATAAATGTACTCTTTATCAGACCATATTGCACCAAAATTTAGAAAATTTCTATAAAAAAAAAAAAAAATCCTTTCTTAAATTCTGTGTTTTTTTTCATTATCTTATGCAGGCCAGTTAGTTATCCGTCAGCTTATACACCTAAATTCGGCCAATCATATATTAACGGTCATCTGTTTATCAATTTTTTTCGGTCATAGCATCTTCTTTCATATGTCGCACAACATTTCCTTTCCCATAGAGTTCCGTCCCAGTGTTCACGGGGATGGACGTTTGTGTCTTCGGCAGGCGTAGAGCTAACAGAACTGGCAGCGTAGCGAGGCAAGGGCTCAAACATGTACGGCTGTAAGCCTTCTACACCAAACCAAGCTTCTGCAGCCCTGGCGTCCTCTTCCACAACGTCTTCTTCCCAGCTTTCCTCCTCTAAATAAAAAATGGATGACGGAGGAGACTCATCCACGAACTCCGACACAGAACTCTCCTCCTCTTGCATGTTTCCGCTGTCCATAGCATTCCTTGACTGTGTCTTTTCTAAGTCACCGATTTAGTGCTACTTCAGATTTTGTCCTTATGGACTTTTCCATTTGGAACCTACTAGCACTAAGTTGCTAACTGGTTAGCAAGATGCTTCAACAGAAACCGGCCACAATCAAACTTGCTTGCGAACCTTCCGGCACAATAATCCCGCCCCCTTGATTAACGACCAATCACATTCACTTTATTCACTCGTATAAAGTCGGGCATCACACTGGAGAATTCGGAAATGCACGGTTGGAACAGCCGCTTCCCTGCGGGTTTAAAGCTACGCAAATTACATTTTTTGACTGATGGCTGATGCTTCAGATTTTGAATGGTCACTGTTCTTTTTGTAAAGTGAGGAAAAAGAGTGTCCTATGTGTCCAGTTAAGCAGTTTATTGTTTATATGATTTGATCTTTTATGTTTTGCATCCTCTTTTGCATCATGTTACATATTACTCCTACATGACATCTTTGGCGCCATTAACATATGTCCACATTATAAACTACTTTTATACAGACTAAGACAGTCAAAGTAAATCTGTAGACGTTAGCTGATAAGGGTACGAAAAGGTCATATACTGACGATGATTTCATTTATTTGGCTTTTTAACCAACCTGTCCCCTTGATTAACAATGATTTGCAATTCTTTTTAAATAGCCAAGCTTACACCTACTGTTGGAACTTTGGAACCAAACCAGTACTTAATGGAAAGAACCTGTCTGACAACATGAAGTAGGCTGAAAGATCGAAAAAATAAAAAGATCCAGAGCAATTCAAAGGAAGAACAGGTAAGAAAAAACGTCACTGATGACCATCAGTCTGGAAAATGTCTGGGATGTTAAGAATCACTGAACCACAGTGAGTGAGGACATTTACAAATGCTTGAGGAGGATAGATTACCCAAAATATTTTCTTTACTAAGAGTAGCACTACTATAAATGTTTTGTACTCAAGCAAAAGTGGAAAGCAATCATCCAGTTTTATTAAAAAAAAAAAACTACTTGGTAAAACAACTAAATGTTTGATTAGTTTACTGCGAATTCTGGTATTTTGAAAAATAAAATAGAATAGAAAATACAAGTTGATAACATAGTTACAAAGTAAAAGAAAATGTGCAGCTAAATTACTTCATTATAATGAATGTTTCAAGGTAACTTATGAAGGAAACTTAGACAAAGGTAATGTGATATATATTAGGAAAGTCTAAATAACATCAAGCAAAGTAATCTGCTGTCTTTTTTCTGTAAAAAATGTTTTTCTATCAGTCTGATGTCTGTATATTTCTCTTTTTGATCATTGTGATCCTAATATTCTGTTTTCATCAGCTGTAGGTGGAAAATCCTTACAATTAAAGAAATAATGGCTTGGAAGCATCAGTCTGTGTGCAAATAATCTATTTAAGTGATTCACTTAGTGAAGTGCATTAAATAAACCTTTTTCTGATGTTTTTAATATCACAGTATATTAAACAGTAGGATCAGACAGACATGGACATACACTGCAACCCGACTGGTTGGTGAAGGCACTCAACAGCATGGCAACACTGCTGACAAACAGTGCCCTGTCAGCAAACAGTGGGGAGAAAACTAAAGCACAGGCTTCACAGCAAAGTGTGATGGACTTGGGGCAATTACACTTAATTGGGTCTGACTGGTTCCCTTTTTGCTCCTCAGTTGAGGGTGACTTGGCTGGAAGTCAGGATTAGAGTGATGCCATTGCTCCTGGCATCTGGTGAACTTGCACTAAGCACTTTTTGTTCGCATGGTTTCTTCTTGACCAACCATCACACTAATGTTGAATTGCCTCGGTGCCTCCGACTTCAGTTAGTGCTGCCACCGTCCAAAGACACACTAACCTAAGAGGCAGGAACTGAATCAAAGGTATAATCAAAATGCAACTTTACCACAAACGCAGGATTTGAAGGATAATTGTAATATAAAACGTATCACAAGTTATTGATCTTTGATTGTATCAGTAGAATAAACCAAGAATTTACTGTATAATTTAACTTAGGGGATTTTTTCTTTTTTTATATGCATACGAGATGAAAAATGATTATTCCCTGTGTGCAGCTGACTTGTAGTAATCACCCTGGATGTTGTACATTCTAATTTAGGGCCCTCCTGCTCCGTGATGCTGCTGCAGACTAATAAGCTTGTCCTGTAATCACGTTAGCTGCCCTGTCGGCCCCAGCCAGGGGACCTAATTGGGACAGAGCCTTGGACAAAGTGAAAATTATTAACTTTTGTCAAGCTCCTGGTGCACTGTGTTATAAAGCAGTGCAGGTCAATTAGAATGCGTGATACGATAAGGTCCAGGCAGCAGAGGCAAGCTGACTCAATTAGGACAGAGACTGGACGGGTGAACCCGGAGTCAAAGAATGAGGTTGTGGGAGATTTTATCCCTAAAGTGCAGGTTAACAAGCTGCAGAAATGCTATGTTCGTTGCATTTATTGTCTTCGGTTGCGTTAAGGGGACATGACATCATACAAATCCACTCGAGACATTTATTATCTGAACATATTTTCTTCCCTGCACTCCAGACGAGTTGTAATAGCTTTGATCAGCTCCAGTATGTGCGTGTTGATAGAGACGGGCCGTCACTTAGACAGAGTGTTCCCATGCAGGCTGTGCTGTAGAAGCCCCTGAGGCCTGTATCAGTGATGCACATCTAAGGGACTCAGTCAAGCCCTTTATGGTTGTAATGGGTACGCAAATGCCAAATTGGAAAACTGTTGATGCTTTTGCTTTTCTCTGTTATTCCTCCCTAATGAAAAAGATGTGAGGGAGCACCTCCAGAAAGCATGTCAGAGAACGGCAGCCGCTTCTCCCTTTACACACCACCATCAGTCACTCTCTGTTTTTACTATTTATCACTTATTAAAAGAGTGGAAACTTGAAAAGGCTCAATCAGATCTGAGAGTGCTGTTTCCCCACTTCCTTCTGTTCACCGATCCAGCATGTGCTAATAATTCAGGCTATCCAATGACTGACACAACACATGTGATTTAATTATCAGCATTACTTTGTGTCAATATTGGCAGCAAAACACGACTAGCTCAGCAGCAGCCAAGAGGCCAGGCCTGCAGATAGTTTTCTCTGGAGAGGAAGAACACAATTATCTTTGATATAACATGTTGTCCCCCTGTTTTCTTTTCTACCATTACCTCTTTCAGCTGCAGCCTCTGGACCTCGAGCTTGACACAGGCTCACTTTTTAATCATGTTGTTATGCAGACATAGGCACATGGCCTCACTAAAGTATTCCCAACATCTTGATCTGTTGCAGCTACACCTTCAATGTGTTTCATTTGGATGTTAAGATTTGATCAGCAAAGAGCAGTCCATCATTTTGAAGTGGATATATATATATATATATATATATATATATATATATATATATATATATATATATATATATATATATATATATATATATATATATATATTGGGGGCTGTTTATGTGCTTTCCAACCGTACAGCACTAATTTTTAGTTGTTGTTTTTTTTTTTTTTTTTTGCGCTTTAGAAATAAAATGGATTTGGATTTTAAACATGTTTAAAAAATCAACAAAAAAACTGTAAAGAACATCTTTTGTAGTGGTTTTTATTAGGGCATCTCTTTGTCACTTCAACACATTAAAGGATGGAAAACTTGTCCTTTTTTCTGCATCTATAGTCAAAAAAACCCTCCCTCTGATAAGATGTTAGCATTGCAATTTTCACCTTGGGGATGGTGTGTTCAGGAGGATCTTTCTGCTAAAAAATTGAAATCTAAGTCCTCTAATCTAAGTCACTTTTTTCTTAAAATAAGTGCATTTGTTCTTGAATTGACGAGGAAAGTGAGACACTTTGCAGATGGAACAGGACAATTTACATCTGAAATCAGTAAAAGCAATTGCATTGTATTATTTCAACGGAATTTCATCTTATTTACCTCCTCAAATTAAGAGTTAATACAGTTAATTACAACTCTTTTGAACAATTAACCCTTAATTTCCTTTATCCAAATTTCAAGGCAAGAAAACCTCTTCTTTTTGTAACTTTGTATCGTCCGCCAGGTCCTTACTCTGAATTTTTAGATGAGTTTTCAGAGTTCCTTTCTGATTTGGTATTAAATACTGACAGGGTCATCATAGTGGGAGATTTTAACATCCATGCTGACATTGAAGGCGATAGCTTAAGAGCAGCCTTTAATGCTATCTTAGACACTATTGGCTTTGTTCAAAATGTGAATAGTCCCACACATTCTCATCTTCATACTTTGGATCTTGTGCTGACATACGGCATAGAATGTGAAGAAATAACAGTATTTCCTCACAACCCTGTCCTCTCTGACCACTTTCTAATAACCTTCAGGATTACTTTAACAGAGTTCTCCTCCCCCAAAAGAAGGTTACATTTTAGTAGATCTTTATCAGATAGTGCAGTTATAAATTTTAAAGAATCTGCTTCACTTTCTCTCTCCTCTGTGTCGCTGAGCAGTGCTGCAGAGTGCAAAAGCTTAGCTTATTCCCCTTCACAGGTTGATGATTTTGTTGATGGGGTTGCTAGTTCTCTGCGTACTGCCTTAGACAACGAAGCTCCTTTGAAAATGAACACCTTTAAAAATAGAAAGCTTGCTCCTTGGTTTAATGCAGAGCTGCGTACTTTGAAGCAAAATGCTAGGAAACTGGAGAGAAAATATCGCTCCACAGGTCTGCGGGAGTCCTTCCTAGTCTGGAAAAATGGTTTACTGCTGTATAAGAGGACCCTTTGTAAAGCAAGAGCAGCATACTTCTCCTCATTAATAGAGGAGAATAAGAATAATCCTAGATTTCTTTTTAATACAGTTGCCAAACTCACCCAGAGCCATAGCTCTGTTGAACAGTCCATCCCACCTGCTCTTAGCAGCAATGATTTTATGGGATTCTTTATAAATAAGATTGATCTTATTAAAAGTAAGATCATAAGCACTCCTCTATCTGCAATTGTACCTGAGGTAGTCATGGAATCTGAACCGGGTTTAGACTGTTTTGATCCAGTTGAACTTTCTGAATTAGCGGGATTGTTGTCTTCATCTAGGCCTTCGGCTTGTATGTTAGATCCAGTTCCAACGAGGTTATTTAAGGAGGTATTCCCTTTGATCTCCTCCTCCATTTTAGATGTGATTAATCTATCTCTGTTACAGGGATATGTACCTAAAGCTTTTAAGGTTGCTGTAATTAAACCTCTGCTTAAGAAACCGTCTCTTGACCAAGATGACTTGGTCAATTATAGACCTATATCCAATCTTCCTTTCTTATCCAAAATTCTTGAGAAAGTAGTTGCTAAAACAAGTTTGCGACCACTTACACCATAATGAACTTTTTGAAGAGTTTCAGTCTGGCTTTAGAGCTCATCATAGCACTGAAACAGCTCTGGTGAAAGTCACTAATGATATTCTCATGGCCTCAGATAATGGACTTGTATCTGTGCTCGTCCTGTTGGATCTTAGTGCTGCATTTGATACAGTTGACCATAATATTCTTTTAGAAAGACTTGAATATTTTGTTGGAATTAAAGGAACAGCACTAGACTGGTTTAAATCTTATCTATCTGATCTAATTCAGTTTGTTTATGTTAATGATAGATCTTCAACACGCTCAAAGGTTACCTGTGGAATACCACAGGGATCAGTGCTAGGACCAATTCTCTTTACTTTATACATGCTCCCAATTGGTAGAGTTATTAGACAGCATGGGATTAATTTCCACTGTTATGCTGATGATACCCAGCTATATCTGTCTATAAATCCAGATGAAGCTAACCCATTACATAAATTACAGGCATGTCTTGAAGACTTAAAAACCTGGATGACTCTTAACTTTCTGCTTCTGATAGCAGACAAAACAGAGGTTATAGTCTTTGGACCAGAGTCTCTGAAAAAGAAGCTGATTAGCCAGTCACTTCATTTGGATGGGATTAAAGTGATTTCAGATAATAAAGTAAAAAATCTTGGTGTTATTTTTGATCAGGACCTGTCATTTAAATCCCATATCAAAGAGGTTTCTAGAATTTCCTTCTTTCATCTGAGGAACATTGCAAAAATTAGAAATCTCCTGTCCAGGGGTGATGCTGAGAAACTAGTCCATGCATTTGTTACTTCAAGGCTGGACTATTGTAATTCTTTACTATCAGGAAGTCCACAAACTGTAGTTAAAAGCCTTCAGCTGATCCAAAATGCTGCAGCCAGAGTTCTGATGAAAATTAAAAAGAGAGATCATATCTCTCCTATCCTGGCTTCTCTTCATTGGCTTTCTGTTAAATCAAGAATTGAATTAAAAATCCTCCTTCTCACATATAAAGCCTTAAATGGCCAAGCTCCATCTTATATCAGAGATATGATTGTTCCTTATGTTCCTAACAGAGCACTTCGCTCTCAATCTGCAGGTTTACTAGTGGTTCCTAGAATTTCTAAAAGTAGAATGGGAGGCAGATCTTTTAGTTATCAGGCTCCTCTCCTGTGGAACCAACTACCAATTTTAGTCCGTGAGGCAGACACCCTGTCTACTTTTAAGACTAGGCTTAAAACTTTCCTTTTTGATAAAGCTTATAGTTAGGGTGGTTCAGGTTATCCGGAGCTGTCTTTAAAGTTATGCTGCTATAGGCTTAGACTGCTGGAGGACATAGGGACCCCCATTTCATCATTCTGCTTCATTCTCTCTCTGTTCTCCAATTCTGCAGAATCTGTTAGTTCAATCTCTAATGTTCTGCTCTCTCTGCTTTTCCTCAGAGTAGCTTTGCCTCGTCTGTTCCTGTTTGGCTGTGACGTCATCCTGGAAAGAAACATCATCTGTGCTGCTTCCATCAACACCCTTGTTTATAGATGTTGGAGATCGGCCTGTTTTCCAGTGTGGTCCTGTGACTGGGTGGATGTGCTCTCTTCCTCCTCTGGCATGGGAGCTGGCTCGGAGCTCGTCTGCCTGGCTGTGTGTTTCTTGGATGGGGCCGCCTTTTACAGCTGCTTTTTGTGTCTCTGCTTCAGTCTTTTTGAACCCCAGTCGGCCTCGGCAGATGGCCGCTCACACTGAGCCTGGTTCTGCTTGAGGTTTCTTCCTCTTAAAAGGGAGTTTTTCCTCTCCACTGTCGCTACAAGCATGCTTAGTGTGAGGGATTGTATTTGAGTCAATAAGTCGATGCAATCAACTGGTTTTCCTTAGATATAAAACTTTGTATCAATTTGACTGTATGATCTAGTTGAACTGTAAAGTGCCTTGAGATGACATGTGTTGTGAATTTGGCGCTATATAAATAAACTGAATTGAATTGAATTGAAATTGAATTAATTTAAGTTATTTCTAGATCATTTTTGCAGTAAACCCTTTCCCTTAGGACAAAAAGTTAACCATGGGTTTCAATTGTTTAAGGACATTTTGATGGAAACAAGGCTAAATATACTTTATTTATAATGACCTAACTTGTGGAGTCCCCAACTGATCTTCTTGACCATTTCTTCACCTTATCAACAGTAGGTCACCTGGATTTCTGCTAGTTTTGGTGTTGGAGAGCTTTTGTCTTTAAGAGTTTCTTTTATCACTCAATTACTCTGTGGGTCCCTTAGATTGATGGTTGTCAAAAAAATGGGCCCCCAACACCTGGGGGATGAAAGGGGGGCTCACAAAATTATCTAAAATATGAAAAAGAATACTAAAAAATTATATACATACTGTATACACATATATATATATATATATATATATATATATATATATAATCATCATAATAATCCGTAACATCTAATAACTGCTATACTTCTAATATAAAATGGAATATATGAACTTTCTGACTGTTTTCCCTTTGACATTAATAGGGTGATTGTGACTTTTTAACTTTAAAGGATTTCTAAACATGGAGGGCTTCTACATGTGGAAAACGACAAGCATATGGCTCTGACAGACATTAAGCTCAGCCCTCCCACCACACAGTATACAACCTTTTTTTTTTATCATCAACAGCGTACTGAAAAGTGTGTTATTCATTGGAAGTATAATATAAATTTAAAAATGTGCCAGTTAATATTTTTATAATGAACAAATAAAGGTGAGTAACAATTCTCAAAGTAGATTTTTCTTTTCATATTCTGAAGCATTTTCTGTTAGTTTGCAAAGGCGCCTCCTGGCAGGAAGCTACTGCCTGTTCGCTGATAATGTTGAGTCCACTCTTATGTAACAATTAGTCTTAGCTCTTGATTAGGGTTATGGCTAGGAGTTCTCCTCCATTCTGATCAGCTCCACCTGGTTTCCTTGCTGCTTGATCACTTTTTTGTGGTTCTCGACCTTTGGATTCATCTGTCTGTTGGTGTCCAGGCTGCATATAGTGGATCACTGGTGTTATCTGGAGAAGTATTTAAAAATACTTCACTCTAAGGATGCACATTGATCCACTATGCTTTTGTACACAATATAGGTATGAAGTGACACACATAAGTTCAACAAGGAGCAAACTAAATCTGCTCTCCATAAACAGGAACCATTGTTGTTGACCAAGTTTTTTTTTTTTTCTCTTTTCTTCCTACAGTAAGTTGTTTGGAAGTCTCACTAGATGATTCAGAACTGCAGCACCTTCTCCAGCACCAAGAAGCCGATCAAATAGCCAGTACATGATCATATAATGTGATACTGTGTGCATCACACTGTAACATGAGGCAGATGTCTCAAGCTGTACTTTCCAAGCATCCCAATTGCTGGCAATTCAATCTTGGGCTACGTCTGCGTGTAACCCAGTAAGCGGTCCCTACTGTCGCCGCATTATTGTCTTCTCCCATCACCGGTCTGCTTTGTGAAACTTTCAGTTCCCCTCTGCACAGGTAATCCACACAAATGGGGCTTTAATGCTATTGTCGGTGCCATCCTACATTCCCTCACTTTGTCATTAGTTTGCCTCTGCGTTAAACACATTTCTTGACTTTAAGCAGCACTTTATTGTGGTGTGTTATTTTGTTGAATTGGATTAAATGGACAGTAACTAGGAATCCATTTGAACCTGATCCTTGCTCAGGCTTCCTCAGCCAACTCCATTAACTGTCATACTTGTCCAGGAGGCCTTCAGCGCAATGGCCAAATGGGTAAGTTGATGCACCGTCAATAACCTTACAGAGAGAACTGCAAAGTCTTTAAAAAGTAAAACCTTATATTTTATGTCTTTCCACCGAGGCAACAGATCAAATCAGCTACAGCACAGGCCCCGCTCTAATAGGTTTAAACACTGATGAGACGCAACTCTAGACTCCCCAGAATGGGACCACGGCACTCTCCCTCTCAGTGTCTCACTGCAAAGTGGTCTCATCTATGAAGTTATTAGTGTAGACACAGACACCGGTGCTGGTTTATTCACACATTAAAGACTTTTTATTGGGGCTTTTGAGACCAACCCCCCTCCCCTTCTCATATCTCCCATCATAGAATACCTTTCAATTGAGTATACTCCGTGGTGGAGCTTTTAGAGCCGAGCAGCAGGAGTTTGAGTGTGGATCCCAGAGGTGTAGGCCCCTCTTCAGGCTTTCTCTCCTGCTGTCAGCTGGGAGTCTCTATCGGTTCTGTAGAGCAAGAGGACACCAATGCCCTGAGCAGCTCCTCAGATTTATTGAAACTTCATGTCCTGTCCCAATAGCTCATTTGTCAGGAGACCTAATTTACGCTGGCCCTTAAGACTAATTGCAAATTTGCAAAAAAATGCTGATGTCGTTGGAACTGAGGAGAGCTTTTTTATTCCCCCCAACTACTCCTCCGCCTCCCATGTCCCTTGCTGTGCATCCACTAATGTGTTTCATCTTTGGAGCATAAAATAGGCATTATATCCCTGCTCTATATGTGTATGAGGTATAGGGAGTGCAAAGTGAGACTTATCCTTACTGGGACCTCTAGTAAACAGGAAGCTGTAGAAAGACAATATACATATAGTATATATTTTCTTACTGTTTATTTTGATCATAATTGATCGTAATTGTCCTTCCTATCCGGTCATCAAGGCCTTAGAAAAACCTCAAAACTGCTGCAAACATGGCATTGCACACTGTTAGACACCACATGACAGTTAGCTGCACAATTACCCCAGCCACTGGGTATCTTTATGTGCAGATGGCGATGCAACTAATGAGAGGAACATTAAAAACCTGAAGATGTGTCTGAGAAAGCATCTGTTATATTTTGCTGTGTATGTTTTTTTTTAATCTGAAAGATTATTTTTTTGCAATCCATTTTGAAATCAGTCGCTATTAACATGCGTAGACGGTCTCATTAGAAAATAAAACACTTCATAAGGCATCTAAGGCATGGCCTGTGACACAGTAGGCTGGTCATAAACTTAGAATATAACTTAAAATTTTTTTAGATTACTAAAAAAAGATAATTTTTTTTAGTAATTCTATTCAAAAAGGTAAACTTGTGTTTTATATTCATTCATTTACTGCACACAGGTATATATTTCAAGTGTTATTGTAAAAAGGTCTGATATGGATGACATTGGTGCTACTCTCTAATCAGCTTTTCCATCTGCAAAAACATTTTATATGATCTCGCAGTTTAGTTCTTTAGGCTGCACAATCATGGGAAGACTATACCCTTGACAGTTGTCCAAAGTCAACCACTGACACCATCAAGGAGGGTAAGACATAAAAGGTCATTTCTAAAGAGGCTGGATGCTCACAGAGCTCTGTGTCCAACCACATGACTAGAGGAGAAAGGAGGGAAAAATATGATTGAAAAAAAGTAAACAAGCAATAAGGACAACTGCACCCTGGAGAGGATGTGAAACAAGACCCACTTAAAAATGCAGTGGAGATTCATATAGAATGGACAGCAGCTGGAGTCAATGCTTTAAGACCACCACACACAGGTACAGCAAGACATGGCTTTCAGCTGTCACATCCCTGTTGTCACAAGTTCTCAAGTTATGTTCTTTGAAAAGGACATTCTGCACTTTCTTTTGAAATCAAGGTCCAAGAGTCCAGAGGATGAAAAGAGAGAAAGCGAAGCCACATTGCCGACGGTCTGGTGCACAGTTTCCACAGTCAGTGATGGTTTGAGATGCCATGAAATCTGCAGGTATTGGTCCATTGTGTTTTCTGAGGTTCTGATCAATGCAGTTGTCTATCAGGAAGTTTTAGAGCACTTCATGCTTCATGCAGCTGATCAATGTTGCGGAGATGTAGATTTCATCTTCCTACAGGACTTGGAACCGGCCAACAGTGCCAAAGCTAGCAGTACGTGGTTTAAAGACCAATTATCCCTGTTCTTATTTGACCAGCAAACCCACCTGACCTTGACCCCACAGAATTGGACCACAATCAGAGCAACAGAGGTGTCAAGTAACGAAGTAGAAATACTTTGTTACTGCACAAGTACACTTGTTCTGTATCTATACTTTACTCCATCACTTATTTTTCTTCCTACTTCTGACTTCTACTCATTACATTTTCACACAAGTATCTGTACTTTCCATTCCTTATATTTTTAATATAGTATAGTCTTGGCTTCAGTTTAATGTTTATAGATGTTTATTTCACGCCATGTGTGCCATCCAATGCAGATCATTGGCACCATCGACATCTAGTGAAAACTAGCGTAATTGGATGAGTCATATAACACAAGCACTCATTGGTTAGCTAAAGGCAATCATCAGAAGCAAGCAGGTGTTCTTCAAACTGCAAACGTGAATTGTCTAAGCCATGCTGCAATGTCGGATTCAGAAAAAGATGTAGAAATGTCTGAAAGGTCGGACACAGGCGAGAGCGTATCGGGAGACGGAGACCAACAAGACCTCCCTCATCCTTGGTTCTATCTCAAAGAAGTTTTGAAAATAGTCAGAAAATTAGACTTAGACTTAAAGCTTAAGTGTGTAATTTTCAGCGACATCTAACGTCCAGACTGCAGACCGCAGCAATATGAACATCCCCCCCCCCCACCGCTTCTCACCCCCAACAGTACGGCGAGCGTTACGGGACAAAATGTCTTCCACGACGTCCGCATCACCTACCTTCTCAAATGATGAGGTTTGTTTACATAGATAATTTTACAGATAGTATTTATTAGTATCTATAGTAGTATTTAGTATCTATTGTTCAGTACCGTCTCAGTTCATCTCTCTCAACTTGCCGTAGTTACTTTCGAGCGTAATGGGCGATCTCGCAATCGCTAGTTTGTTGGCTCTGCGCTGCCGTAGCGCAAAGATATCTGCCTCCATGTTTGCAAGACCCGCTCCTATGTAATTATAAATAACGAATTCTAAGGCAACGCAAATATTAAGGTTAAGAGGCTGAGCTCGTACATGATGATAAATAACATAGTTATGTATATTACATTTCTGACTGTATATCCCTGTAATTATTACACACTGTAGCTTTAAACAGATTTATTTGTCATTTTGTTTACACAAGTGTAAAACAAAAAGAAATTTCGTTTAGAACAGCTCTCTGGACAATTTCATTTTTAAAAGTGAAAAATTGAGCTTTCAATTCATATAGTGGCATCTGGCTGTGTTTTTTTTAAAGGTTACTTTGTACTTTTATACTTTAAGTACTTTTTGGAGCACATAGGTTTTCACTTTTACTTGAGTAAAGAGGTCAAGATGATACTTTTTCCAGGGTGTTTTTAAACTGCAGTATCTATACTTCTTCTTAAGTAACAAATGTGTCTACTTTTGCCACCACTGCAGAGCAACCTGTGCTCTAATGACACTTGAGCAGTGCCACAGATGCTCCATTGCTCTCCGCTTTCCTGCAGTAATTCAGGCAAATAAAGCCCCAACTAAGTACTGAATGCAGTATGTGCCTATGCTTGTTAATTTGTAAAATTTTTGGAAATCCTTTTTTGTATTATTTTTAAGTAAAACTAGTTAAAATTCATCTTTACATTTACATTACAGTTTTTAGAAATAATTATAGATCTGTTTTTTTTTTTAAATTCATAATAAACTAATATTTCATCGAGTAAAATTCTGTCAAGTCCAGATCATGGTTTCGACCCAACGAGAACATCACATTGGATACACGTGTCTTCCAACAACGTTTATTCACTTAAGAGGGTGTGAAGTATTTTAGGCATAAATTCAAGGATGTGATGTGGTGTAGATTTGACCACTCTAGCCAGATATGAATGCTCAGCTGTGCTGCCTGATTTGAGGAATAATATGCAGCCACAGGTCTCAATCATAAGATCTCCGCCCTTCATTAGGTCTGTGAGACATGCAGCATACTTTGTGGTTGTTTCCACATGCAAGCATTAAAAAAAGCTGACAGATTCTTGTCGAGGGAAATGTGCTTCAGGAAGTCTCCTCTCAATGTGAAATTGTGATCTTTGGTTTTTCACCTAATTTTGCTCCATCTCTTGAGTACTGAGTCTCGGTTCTTTGCAAAGTCCTTTTCCTTTTGATGAAACTGTTTGAGCGCAATTTGGCAGTCTCACAGAGCACATGAAAAAAAGAACTTCTGGGGGATTTTTTAGAGGTTCAGCAATTATATGATTATGAAAAACATTATATGGCAAAAAGAACAACATCATGTAATTGGCTTGGCGTGTTAGCACTGACGAGTGCCAGATGTAGAAACGTGTTCCTGTCTGTCAATGTAATGGCAAACACCTTGACCGCATGGAGCATGAGGCTCGCACCATGTGGGATCAAGCGGCTATAAAACCCAGGGCAAGCATTTGTTAGCATCAGACGTTCCGATTTGATTGGTAAAATTCACACTGTAATGGGCTTATAAAGCATTGTTGGACCTAGAACAATGAGCTGGAGGTGTAGAGCTGTGCCAGGTCATGGACACCCAGCGATTCACAACATCCCCCCCTTCTGGGCATACTTGGTTTCCTCCCCATCTTCAGGTTCCTTTCTGCAGCTCTGTTTAAAAGCCAGTTGGGATGTTCCAAAGGTATTTAATAGTAATGGCGGTGGAGGTGGGGTGAGAGTTTCTAGACCTCCCACAGTCGGGTTCAACCATAGAGCCACAACTTTTGTAAAGGGCCTAATCCATTCTCAGCTTTTCCTTTTTTTTCCTTCTGTGTGTCAAAAACGCTTTTTAACCAACAGCACCTTTCTTCTCACCTTTTTTTGATGGATACACATAGGGAACAGATTTGCCAAGGCAAAGAGCCACTGGATTTCATTCCTGGGGGGGAGAATGGCAGAACACATTTTACACATAAATATTTAGAATTAGTTATGGCACATTCCCTTCTCTCCATGCCTTCTTTTCTCCTTTTTTTTTGTTTCCTATATACCTCATCCCCATCACTCCAGTCGGTCTTCCATGTTTGGACAACGATGTCCGAGACGGGAGGAAAATCAAAGCATGGAGAGGAGGTTTGGATTCATTCGAATTTGATTTGTATTGCATCAGCAATGCGGATTTAATTCACATGCCTTCTGGTCAGAGAGGACAGCCAAGTTTACCTCATGGCTCAGATATTTGTGGGTAAAGCAAGTAGGAGCATGTTTTAACGCTCCATGTCAAACATTGATTTGTTCAGAGTGATTTTGTGTTTTAACATTTGTTCAGAATGCTATATTAATTTTGGATTTCAGTGATTTATGATTTATACAACTTAGGTTAAAGTTGAACAAGAATCAGCTGGTCTAAACACAGTCAATACACACAAAAGGTAGAACATACACGTCCATATTATGTTTGGTTAAGGGCCTCTAAGTCAAGGGTTCCTACGTTCGGGGCCAAAAAACGGTTTTCACAATCATTGTGATGCGGTTTCTGAGCTACATAAAAGGTAAAAATATTTAAACGTATATGTGGAGGAAGTAAACATATTTGAATGTTTAATGAAATACTAGATGGAACATTTCTTAATTTATTGAAAACACCGTTATCGTAAAATGAGCGTATAAACACTTAAACATCCAATTATAGAATTAAAGATGCATTCAAACTGATAATTTAGATCCTTAAATTCAATTTTAAAAATACTAATAGTTCAGAAATTAATACAGTTACGTGAGATTTTTATCGAGGAACAAACAAATAAAAACATTTTTAATCAGTGGCCAGGCTTCCACTGTAGGTTGAAATGTTTGGGAACCTCTAATCTAATCCATCATATACATCAATATACAATTAAAGCTGTAACACTCACAAATAAATATCCAATCCATATAGAATAATCAAATATAGATTGTAAATAATAAAAAAGGAAATAATGTTATTTAAAAATACATTAATTGAAATTGAAACAATTTATGAATTACTTCCCTTCATATCCATAGATCAATAGAAATAGATAGTTTTATTCTTCCACAGACCCTCTTTTGTATGTCAGAGCTATAACAAGTAGATATGTCTCGTTTTTATTTTCAATGGTTTGCATAATCCCATTAAAGCAGGCAGATATGTTTAAAAAATGAAGATATGTTTTGAATAAAAAAACATTTTCAACTGAACATGAACATTTTGGTCAAATGGTAAAATTAAAACATGTACTAGTCTTTTGACATAAAAAGTAGCTCAAAAAAGTTGCTATTTTATTGTCTAACAAAGTAAAATATCAGTAATCTACAAAGTATAGACAAATAAGGTGGCTAAATATTTCTTAAAGTGTAAATAAAACATAAATAAGTTAAATTATTCAATGTGTATAGTCTAACTGGTAACAAAAAATGATTTATAATAAATAAATATAGATCAAGTTAATTATATATATTTTAGGGGGGTAGCCAGTGTGTTGCATTGTTATTTTTCTGGTCATGGGGTGAAATGTTTGGAAAGCGCTTCTTTAAACTTGTAGCCATCAACACGCTCTTGCAATTTCACCCCATACCCTGGAAGAGGGTTCCTTGCAGGGAGGGATAGTCAACAAGAAAGTGATAGCGAAAGAATGAAACAAAATGATGTATTTGTACCTATGTCTTCCAGCAGTCTTAGCCTATAGCAGCATTACTGCAGAGATAGCTCAGGATAACCTGAGCCACCCTAAGCTTTATCAAAAAAGAACGTTTTGAACCCAGTCTCATACAATGAAAAAACTCAAAGCAATTGCTAGAGGATTGTCAGTTTATTCAAATTTGTGCTCATTTGAATCAAATCCTGATGTAAAACTTGCTCCCTTTTGTATTCAACTAAGAATCTGTATGCACTGGTGACTGCTGAATATTTGGTTTTCTTTGACTGAGAAATAAAATTCTGGTATAGTTGGAACTTGTCTTTAGATTTGATATGTGATATTAATTCGAAGGTGTGCATCTAGTTTTGATAACAGCTTATTAAAACTCTTATTGGATCTCAGTCCCTGTAAGCTTTTCCTTCACTTCCTTACTGGTGGTGATGGTGGCATTGTTAGGTTTACATAGTGAGTGTTTTCTCACTTTAAACGTTCTCTCCACATGGCTCCCTGCCTCTTTTGTCTTTTTATAGCCTCCTTCTTGGAGACACTGCACTCTCCCTAAATGTAACACAAGCCAAAACACCTCTCAGTTCCTTTGCCAGAGCCTGTTATCCAGGGAATACTGCTATTCCTCCTCTACTTTTCTACACACACCCACTCACATCTTCCAGCTAAGCTTGGACTCTGATTTTTTTTGTGTTTTTTTTTGGTTAAAATATAGGACACAGTGTCACACCTGAAACCAAAACCAGAACTTTGAAGCATGAAAAGCTGGACCTTATGAGTCCCTGAATTAACTAATAATGGGAGCAGTCTGGGTAGTTATTTACAATATGAAATCATAAGGAAATCTTTACTGATTAAAAGTAAATTCATGATAATCTGACAGTGATGTACCATCAGATTCCCAGTCATTTAAAAATGCCAGGATTTTGTGATTTACAATTATAGACTGTGATGAATCAGCTTTGGTCGTTTTTTATGTAAGATATGACATCATAGTGTGCATGTTATTAATACTTGCCGATGCAACTTTTTTGGTCCTACAGTACTGTATCTCACCTGTCCCTCCATTGTGATATTCCTCACTGGTATCCCACATCTTAACTCAGCAAACTTTTTAAGCTCCACCATGTAAAATGTCTCCAAATTAAACTTGAGTTATGCTGTTATTATGATGAATCACGTAATTTTAGCTTCAGCTCCCCTCCGTATAGCATCACCGTGAACAGATTTTCCGCACCTTGCACCTAGGAAAATATGTAAAGAAAAGGATTGCTCACCAGAGAAAAACACAGTGGACGAACATGTGAGGTGTCCTAAATAAACTAGATGCATGTTGTTATTTAGCCCATAGATATAACTATGATTAACAGATTATGAAAAACATTTTCCAAAAAGTTGGAAACAGCTGGATTTTGTACTTCCTCATGTTTTGTGGTGCTGTAAAGTTGCAGTCTTTGCCCCCTGGAGTCAGCCAGAATCTTAGATAGAGGGAGAAAAGTGCAGGTTGTGTCTAAAGTTCTCATTGCCGTGGGGAACATACAATAGTAGCCATTCAAAATTTCCCCACTTTCCTTGATGGGTCCTTAGCTGGTCCCCTACAATTCCTTTTTAAACATCTAAAAATTATTTTTCTGTCATGATTTGTGGACATTAAGATCTACAAAAAAATAATCATCATTCCTGGTCAGACCCTGTAATTCAGTGAAAGGGTGGAGGCAGAGTAAAAAATATGCATGCAAATGAGATTAGGGATGCTAGGGATTGCATTTGAGTCAATGAGTCGATGCAAAAAAATGGTTTTCCTTAGATAGAAAACTGAATATATTTGACTGTATGATCTGGTTGAACTGTAAAGTGCTTTGAGATGACATGTTGTGTTGTGAATTGGCGCTATATAAATAAACTGAATTGAATTGAATGAGAAGGCCAGTTGGAGGGGATTTTGCTGCCATTCTACTGTCTTTTGACTGGGAAGGGCTATTTTGAATGGCTGCTACTGTGTCAAGCATTACTGAGCCTTTATTGTTGTGTCATTTATGATTGAATCGTTCAGCCGACCAAAGAGTATGTTTGAATGAACCAAAACCACTTTCATTTAATTATTCATTACTTTCTCAGCTAAATCTAGTGTGATTCAGTCAGGAGTGGATCTGTGTCTGCCACAATGGCATCTGTTGCTATAGGCTAACAGCCAAAGTTACCTTAGAATAACTTAAGATTAAACTTACTACAGTAGACACACAGAAAGTTCTGCTTTGAAGTGATCAGATAAAAACTGGAGTTGATTTGCTAGTTCAACTACTGAAGGAATCAGGTCTTAAAACCATCCACACCTTGTCTGAGCCTGGGTTATGCTGCATCAATGAAACAACCACCTGATTCTTGCAGTTTGCAATTCATACAAAGTACCAGTGAAATATGGCAATATTTTCATTTGGAAAAGAGATACTTTTTAAAATCCAGCAGTCATCATAGACAGTCCCCACAAGGCCAGAAACTATAAGTGACTCAGAAATGTTCGATGTTGGTAGGATACCAGTAGAGGGCGCTATATAGAAACACCATTATAAGCAGCACTACCAGGGCTTTAAAGCTGAAGTCTGTAAGTTTTTAAAAATCACTTTTTTGTCATATTGGCTAAAACTGTCCCTATGCCCAGACAGCAGTACATGTGATATGTAACCTGTGAAAAAAACTGCTTCAATTGGTCCCGCCTACTGCCTGTATTGCAATCTGGAAAGAATATTTCGGGACGAGTCAAAACAACCAATCACAGCCAGAGGAGCGTCTGATGGAGTGTCAATCATAGCTCACACACGCTGAATCCCGCCCCCTCCCTCTCACCGCTGAACCTGTCGCAGACGCCCGGCTGCTGCAGTCAGGAGGACGCGCGTGGAAGTCATGGCAGAGCGACAGCCACCAGCGAAAGAGAAACTGCCCTTACTGCCCCTGCCGACAACTGCTTACACGGCAAAGACTTCAAAAAAGAAGATGTCAATGGAAGAGCTGCCGCGTACGCTGCTTGGATGCTTCTGGTCGCATGCGGTAGCCGCGCAGATGCTGTGAGAGAGGTGGAGCTTGGAGGTGGGGCATGAGTGAAGCAGAGAGGGTGGGGGAGTGGCGTGAAACCTGTTTTTCTTCAAATTTTCAGTCGAAGTCTGCTCTCTTCTCAATGTAACAGACTGCAGCTTTAACGTGTCATTTATTTTTCTACATGAGCTTGCTTTTTGTGCTGCAGTGTGGTACAGAGACAAGTTAGATAATGCTCCCTGAAAAAGATGTGATGCATAGATGGCTGTTATTGGTATAGCTCCCTAGAAAGTGAACAAATGCAAAGTGCAGGGTAAGTATACAGGGTAGCTACTCTATTTAAGTAAATGCTATTTGTTTATATGCATATACAGTCTTTACTTCTTCCCTCAAAATAAAAATAAATGTTAATTTAACATGATTTGAAGTTTTTTACAGGAATGTAACAGAAATGTGATAATTTAGATGTAATAAAGAGATGTTTATCATAAAACGGGACAGATGGACCCAGTATTCAAGGTGAGACAGTCAGTAGAAAAGTTCAAAATGTTTATCAAAACTAAACCATAAACCAACAGAACTGAAGTGCTGGGCTGTGGAACTGCAACCACCGACTGCAGGAAGGCGGGGCGCAACCCATCTCTGACTCTGGAGGGAGAAACACAGGTAAGTGACCACGATCATCTGACAGGAGATGATTATCAGAGTGAGTCACTTACCTGGTTTAATAATAAGCAGGATCAGCTGATGCACTGCGAGAGATGCGGCTCTGAGCCGCCGAGAGTGTCCCCGATGCTGCAGCCCTGGAAAGCATGCAGGCAGCCGATCCAGGTCAAGGGAAAACAGAGCAGGCAGGAACAGTACAGGAATCCAGGAATCCTCATAGCATGAAAGCAGGTTTAGAGTTCCGTGCGTCGAGCAACCAGCTCAGACAGAAACTCACAGACAGACAGAATCCAGTAGGAGTCCAAAAGATGGATCAGGTGAACAGATCAGATGTAGACAGATAGGACTAGTGGGTGAAAGGGAACAGAATCAGGAGATCAGAATCACTAGGGAAACGCTGAAATGCTCTCACCACTAGTTAGAGAATAAACTTGCCTAAAGATACTGGCTCCAGAACATGAACCGGGACATGAACCTTGGACTAACTAAAACTGACGAAACAGAACCTACAAACAGGGAAAGAAAAAGAAAGCAAACAAGCAATGATCTGGCCCTGATAGCTGGAACTGAGCCCAATATAAAGGAACCGACTCAGATGGATGAGATTAGCGATAATTACAAAACCGGGCAGATTCAGGAAGTAGAGTAAAATGAACAATCAAGGTGAGCTATCAGGGCAGATCATGATATGTTTATCATACAAAAAATAAATGAAAATAAATAAAACTTTATTGATCTCCCAATGGAGAGATGAACTCTCTGCATTTAACCCATTCCCTTGGGGAGCAGTGGGCTGGGGAGCAATCGGGGGGGTTAAGTGTCTTGCTCACAACCTCACGATTCCAAGCCCTACAGCCTAACCACTAGGCCACCATTCACCAATACTTTGCGCAGTTTACATTAATGTAGCTTTACATTTTTTTAAGCTAAAGCAACATTTTGGAAACTGTTGAAAAAGTCCTCACCTCTAATGAGGTGATCAAAGCAGATCTGTGCCATATTAGACCGTATGTGTTTTTCTCTGTATATTATTAGCCTTCCACACTCATCGATGCTTCATGCTTAGTTACATAGTTTGCTCACATACAGCTCTTCTGTATGTAAAGGAAGCTTCTCTTCACTGCTTTATTGGCTTTGCTGGTAAACCCTTGAACCTAACAACTCACAACAATCATGGTTCTTTCACGTGGAACCAGGTTCTATACTACCCCAGTGGTGCTGTTGTGCAGCCAGATGTGACATCATGTGGGAAGCATCTGAAGAGTCATATTTTTCCCTTTTTTATCTGAGCCAGCCAGCTTCCAGTTGGCAGAACTGCAAAAAAAAAGGTCAGGTGAGAGCCAGAAAAACTTATCTGATCTTTTTATGTGTTTAAATGTTACAGATCTATGATTTGCAATCTTACAATCAAGCTTATTAACTATTTTAACAGTACAACCAATAAATGTACTTACATGGACTGAATGTGTTGGTTCACAGGAGTGTTGGCCTAGTGGTTAGAGCAGTGCGCTTGTGCTCTGAAAAGGTTGCAAGTTCCCGGCTCAATCCCCAAAGCCGGCACTTTGGATTCCTGAGCAACACCCTTAACGCTGCACAATGAAATGAAGTTCCCCATTGTGGGACAATAAAGGGATTTACATTATTAAATCTTTTGAATAAATACAATAAACTGATTCAATTGATTCAGATCTCTCTAAGGAAACACCGTCCCGTAAGAAACTTAAGACCAAATCTGTATTTATGTCTTCTGTAAATTAACTATATTTGTACACTGAATTGAAAAATGTAATTTTAATAATCTCCAGCAGAATTAACAAAATTTCTCTAATCCAGAGATGTTTGTCTATTTCTACTTTAGGTTTTTGTGTCAGATATCCAACCCTTCCAGCTACAGAGAAATTGTATCAGTGGTTTAAAGCTACAGAGTGTGATTTTCATCAACTTAGTGGTCAGACTGCAGTGATATGAACCCCTCCCTCCACCACTTCTACCCCCTCAATGATAGAGGCCACCATGGTACAAATGGTGTAGTTTGACATACGGCCATTTGTAGCTGGTGCTAAAAGATTTCCTTATTTGTAAAACCAGAGCCAAAGTTTAACCCCTCATTTTAGTGACTAAAATGCTTCCTTCAGTTCAGTCATAAAATACAAGTCGTTTCTCGTAATTTTAGGACTTTATTCTCTTATTATTACGACTTTATTCTCATAATTATATGACTATTCTTTTGTGACTTTTTTTCTCGTAATATTACGACTTTATTCTCTTAATTTTACGACTTTATTCTCGTAATTTATGGCTATTCTCGTTGCTACTTTTTCTTGTAATTTTATGACGTATTCTCGTAATATAACGAATTTATTCTCGTAAATTTATGACTATTCTCGTTGTAACTTTTTTTCCCCATAATTTTATGACTTTATTGTCGAAATTGAAGAAGAAAAAAAAATGGGCCTAATATTTGGCTGTATGACATAAATGCAATCCAGAAAAGAAACTTTGAAAATGTTTCTCAAAATAGGTTTCGAGAATACCTTCGATGTTTTCACTTTTTTTTTTTTTTTCCAAAAATTTAACTTTTTTACAAAATGTAACTTTTTAAAATTACATTTGAAATAATAATAAATAATTTTTAATTATTTATTTAAATTCTTATGTAAATTATTATATTTTTTTTTTTTACAGATTTTGTTTTCAAAATGTATTTACTTTTTTTAAGATTTTATATTTCCTCTTTTATTACTGTTTTTTAGATTGAGTTTTATTAATTGCATTTTTCTGAAACTTTGTTTTACAGATAGCATCCTCCTGACCTCCTCGGCAGATTGATGGTCTGCTGGACGTTAGCAACAACATTGTATGAGTCAGTGTAAACGTTTGTATTGGGTTAGAAGTGCAGAGAATATAATCTGAGAACAGCCAATTTGAATGGAATGCAATTCTTGAAACTACATTTGAAAACCAACTATAAAAATCAAAATCTAAAATGTGTTTAAAAAGATTACCCCCAAATAAAAAAAAGAAACAAAAATTTGAACATTTATTCTTGAAACATTTGAATTATGGATGCAATTTGGAAAATAGAAGATCTGAGGAAACAGCAATGCTATGCTCAAACCTGTTTTTAATTAAGGGTTTCATTTTTGAATTACATTATACACAATATATATATATATATATATATATATATATATATATATATATATATATATATATATATATGGGCTCAGTTCCAGCTATCGGGGCCAGATCATTGTTGGTTTATTTTTTTCCCCCATTTCTTTACTTGGTACAGAAATGGAACAAAATTGACCCCATACACTCAGGCACATTTCAGCTTCACATTCTAGTCTTCATCTTTTTGATAGAGATGGAGAGGCATCCTGTTTTCGTGCTTTTGCTGTTCTCCCATGTTTGTGCATTTAGTTAAGATTGTCTTCATGTTGACATAAAGCTGGAGTTTTCCCACTCCTCTCCAGACTCACACTTTTACACAATGTGATAATTATCACCTCACAGTTCATTGCTGACAATGAACTTATGACGACTGAACACCGATTTATTCCAGGTTTATGAGATTGATCAAAATCAACTGGCCAAAACACTGAAACTGGTGTTATACCAGCGGGAGAACCAATCCAACCAGAACACTGCAGGACCTGCGACTTCAGAGGTGGATAGATTCGTCAGGGTTTGGTTGAGGTTTTCAGGACCCAAATGCAGAGGCGCGGAGCCAGAGGTGTGTTCTTGAATATTTAATTGAAAAACTGAGGCAGAAAATCCAAAAACCAAGGCACAAAATACATGGAACCAAAACCCAGATAACTTCATGGGAAAAAACTCTTGTGGGGAGCCAGGAAAAGACGAGATACCTGCACTTAGGAACTGCACAGGGAGAGCATATATATAGGAGACAGAACAAAGACAGGACTAATGAGCTGATTGGGAGCAGGAGTGAAAAGAGGATTCCATAAAGGAGCTAGGAAAAAAGGGGACCAACGCAAGAGGGGAACCAAAAAAAAAAAACTATGAACTCAAATATAGCCAGAAAACACAAGAAAATAGGAATTAAACCAATGAAACTAGAAAACCAAGTAAAACATGGATCAAAGTGAAATTAAATACTCAAAAGAAAACTTAACTAAACCAAGACCGTGAAAGAATTGGTTGAGGCTACTATATGTGAATGTTTCATTTGAATCTTTCATTTTTTTATTGAATTACAAATTTTTTGGGGGGGTGGATTAATGCTCCTAATGAAGGGAGGGCCTTAGCTAAAACCCTGCTCTGCTAATAAAGTTGTTTTCAAGTATTTCAAGTGTTACTGGACTCTTTGCCGCACAATAAAATGCAAAAGAAAGAGAGAAAAGTGAATGCTTTCCAGATGGGCTGCTTGTTCTAAGAGAACACGGTGTTTAGTGATTTCCATGTTGCCAAATACACATGCAGAATTTTTAGAAAAAGCATGGCACTTTTTATTTGTATGAATAAATCGGTTGGTCCAGTATCGGGCGTGAAGTCCAGATGTTGGTGATGCTGTCGGTAGAAATCTGTTTCCCAGAAGGAGAAGCCAAACGTATTTATTGTAGTCATATGTGGTCGGACTGGGCTTGGCTGTCAACCGACGGCTGGTGAACACTTGTGGAGCGACGTGGAATGACAATAATTCGCCTGGCTTGAGCGAGCCTGAAGTAGATCCAGTTGCTCTGGGGTTCTGTCAGCATTGGTTCTCTGCCGACATGAAAGAGAAGATTTTTTTGGATTTGTCGAAGCTTTTGTCAACTCAGAACTGAGCCCATCTGCTTGAGTGAGGATGACAGTTTTCTGCTAATGGTAAAGTGAAAGAGAAGGGCAGAAAGTTTTTATTTCTCTCCTAATTCAACCAGAGATGTTTGAGCCCCTTTATGCTGTCTTTAGTAAGAGATGATTACACCTGAGACAGGACACCACTTAATCCCAGGTTTAACACAAAAAGTCATGCACACATTCACCCAAAGCTAAGAACAAGGAGTTAAAAGAGTTTGCAGGAAACCAGAGAGAACCCAGGTATGCACAAAAATTCAGAACCTTATTGCTGTGCTGCAGCAGTGCTACAGTAATCGCAGCACACAGGGATCAATGTAGAGTCCTGTAGTTCTTTAAAATAGAAAAGTAAAAAAAAACACATTCAGGGTGAGTCATTTATGCCCTCCTCATACAGCTGCACCTACATCAAAAATTCACAATTAACAACATGCACCTCCAGGGGATTACTGTAGTATGATGGGGCATGTCGTGCAAAAGCTGTGACTCTGCTTCTTACAGCAGCAAGAAGCGAGAGGACATATTGCTTGGTTCTATGACAGGCCATGTTAACACAATAAACCGTCATCTGACAACCTGAAATGAAGTTCTATATATCAGATTTGATTTGGTCAAATTACAATTAGCCTTTCCAGAATGTAATTTTACAAATATGCATTTACATCATGACTAGTAAGAAAAACTATATGTTCAGAGGTGTTAAAAGTGCTTTCAAATTATTTATTTAAAATAAAGTACAGATAACAGTGGAAAAAGACTTTGGTAAAAGTATTGAATGGACTCCTATCTGTTGGGATCTGGAGATCTACCACCTGTCTCCAGCAGAGAGCGCCGTGGGTCTCCTGGGCTGGAGCCCTCAGCACACCTGAGGATCATCAGCCCATCAGGAGACCTTCTACATAAGCAGCAGTCAGACCTTCCTTCAACGCCGCAGTGTTGACCAAGTTTGATTAGCAAATCTGAGCCTCTGTTTATCTTAAGTGAATCTTGGTTACTCTAGAAGAGAAACTAGATTCTAACCTGCCTCTGTCTTCTTTGCTCACAGAAAACCCGACTGAAGTCTGAAGCTCTGGATGAGCTTAGCCTGGAAACCTGCCTGCCTGCCCAAGGAAGCCAAACCTGAAGATATCAGTCTGGATTCCTCCACCAGCTCTCAAGGAAGAGCTAGGAAAACAAGCCAAGGTCTGAAACTCACAAACCAGAAGCTAGACGCAGCTGCTGCTGAGCTCTCTGCTGAATCTATAGTCTCTGGACCCAACCGGTTCCCCCTCTCAAAGGGATCAGCCAGAACCTCTTCAAGGTACAATCTGAATTGACACGCTAGACAAACCATTGGAGCTGCCTGGCTAATCAAACTATCCATCTCTGCAGATATCAGTGATTCCTGTCCCGGACCTGTACCAGAACCAGTTCATATTACTCTGTGTGTGTTCATTCAATAAACTCTGTTAAACTTTTACTCAGCTTCGTGTGGTGTTCTGCATGTGGGTTAAGTCTCTTAAGCCTATCATGACACTATCTTTAAGCAAAAGTAAAGTACAGGTTAAATATTTTACCTAAGTACAAACTCAAATTGAGTTTATGTCTCAAATAATACAAAATAACTTTTACAAATGATGATACTAATAAAATAATTTCTAAGCACAGAAGCAACATTTATTTCCTCTTTTGTACATTTTGTTGGTAGAGTTGAAAAGAAAAAAGAAAAGAAGAGAAAATCCCTTTATTGTCAGAGAATGGGGAAATTGTGGTGTTACGGCAGCATTACAGCAAACGTGGTGATACAAATGTGGCCCTTAAAAGTGTATAAAAATAACAAAATAAGAGGCAGTTTTAAACTGTACAGTGTTTTTAAAATATAAATACTGTGCAGTAGGAGAATAAATAGTCAATATGCAGTTTTACAGCAATGGATATGTGGAGAAAAAAAATAGCAACATCAGAGATGTGGAAAAAATGACAGCAGCATGTTATTTAAACTTTGCAAAAATCAGCATAGATGTAAAAACTTATTAAGGTTGTTGGGAACAGTGGTGGTTCTAGAGTCTTCAAGCTGCTGGGGGGAAGGATCTGTGATAACGCTCCCTGGTGCATTTAGGGTGCAGCAGTCTGTCACTGAAGGAGCTCTCCAGTTCTGCACCAGCTTCATGCCTGTGTGGGGAGACATTATCTAACAGATATGTTCATTTAGTTAGAATCCTTTTGGTTCCCACCTCCTGTACTCAGTCCATTTAGCCTATCTGGAGGTAGAGAGGACAAAAAAATTATTGACTCTTAGTGTTAATTTCGTTAACGAAAACTAAACGAAAATATTTTCGTCAACGCACATTTTTCACCGAACGAAAACTAGACGAGACGAGACGAAAATCCCCACTAATAAACAATAACTGGGAGTAAATCAGAAATAATTTTCGTGGACTAATAAAGACGAGACGAAAATGCAGTTCGGTAAATAAAGACTGGACTAAAATCTATGGACATTTTAGTTCACGAACAAAGACGAGACGAAAATTATATATTATTATTTTATGTTTTTTTCAAATCCTGTCTCGTCTCCTCCTCCGCCTCCTCCTCGTCAGCTCCCACACACCCACTTTCAAACCTGGAGCGGGCGGCACAGAGTAGCCTACTCTGGGGCTCGGGAGAAAGAGGAGACGTGATATATGGACACATTTTCGCTTCATTTAAGTGGAGAACAAAACCAAATGCTTGATTTTAGTGGAAGGGAAGGAATGTGGCCACATGGTAGCTGGAAAAAACACAACAAACCTGAAGAGACACGTCGCAGTTCACCACAAAGACATTACGGTAAGTTAACAGAAAGATTGGTGGTGATTGTTTATAATGTAACTTTAAATCAACGGCTATAATGTCCCAATGATAAACTAACTAATGTTGGCTAACTTTCATAGCATTTAGTATCCAAGCTGGCTACGTTACGTTAGCTTGTTAGCACGTAGCCACCGTAGCCACTTGTTGATAGAATTGTATGTGAAGTTAAATTTATGCTAACTTAGATATGTTATACTGGCCGGGCAGATATAGTCAAGTGAACAACAATAAGTGGGAATGCTTATGCATTCCCACTTATTGTTGTTCACTTTAAATTTTTCTGACTCTAACTAGTCCCGCAGTTTTCAACCGATTTCAACAATTTTAGTATCAAAACGTTCAGCTTGTCCAGGAGAATTGTGCTATGTCTTTTGGTAAAGATATTTTTTGTAGTTTTCGCGATATTCTGCTTTTTCTGCGTTTTTTTTGTCCCATTGAAATGCATGTAGAATTCTTAGATTTCAGCAAAATTCAGCTAAAACTTTATCATCTTCGACCTTTAACTACTTCAGCATACTTTCAGCTAGAAACACCATTCAACTTTTAAAATGTTTCCGTAGCTTTCTGCTATTACTGTTTAACTCAGCTTTTTGCTAACTTTTACAGTTTTGCTTCAGTGAAGCAATAGTTTTTAGTAGAAAACATGAAAGTTGGCACAGTCGAACCCCAAGGATGGCTGACGTCAACGGTGAAATAATTTTTTGAATACCTTTTACGATTTTGGCTCACCGCTCGTTTGTTCGCAGGGGAAGTTTTGCTTTTGAGAGTTCTGCTCTACCATTGAGCTGCATGTTATTTAATGAAACCAGCAGGATTTACAAACCTTTATATTTCTCCTTCCCATTAAGGCTGTGAATGAGCTACAGCCATGAAAGTTACCCCAATTGGAGACAAAGGATAGCTGTTGCCCACAGCAAATTTCAAAATAAAAGCCTCCTATTGCCACTTTATCTACTGCCCTAATAACAAGGGAAAAGAGTGATTTAACGATTGGAAAGTCATCAAGTATCACCGCTGGGTCTGACCCTTTTCTCAACACACAACCCTGCTAGACTTTCAAAATAAGACTCCAGTGACCCTACACAATAAAAGCCTCTATATTATACTCGCGTATTAATTGATACAAATGGCTCAGCATTATGACCATAAACTCTACCAGCTGGTTTCTATTAGACTCTAGGGACCTTTTCAAAACATACCCCAGAGCAAATTTCACAATAAAAGTCTCCCATTTACGCTCTAATACAGCATCTATTCACCCAATAACATGGAAAACCAGTGATTTCATATTTAGAAATGGATTCTATATCACTGCTGGGCATGACCCTTCCCTTGACACACATCCATGATAGACTTTCGAAATAAGTCTAAAGGGACTCTACAAAATAAAAGCCTCTTCCTTACACACACTCATTCATTGTGCCGTATGGCTCGTACCTATGACCCAAACTCAACCAATTTCTTCAAATTACACTACCAAGGCCTGTTGACCACACACCTCAGTGCATATTTCTTAATCAGGTTCTAAGATTTACACTGTAATAAAGCATCTGCTAACCTCGTAACTTGCAGCCTAAGCCTGCTAACGGTGCTTTCATCACCACAGCGGCTTGTAACATGCAGGTTAGTTTTTTTTGATAAATTCAGCTCCTTAAGTGGTATAAGCTCTCTTTCTATAAGCGTCTCTCTCTGTCCTTCCTCTGCTTCTCATGGTCAGTCTTGCACATAGGTTTGTAGATTTTCAATCCTCTAAGGATGACACTGTTTTCTTTATGCTGATAAACCAACACATTTTAAATCATTTCAAATTGTTTTGCTAAGTCTTGACATTTCCACAATTTCAAAATTTTGATACTTATTCAATACCATCTTCCTCAACATTTTACTTCCCATCCTTGAGCTACTCATATTTTCTTCAACCAGATAAGATTCAAGTTTTTCTTTGTAATTTCTTTTCTGATTCAGCTAATTTAATACTTTTCAGCCTATGCTGTGAACTTTGGCTTCATTCTGCTCTCTTTCTGGACAGGAATTAAGCTTTTCTGTTTGCTGCTAATTCATAACATGCCTGACATGTTTCTGGGCAGTAGGTGGCCCCCCTTCAAAATTTCTTTAGAAATTTTTCTAGAAACTTGGGAGACATTATATTAAGACCCTTCTAGTGCACACATTAATGACATTTTTGATATTATGTATGGTTTGGCTGTGCAGCTTTTAAGATGAGTTTGTTTCTGCCATTTTAGTGCCAAATAATTCTACCCTAAAAAAATCTTCAGATGATTCAATTGTTTTCTGCAGTTTGAAGTTTCTGATGACTTCCTATCACATTTTCATATGTTCTGCAGTTAATTTCAGCTTTTTTCATTCAGCAAAAAAAGCATTCCCACTTTGCTGTTTCTCCGAAACAGCTTTTTCTAGTTTCAGTTAAATTGCAAGTTTGATTAAAGCAGACAGACGTTTTAGGTAATCTAGGAGCTGCAGGTGAACTATAGTTAACACAAAACACCTTGGCAGCTACACATGTATGCTAAATGCTAAAACGAACTGAAACTATTTATCAGGATAAGACAAAATAAAAATAATATGCCACACATAATTCAGAACAACTTTAACCTAGATTTTCATACACAAAATAGTCATTGCTAGGGGAACCACTGCAGGGATGTCTTTATTTGGTGACATAAAATGCTGCTCTGTTTATCTGCATATTACTATTACAAGGACATTTGATTTGAATTGGCATCAATATTAATACAACGAAAATGCTTGCACACATAAAAATGTCTGCAATTTATTCCTGCATAAAATGATAGTTAGGTTGTTTGTATGAGTTTGAAATGGATGGTCAAATGTAGTTTTTACAGAGACTTAGTTTTTGTTAAGGAAAAAAAGAGACCTATATGCTACTTATACACTTGGAATTCCTGTTATGCTGTGCATCTATCCTGACATTGTATTAATTTCTGTTCCAGATTAGAGATACACCACCACCAACAACAACAACCTACCAGCCACCCAGAAACAATGACAGGCCAGCTAAAGCTGGAAGGAAAGCACTTTTGTTGTATCAGTTGGAGTTTTGTTTTTTTGTTTTTAACATCATTGACCTCAAATCTATTTATTTTATTATTCTATGTGAACTAGCTTTAAACAGCCAGCACTTGTGTAAAGTTCATAAGACACTTTATTTTATTTATTTGTTTCCTTTGCCAGGTGTGTTTTATTTGTTTTAATGCAAGCATTTGTGTTTGTGTCTTTGAACCTTAACAATGTTCAAAATAAATATGCAAATATTGTCAGAACATCTTCCATGTCTGCATGTGTTCCTTAAAATTGTGTTTTTTATCAAAAAGATGAGAGAAAATGTTAAAATAATTTTAGGAAATCTTAAACGTTATCTGCTGACAAAAAAGTAAAAGGTTAAAATTATGTCCTGACTAAAACTAGACTAAAATGTTGACAGTTTTTGTTGACTAAAACTAAACTAATAAAATTATGTTTTCTTGGACTAAAATAAAGACTAAAATGCTCTGACTTATAGTCGACTAAAACTAGACTAAATAAAAATGCGATGATGTCGACTAAATGTGATAAAAACTAACAAACGATGCTGAAACTGGACTAAGACTAAAACTAAATTTAAAAATGGCTGCTAAAATTAACACTATTGACTCGGTCTGGAGAAATCCTGCATTTCAAGCTTGGGTGTTCAAAGCATTAAAACTGCAAATAGGATTTTATTCAAATAGAACCTGAAAGATACCATCCATGCATCCATCTTCTTCCACTTCAACCATCAGGGTTACAGTGGGGCTGGAGCTTACTCCAGCAGTCTGGGGGCCAACAGTAGGGTACACCCTGGACAGGGCAACACAGAGACACATAACCATTAACACACAGACTTCATTTAGAGATGCCAATTAACCTAACAGTCATCTTCTTTTTTTTTTTTTTTACTGTGGGAGGAAACCAGAGTACCCGGAGATAACCAACGCATGCACGAGGTGAACATGCAAACTCTATGCAGACAGACCCCAGGTGGGAATCAAACCTAGAACCCAGAAGGTAAAAATCTAATAAAGAGGGAATTTATGGGGGAATGTTTTCCTTTCAGAATCGGTGTCGTTATCATTATGTAAAGAAGTAGGGAGTCAGTTTTTTGTTTTTTTTTCTTAACAGTTTCCTGTCTGGCAATGTGGCAATAATAACAATTGTCTTGATGCCAAAAGAGTCCAACAGATTTTGCTTTCACAAGTGGAGCAGTACGGCTATCGCCATTGTGTTCCGCTTGATTTATGCATATAAATTGCTTTATTACAATTCATGCAGGGAGTATTACAGATTATATGGATACTGCAATGTAAGTAGAACAGGAAAGGAAAAACAGGAAAAAGGAGAAAAGATGAAAGAAAGAGGAGATAAAAGGGAGACATTGATAAAACATCTTCAGTCTGCTTCATCACCTGCAAAGAGAGATGTAAAAAGAACAGCAAGTATAATAGTATAGTATAGTATTATTTAATCTGACATGTATACTGTGTTACCTGAAGATTAGAATATAGGCTTGCTGTATGATAGTGAATCTCTAAGTACCTGGAGCCAAGCACCTGTAGTTGTTTTTGAGAGTGCACTTCTGCATGTAAAGTTTATCCAAAGGAAAAATGCTCAATAGTGGTTGTGAAGAGCCATAGACCTGCCCTACCAGAGCACCGATTCAAGCGCTGGAGTACTCTAAACCAAGACACTCAAAGGGACCCCCACAGCAAAGGCACCATGGAGGGGCCAACCCAGGATTAGGGTTTATTCGGATTAAACATGTTTAATCCGAATAAAAAACATAAGTATGAATAGTTTTGTTAAATAATAAAATTATAATACATTTTTTACATTTCAACCATTTAGTTTTGTGAAGTTAAGGTGAAACAGGTCAACAAAAGACCCTACATAATGAGTCAAAATAGTCGCTTCCTTTAAACCCATCTTCCTGTCACTAGTTATTACTTTGTTCAGGAGTATTATGACTGAGAAACTTTTACCTATAGTGAACCTATAGAGTAAATTGTTCACAAAAACACAGATTATAAACAGACTATGTGTAATTTCGGGAAGCAATGATTGTTGGAAGTTTTAATCTCCAGCTATTATAACTTTCTGCAGAGCTTAGCAGAGCTGCAGCATTAATGTTATTTTTAATTTAAGCCGTAACTTTTCGGTTCTGCTCCACTAACACAACATTTTGTTAGCACCTTTTTTTTATAGCTGCCTGGGCTGATTTCTGCCTGTTTGTAGCTGACATCCAGAGAAACCAATAATTGTTTTCATGCTTTTGTTAAGCTGTGAGCGTCATGATAGGCTTAAGAGACTGAACCCACATGCAGAACACCACAGGAAGCTGAGTAAAAGTTTAACAGAGTTTATTGAAAAAACACACTGAGTAATTATGAACTGGTTCTGGTACAGGTCCGGGACTGGAATCACTGACATCTGCAGAGATGGATAGTTTGATTAGCCAGGCAGCGAGATGGCTTGACGAGTGTGTAAATTCAGTATGTACCTAGATTAGGTTCTGGCAGATCCTTTGAGAGAGGGGGAACCGGTTGAGTCCAGAGACTGTAGATTCAGCAGGGAGCTCAGCGGCAGCAGCGTCCAGCTTCTGGCTTATGAGTTTCAGACCTTGGCTTGTTTTCCTAGCTCTTCCTGGAGAGCTGGTGGAGGAATCCAGACTGATATCTTCAGGTTTGGCTTCCTTGGGCAGGCAGGCAGGTTTCCAGGCTAAGCTCATCCAGAGCTTCAGACTTCAGTCGGGTTTTCTGTGAGCAAGAAGACAGAGGCAGGTTAGAATCTAGTTTCTCATCCAGAGTCGACTAAGATTCACTAAGATAAACAGAGGCTCAGATTCGCTAACCAAACTTGGTCAACACTGCTGCGTTGAAGGAAGGTCTGACTGCTGCTTATGTAGAAGGTCTCCTGATGGGCTGATGATCCTCAGGTGTGCTGAGGGCTCCAGCCCAGGAGACCCACGGCGCTCTCTGCTGGAGACAGGTGGTAGATCTCCAGATCCAAACTGGTGAACAGACAATCAGGAGAGGATCCTCGGCGCCCTCTGGTGGGCAAGCCTCTGGATCCCAACAGAGCCCCCCCCTCAATTCAATTCAATTCAGTTTATTTATATAGCGCCAAATTCACAACACATGTCATCTCAAGGCACTTTACAGTTCAACCAGATCATACAGTCAAATTGATACAAAGTTTTCTATCTAAGGAAAACCAGTTGATTGCATTGACTCATTGACTCAAATACAATCCCTCACACTAAGCATGCTTGTAGCGACAGTGGAGAGGAAAAACTCCCTTTTAACAGGAAGAAACCTCCAGCAGAACCAGGCTCAGTGTGAGCGGCCATCTGCCAAGGCCGACTGGGGTTCAAGGAGACAGAAGCAGAGATACAAGAAGCAGAGATACAAAAAGCAGCTGTAAAAGGCGGCCCCGTCCAGGAAACACACAGCCAGGCAGACGAGCTCCAAGGCAGCTCCCATGCCAGAGGATGAAGAGAGCACATCCACCCAGCCACGGCCAGAGAAACAGGACCACACTGGAAGACAGGCCGATCTCCAACATCTACAAACAAGGGTGTTGATGGAAGCAGCACAGCTGATGTTTCTTTCCTGGATGACGTCACAGCCAAACAGGAACAGACGAGGCAAAGCTACTCTGAGGAAAAGCAGAGAGAGCAGAAGGTTAGAGATTGAACAGACAGATTCTGCAGAATAGGAGAACAGAGAGAGAATGAAGCAGAATGATGAAATGGGGGTCTCTATGTCCTCCAAAAGTCTAAGCCTATAGCAGCATAACTATAGAGAGAGAGCTCAGGATAACCTGAGCCACCCTAACTATAAGCTTTATCAAAAAGGAAAGTTTTAAGCCTAGTCTTAAAAGTAGACAGAGTGTCTGCCTCACAGACTAAAACTGGTAGTTGGTTCCACAGGAGAGGAGCCTGATAACTAAAAGATCTGACTCCCATTCTACTTTTAGAAATTCTAGGAACCACTAGTAAACCTGCAGATTGAGAGCGAAGTGCTCTGTTAGGAACATAAGGAACAATCAGATCTCTGATATAAGATGGAGCTTGGCCATTTAAGGCTTTATATGTGAGAAGGAGGATTTTAAATTCTATTCTTGATTTAACAGGAAGCCAATGAAGAGAAGCCAGGATAGGAGAGATGTGATCTCTCTTTTTAATTTTCATCAGAACTCTGGCTGCAGCATTTTGGATCAGCTGAAGGCTTTTAACTACAGTTTGTGGACTTCCTGATAGTAAAGAATTACAATAGTCCAGCCTTGAAGTAACAAATGCATGGACTAGTTTCTCAGCATCACCCCTGGACAGGAGATTTCTAATTTTTGCAATGTTCCTCAGATGAAAGAAGGAAATTCTAGAAACCTCTTTGATCTGGGATTTAAATGACAGGTCCTGATCAAAAACAACACCAAGATTTTTTACTTTATTATCTGAAATCAGTTTAATCCCATCCAAATGAAGTGACTGGCTAATCAGCTTCTTTTTCAGAGACTCTGGTCCAAAGACTATAACTTCTGTTTTGTCTGCATTCAGAAGCAGAAAGTTAAGAGTCATCCAGGTTTTTATGTCTTCAAGACATGCTTGTAATCTATGTAATGGGTTAGCTTCATCTGGATTTATAGACAGATATAGCTGGGTATCATCAGCATAACAGTGGAAATTAATCCCATGCTGTCTAATAACTCTACCAATTGGGAGCATGTATAAAGTAAAGAGAATTGGTCCTAGCACTGATCCCTGTGGTACTCCACAGGTAACCTTTGAGTGTGTTGAAGATCTATCATTAACATAAACAAACTGAATTCGATCAGATAGATAAGATTTAAACCAGTCTAGTGCTGTTCCTTTAATTCCAACAAAATATTCAAGTCTTTCTAAAAGAATATTATGGTCAACTGTATCAAATGCAGCACTAAGATCCAACAGGACGAGCACAGATACAAGTCCATTATCTGAGGCCATGAGAATATCATTAGTGACTTTCACCAGAGCTGTTTCAGTGCTATGATGAGCTCTAAAGCCAGACTGAAACTCTTCAAAAAGTTCATTATGGTGTAAGTGGTCGCAAACTTGTTTGGCAACTACTTTCTCAAGAATTTTGGATAAGAAAGGAAGATTGGATATAGGTCTATAATTAACCAAGTCATCTGGGTCAAGAGACGGTTTCTTAAGCAGAGGTTTAATTACAGCAACCTTAAAAGCTTTAGGTACATATCCCTGTAACAGAGATAGATTAATCACATCTAAAATGGAGGAGGAGATCAAAGGGAATACCTCCTTAAATAACCTGGTTGGAACTGGATCTAACATACAAGTTGAAGGCTTAGATGAAGACAATAATTTTGCTAATTCAGAAAGTTCAACTGGATCAAAGCAGTCTAAACCCGGTTCAGATTCCATGACTACCTCAGGTACAATCGCGGATAGAGGAGTGCTTATGATCTTATTTTTAATAACATCAATCTTATTTATAAAGAATCCCATAAAATCATTGCTGTTAAGAGCAGGTGGAATGGACGGTTCAACAGAGCTATGGCTCTGGGTGAGTTTGGCAACTGTATTAAAAAGAAATCTAGGATTATTCTTATTCTCCTCTATTAATGAGGAGAAGTATGCTGCTCTTGCTTTACAAAGGGTCCTCTTATACAGCAGTAAACCATTTTTCCAGACTAGGAAGGACTCCTGCAGGCCTGTGGAGCGATATTTTCTCTCCAGTTTCCTAGCATTTTGCTTCAAAGTACGCAGCTCTGCATTAAACCAAGGAGCAAGCTTTCTATTTTTAACGGTTTTCATTTTCAAAGGAGCTGCGTTGTCTAAGGCAGTACGCAGAGAACTAGCAACCCCATCAACAAAATCATCAACCTGTGAAGGGGAATAAGCTATACTTTTGCACTCTGCAGCACTGTTTAGCGACACAGAGGAGAGAGAAAGTGAAGCCGATTCTTTAAAATTTATAACTGCACTATCTGATAAAGATCTACTAAAATTGAACCTTCTTTTGGGGGAGGAGAACTCTGTTAAAGTAATCCTGAAGGTTATTAGAAAGTGGTCAGAGAGGACAGGGTTGTGAGGAAATACTGTTATTTCTTCACATTCTATGCCGTATGTCAGCACAAGATCCAAAGTATGAAGATGAGAATGTGTGGGACTATTCACATTTTGAACAAAGCCAATAGTGTCTAAGATAGCATCAAAGGCCGCTCTTAAGCTATCGCCCTCAATGTCAGCATGGATGTTAAAATCTCCCACTATGATGACCCTGTCAGTATTTAATACCAAATCAGAAAGGAACTCTGAAAACTCATCTAAAAATTCAGAGTAAGGACCTGGCGGACGATACAAAGTTACAAGAAGAAGAGGTTTTCTTGCCTTGAAATTTGGATGAGGGAAATTAAGGGTTAAATGTTCAAAAGAGTTGTAGGTATTAACTGTTTTGGGAGTAATCAGTAAGTCAGACTGGAAGATTGTTGCTACTCCTCCTCCTCGCCCAGAACTTCTGGGTATGTGAAAATTTAAATAGCTTGAAGGAGTTACCTCGTTTATGCTCACATAATCCTCTTGCTGCAGCCAGGTTTCTGTAAGGCAAAACAAGTCAATGTGATTATCACAAATCAAGTCATTAACTAGCAGACTTTTAGAGGAAAGCGATCTTATGTTAAACAGACCGCATTTAATTGTTTTAACTTTTTCCCCAATTGGAGTTATTTTGATTTTAATTAGATTATCATGATTTACTTCTTTGGGAATCTTTGCTAATTTATTAGATTTTGGTCGTGGGCAAGACACTGTCTGGATGGAGTAAAGAGTGGGTAACAGTAGAGAAGCTGCAGAGATGTGTGTTAAACTACAACTCTGCTTCCTGGTCTGCACCCTGGGGCCCTCAAGGGCGGATTCCAGACGCTCTCAGAACAGTCCATGAAAAAACAACAGCAAACAAAAAACAACCCAACCAGGGCGGGTGGAGGGGGCACTAGGGCAAGGAGGGCAAGAAACAACAAAAACGGAGTCCACAAAACAAAAAACAACCCACCCAGGGTGGGCGGAGGGGGAACCAGGTAAGGAGGGCAAAAAACAAAAACTGAGTCCTGAACACAAAACGATCCACTTAAGGAGGACGAAAACAACAAAAGTCTCAGAGAGTTTATTAGGCAGAGTCTCGGGTAGCCGGCCGTTGGACTGGCAACGGGGCAGAGTCTTCGCTGGCCAGCCGAGGGGCCGAAAGCATGTCCGACGTTCCGGGGGCCGACTGCAGGGCCGGAGACATGGCCGAAGTTCTGGAGGTCGGCCGTTGGGCCGGTGGCGACGCAGATGCTCGGGAGGCCGGCCGCGGGGTCAGAGGTGAAGCTGACGCTCTGGAGGCCGGAGACGAAGCAGCGTCTTAGGGGGTCCGCCGCTGGGCCGGAGGCATGGCAGAGGTTCTAAAGGCCGGCTGCAGGGTCGGAGGTGAATCAGATGTTCAGGAACAGGCTCCGAGGTGGCCGCCGACTGCGGCTCAGGAACAGGCTCCGAGGTGGCCCCCGACTGCGGCTCAGGAACAGGCTCCGAGGTGGCCGCCGACTGCGGGTCAGGAACAGGCTCTGTGGAGACCGCCGACTGCAGCTCGGGAACAGGCTCTGTGGAGACCGCCGACTGCGACTCAGGAACAGGAAGAGAGGAGACCGTCGACAGATCTTTCTTAATTTAAACTGCTGTCATTTTCATCTTTGCTGTTGGGTCTTGTGTCGCCAAATGAATTGTGGTCAAGAGGAACTTAAAACCAGAGGGAAAATTAACACACAGCAGCTCCATCCTGAATAATGTAAATAACATTTATTTTTCTCAGAATTATAGTACATTTCTGTCCACTGTGAGAGATGATCTACCTTCCCTGCTAAACTTTCCTTTTCCCTTTTTCATGAGAGCCTCATTAGCCTTGCAGATGTTTTGATAAACCTGTGTCTAGAGAGGATCTCGCCCCTCACCAGCAGCTCTGCACACCTTGCTCATTCTAACTAGTTCTGGTTCTCACAACGTGCCCATCCTGGAAGCCCTGTGTGGCATCAGACATACAGGCGAGCCACCGCGCTGACATGGTCGTTTGTCTTCCGACTGCCGGGGCATATGGAGAGGGCTGGCACTGCACAGATGTCCACTAAGTGCTGATGAAGAGAGTGAGAGGTGCGGCGGATGGGCTGTAGCTGGAGGGATGTTTGCCTGGGCTGCTGGAGCCTGGTACTGCTCTGCTGTTGCTTTTAACTTTTCCTGTCGTGCAGGGATGTAGTGAGGCTATTCAATAAAGTATGTGTTTGCAGATATATAAGTCAGTAAGAGTGTGCTTGCATATGCCTCTCTTTCTACTTCGGTGTGTCTGTGTATTTTTTTTTTTTTTCCTGGTACGATATGGGCTGTGTGGGTGCAGTGTAGTAGGGTGCTGTCTGGTGGAGCTCTTGTGTATTGATGGGGCGTAGAAAGCCTGAAAAGAATAATATGCAGCTTAAGGCCAGTAGCTTCAAAGTCATGAATCCTCATGGGTGAGCCAACCAAGCTCTGAACCTGTCAATGGTAACTTACTCCTCGGATGGTGCGCCAAAGACTTCAATAACGACATCAGCAAGGGGTGGGGGTAGGGGGTAGGCTAAGGGAGGGCTGATAGAGCGGGCAGTTTTCAGGGGTGCGAGCGCGGCCTTTCACGGCGCTTTGAAGTCCCGCTTGACGAGGGCTTTGCAGGCTGCCTGATACTGGCCACGCTGACTGGGTGTAGAAGCCACCAGGGTGGCTTATCAGATTTATTGAGGCTTAGCGGCTGACGTTCACAGTGTCTTTGTGTGATAAAGTGATTGTGTATGTATGTGGAGGAAGAACCGGGTAAAAAGGGAAAGGGTCATCCTTGTAACAATCCACTCGTCCCAGCTAATTTAGACAGCACCCTGGGGTCTGACAGGGAAGACTCTGCAGAAACTCTCACAGGAGTCAATCAGACTCAAGCACAGCAAATCACTTATGCAGCATATTCTTCTTTTAAAAGGACATATATCATCATTTTTTTTTTCTTGCAGCTCAAAATACTTCTATTCTTTATTTTATACCCCAAACCGAGTAATGGGGACAAAATGTTGGTGACAAAAATTATCACATTCTGCTTAAATATGTCATCATTTACGTTCTGGTTCTGATCAAATCTAAACTGATGATGTATAGTACACATCCATACAACATATTTTCAGTGGAAAATGCCTCTTTACTTATCATCAAATAACGAACTGACCCCTCACCTCGGTAATCCAGATTAAATATCTTCCATTTACAGTTCCTCTTCTTTTATGGATTCTTTTTGTTTTATCTCAAAATATTTGCACACATATGGTTGATTTGTAATAGAAATAAAGGTGATTTATAATTTTACAAACACGTTTATTCTAGGTGAAAGCGATATTTTATTTTCCATTTCCAACTTCCCTTCTGCAAATTCCAGCTGGAACGCCCCAGAAAGTGAGTAAACGAGATTGTGCCTGACTTCTGCATGGAAAGTGGATATTATTGATCTTGACAGTAGTTATAATTTGCTGCATAGATGGTTTGCCGTGGTTCTTTAATTTCTTGCATTAAGTCAGGAATTCAGGGCTTATTTGAAATTGTTTAGAGGATGATATCTTTAAATGCTTTTGAGAAGCACAGCATGCAGTATAGGACAGTGTTTTTGAAATTTTTATGTTTAAAAAAGGTGGCTTTAGTGATGATTGAGAATACAATGTTTCCAGAAGTGGAAAACTGGAACGTATTTAGCTTGGAGATTACGTCACTCCAACCTTTTAAACACCAAAAGATAGTGGAACACACGCATAGTCACAATTGGGGGCTTTCAAGCACTCTTAATAATTAAGGACTGGTTAATTGGTCACTGATAAAGGTGCCAGTAAGACATCCACCTTAGTGAAAAAAAGAACTCTAAAGATTGCAGAGATCTCTTAAAGCCTTTCAGACCTTGGAAATTGAACCAAGTGTTAACTGGTTATTTTAATCTCTGTTGAGCCAATATCACCAAAGCTATTGGACAATGTCTTGATCTATGACTGTTTTGTTAAATAAAACATATTGATGCCATGTTGTCATTTTAAAATTTGTGTTTGCATAATTTTGGAAATACAGGCAATGAAATATAATTTTAAACGGCAATACCCATCATCTGCAAACAATATTTCGAGTTTCACACCCAAAAAAAGAAAAAAATTTTAATGGTATGATCAGCAGAAATGAATTGGGACTAATAGGACTCACAGTGGCTTAGAAAATTGATTATTTAAATCAATATAAAATTAACACAACTGTATATATACATATATATATATATATATATATAGATCAGCAGAAATGAATTGTGACTAATAGGACTCACAGTGGCTTAGAAAATTGATTATTTAAATCACTATATATACATATATATATATATAAAAAAAAAAAAATAAAAAAAAACTGTTTTCTCACCCCTCGTGGGGTGGTATGTGTCATCCTCAAGCTCGGGTCCTCTACCAGAGGCATGTATATATATATATGTATATATATATATACATATATATATGTATATATATATAAACATATATATATATATATATATATATATATATATATATATATATATATATATATATATATATATATATATATATATATATGTATATACAGCACATAACAGCAGGGTGTAAAATGCAGGCAGGAAGTGCATATATTTAAATCACTATAAAATTAACACAACTGTATATATAATTTCCGCCCTAATCACTATATAGGGCACTATATATAACGTCACAGATTAGCGGACCGCGGTATGGATCCGGACCCACCTGCTGGCTAATCCGGACCCTTCCTGCTTTAAAACATTTATAAATTACTGCATGTTGTCAGTGACAGTGTCTAGCTTCACTTGCACCCCTTCTCCTATTTACTTTAATACAGTAAAGCCATCCAGAGCATCCGGTACCAGGCTACACGTGACACAGATTAGCCAACGAGCTGTGTCAGTCTGGGTTGCTGCTGCTAGCTACTTTCATACACACCAATCCTGCACATTTTGATTATGTTTGTCTCAACCTGCGGCTATGAAGCAGGATTCTCCACCATAAAAAAATAAATATGGATCCAGGCTCAAAATGAGCACCTTAATATGTGCTTGAGAATTGTTGGGATCTGGAGAATCACCACCTGTCTCCAGCAGGGTCCGCTGTGGGTCTCCTGGGCTGGAGCCCTCCAGCACACCTGAAGCTCATCAGCCCATCAGGAGACCTTCCTATATAAGCAGCAGCCAGACCTTCCTTCAACGCCGCAGTGTTGACCAAGTTTGGTTAGCAAACCTGAGCCTCTGTCATTTTTAGAGAATCTTAGTTGGCTCTAGAGAGAAACTAGATTCCAACCTGCCTTTGTCTTCTTTGCTCACAGGAAACCCAGAAGCTCTGGATGAGCTTTGCCTGGAAACCTGCCTGCTGGCCCAAGGAAGCCAAACCAGAAGATATCAGTCTGGATTCCTCCTACAGCTCTCAAGGAAGAGCTAGGAAACCAAGTCAAGGTCAGAAACCAAGAAGCTCTGGATGAGCTTTGCCTGGAAACCTGCCTGCTTGCCCAAGGAAGCCAAACCATAAGATATCAGTCTAGATTCCTCCTACAGCTCTCAAGGAAGAGCTAGTAAACCAAGTCAAGGTCAGAAACTCACGAGTCAGAAGCTAGACGCTGCTGCTGCTGAGCTCCCTGCTGAATCCATAGTGTCTGGACCCAACCGGTTCCCCCCCCCCTCAAAGGATCTGCCAGAACCTCTCCAAGGTACATTCTAAATTAACACACTCGACAAGCCATCTAAACTGCTTGGCTAATCAAACTATCCATCTCTGCAGATATCAGTGATTCCAGTCCCGGAACTGTACCAGAACCAGTTCATATTTCTCTGTGTGTGCCTTTAATAAACTGTTGAACTTTTACCCCTGACTCCGTGGTGTGTTCTGCATATGGGTTTATCAGAAAGCCATCATGACAGAACACTGCGGCCATTAACAAAACCCAGCAGATCACCTCCGGAGGTAGCTAGAGGAACTAGCTACCCAGATCCATGAAAACGATTCAACCTTCCGTGAATTAAACATCTGATTGGAGTTTTATAACCTAACTTTTCTAGAATCTGCAGGCTCCATGAGAATCGCAACATGGCGTCAGCTCAACTTCTGGTTCCTGAGTCAACTCCGCATCAAGGGTCAGACCCAGTTTCGTCACTTCCGGAATCCGGCCCGTCACTTCCTGCAGTCCGCCTCTCACTTCCTGAAAGGTATTCTGGCATACCTAGTAGATTTAACGGGTTCCTGCTTCAGTGCAAAATGTTTTTTGAACTCTCTCCCTCCAGTTTCCCAAACGATAAGGAAAAGATAACCTTTATTCTGTCCCGATTATCAGGAAAAGCCCGCAAGTGGGGAAAGGCCAATTTTCCTTCAGAAACCAGTACATATGAACATTTTTTGAAGAAATTCTCTCTAACCTTTTTTGAATCTGCTAAATCCCAGGATCTGTCAAACTTCAAACAGGGGGATAAATCTGTAGAAGAATTCTCAGTTGATTTCCGGGTCAGAGCCGCTATTTCCGGATGGACTGATTCTATGCTCAAAAACAATTTTCACCACGCCCTAAATGAAGACATTAGGAATGAGCTGGCTAAGATCAAGGAACCAGAAACCCTAGATGAGCTCATTTGTATAGCAGACCACAATAGATAGCAACAGATAACAAGATACGAATCAGAGCCAGTTCTAGATCCAGGACCCCAGTCCAACCCAGATCAATTCAATTCAATTCAGTTTATTTATATAGCGCCAAATTCACAACACATGTCATCTCAAGGCACTTTACAGTTCAACCAGATCATACAGTCAAATTGATACAAAGTTTTCTATCTAAGGAAAACCAGTTGATTGCATCAACCCAGCTCAGTCCAGTAAAGCTCAGTCCAGTCCAGTCCAGCTCAATTTAGTCCGGCTCGGCCCAGTTCAGCCCAGTTCAGTCCAGTCCGTTCCGTTCCAGTCCTGTTCAGTCCAGTTCTGCCCAGCTCAGCCCAGTACAGCCCAGTTCTGTCCAGTCTAGTCCTGTCCAGTCCAGACCAGTCCAGATCAGCCTTGCCCTGTACAGCTCTGTACAGCCTTGTTCAGTCAATCTCAGCCCGTTTTAGTCAGTTTCTGCCACCACTTACACGATCACCAGTTAGAACCATCCATTAGGAAACTTAAAATCAAACCACAGATCACAACCCAAACAGTCAGACATCCCGTAGTCCATGAGTCTGACCTTTGGAACTTCTATTACGGGGATAGCGATGACCTCTTCCCCTTCTTGTCACCTCACCATAAACAATCTTGCCCAGTTTCTAAGTCTGTTAGCTTTTCAGCTAAACCAGCACCCGAATCCACTTACACACCAGTTAGCATTTTTCCACAGTCAGTCTCTGAACCTGTTAGCCCAGCTCCTAATGAACCCCGATGTAAGAGACGGCGGCGCCGTAAGCCAGCTCTGAGCCGTCTAGAGACCCCTGAACCAGCTCTAAGCCGTCTAGAGACCCCTGAGCCGGTTCTGAGCCGTCTAAAGACCCCTGAGCCAGTCGTGAGCCGTCTTGAGTCAGTTCTGTGCCATTTTGAGACCCCTGAATTAGCTCTGTGCCGTCTAGAGACCCCTGAGTTAGCTCTGTGCCGTCCAGAGACCCCTCAGCAGAATTTTAAAGAGGTATGTGATTTTACGCCTCCCAGGACTTTTCTGCAGGCGCCCCTGACCGCCAAGAGTCCTCTGCGAGCATCACCAGCCTCTTCAGAGACCGAACCTTTACCGCTACAGGCGGTTTCTCCCTTGCTTGAGTTGGAGCCACAGTCGGTGGTCTCCACTGTTCCAGATGTGGAACCACAGTGGGTGGTCTCCTCTGTTCCGGAGGTGGAGCCTCAGTGGGTGGTCTCCTCTGTTCCCGAGGTGGAGCCACAGTCGGTGGTCCCCTCTGTTCCTGAGGTGGAGCCACAGTCGGTGGTCCCCTCTGTTCCTGAGGTGGAGCCACAGTCGGTGGTCTCCTCTATTCCCGAGGTGGAGCCACAGTCGGTGGTCACCTCTGTTCCTGACCCGGAGCCGCAATCGGTGGGCTCCTCTGTTCCTGATCCGGAGCCGCAATCGGCGGGCTCCTCTGTTCCTGACCTGGAGCCGCAATCGGCGGGCTCCTCTGTTCCTGACCCGGAGCCGCAATCGGCGGGCTCTTCTGTTCCTGACCCGGAGCCGCAAATGGCGGGCTCCTCTGTTCCTGACCCGGAGCCGCAATCGGCGGGCTCCTCTGTTCCTGACCCGGAGCCGCAATCGGCGGGCTCCTCTGTTCCTGACCCGGAGCCGCAATCGGCGGGCTCCTCTGTTCCTGATCCGGAGCCGCAATCGGCGGGCTCCTCTGTTCCTGATCCGGAGCCGCAATCGGCGGTCTCCTCTGCTCCAGTCCAGGAGCCGCAGTCAGTGGTCTCCCCTGTTCCAGTCCAGGAGCCGCAGTCGGCGGTTTCCTCTGTTCCAGAGCTGCAGTCGGCGGTCACCTCAGAGCCTGTTCCAGAGCCGCAGTCGGCGGTCACCTCGGAGTTTGTTCCAGAGCCGCAGTTGACGGTCACCTCAGAGTCTGTTCTAGAGCCGCAGTCGGCGGTCACCTCAGAGCCTGTTCCACAGCCGCAGTCGGCGGTCACCTCAGAGCCTGCTCCACAGCCGCTGAAGAAGAGACGGGGTATCCCATGGGGCTACCTACTGAAATTGGAGCGTCAACCTCCTAAGAAGCTGCTTCGCCTCCGGCCCCGTAGCAAGCCTCCAGAGCGTCAGCTTCGCCTCCGGCCCCGCAGCTGGTCACCTAAGACTCTGCTCCGCTACCGGACCCTAGGCCGGCCACCTAAGACTCTGCTCCGCTGCCGGACCCTCGGCCGGCCTCCAGAACCTCTGCTTCACGGCCGGTCACCAGAACCTCTGCCATGCCTCCGGCCCGGCGGTGGTCCCCCTAAGACGTTGCTTCGTCTCCAGCCCCGCGGTCGGCCTCCGGAGCGTCAGCCTCGCTTTCTGCCCCGCGGTCGGCCCCCTGAGCATCTGTCTCGTCTCCGGTCCAACTGCAGGCCTCCTGAACTTCTGCCACGTCTTCGGATCTGCAGTCGACCTCCAGAGCATCGGCCTCGCCACCGGCCTCGCAGCAGGCCTCCTGAGCATCTTCCTCGCCTCAGGCCCAACGGTAGACCTCCAGAACTTCTGCCACGCCTCCGGCCCCGAAGCCAGCCCCCGGAACGTCGGCCATGCCTTCGGCCCCACGGCCGGCCACCTGAGACCCTGCCCCGCTGCCGGCCCCACGGCCGGCCACCTGAAACTCTGCCCCGCTACCGGTCCCACGGCCAGCCACCAGAGACTCTGTCCTGCTGCCGGCCCCACGGCCGGCCACCAGAGACTCTGCCCCGCTGCTGGCCTCACGGCCGGCCACCTGAGAATCTGCCTGAGAAATTGTCTGAGACTTTCTTTGCTTTCATCCATCGTTTTTTGTTCTGGATTCAGCTTTTGTTTTTTGCCCTCCCTGCCTGGTTCCCCCTCCGCCCACCCTGGGTGGGTTGTTTTTGGTTTTGGATTCTGTTTTTGTCGTTTCTTGCCCTCCTTGCCTGGTGCCCCCTCCACCCGCCCTGGGTGGGTTGTTTTTTGTTTTTTCCTTTTTCTGGACTAGTTTTGGTGCGTCTTGTATCCGCCCTTGAGGGGGGGTACTGTTGGGATCTGGAGAATCACCACCTGTCTCCAGCAGGGTGCGCTGTGGGTCTCCTGGGCTGGAGCCCTCCAGCACACCTGAAGCTCATCAGCCCATCAGGAGACCTTCCTATATAAGCAGCAGCCAGACCTTCCTTCAACGCCGCAGTGTTGACCAAGTTTGGTTAGCAAACCTGAGCCTCTGTCATTTTTAGAGAATCTGGCTCTAGAGAGAAACTAGATTCTAACCTGCCTTTGTCTTCTTTGCTCACAGGAAACCCAGAAGCTCTGGATGAGCTTTGCCTGGAAACCTGCCTGCCTGCCCAAGGAAGCCAAACCAGAAGATATCAGTCTGGATTCCTCCTACAGCTCTCAAGGAAGAGCTAGGAAACCAAGTCAAGGTCAGAAACCAAGAAGCTCTGGATGAGCTTTGCCTAGAACCCTGCCTGCTTGCCCAAGGAAGCCAAACCATAAGATATCAGTCTAGATTCCTCCTACAGCTCTCAAGGAAGAGCTAGTAAACCAAGTCAAGGTCAGAAACTCACGAGTCAGAAGCTAGACGCTGCTGCTGCTGAGCTCCCTGCTGAATCCATAGTCTCTGGACCCAACCGGTCCCCCCCCCCTCTCAAAGGATCTGCCAGAACCTCTCCAAGGTACATTCTAAATTAACACACTCGACAAGCCATCTAAACTGCTTGGCTAATCAAACTATCCATCTCTGCAGATATCAGTGATTCCAGTCCCGGACCTGTACCAGAACCAGTTCATATTTCTCTGTGTATGCCTTTAATAAACTGTTGAACTTTTACCCCTGACTCCGTGGTGTGTTCTGCATATGGGTTTATCAGAAAGCCATCATGACAAGAATGGCTTTGTCTCCATTCAAACCCAGGTTTAAACCTTGCAGGGCAGCATAAAGCCCACTGCTCTCATTACGCCAGAAAAAAAGAAGAGGAAAAAAAAAAACCGGTCAGTTCAAGTGTTTTAAAAAGTAAGTGAATCAGGACCAAACTGTATACCAAAAAATTCAATTTAAAAATTATAATTATAATTATAATTATACAAATTATAATCAAAAATGTCTCCGAGCCTTTACTGGTTGATGATTTTCTTTATTCGGACCCCGCTGATTTTTACTTGGTTACCCCTGGTCAAAAGGATGAAAAAGTAGTGGACTTGAAATCTCCCACAATGCACCTTGAAAAGTGGTGATCATCCATAGTCACTAGACAAGCAGATATATCCCAGAATGCTTTGCAAGAGCTCTCCTCGCAAAGCATAGTGGGATTTGTTGTGACAGTGACGGGTGGTATGAGCGGTGACAAATAATAAAGATGGTGCAGGCGACGTGCGGGGAGCGGAGTTTCTTCCAATTAATTAAAAATAAAGGTGTATATTATCTTAAATTTTTTATTCTTTAATCAGGCTTGAAAATTAACAGATTGTTTTTAAACTCCTTCTTTTTGCCTTTCTTTATTTTCTATAAAAGTTTACCTATCCTTTCTAATACTAGAACTTAGCCTGACAGTTAAATACGAAAGATTAAGAATTTACATCTGAATATATGGTCCCTTCAAAAAATATATTTATGTTAGCTGGAATTATGTTCAAAAACTCTACATTCTACGACTGTTATATAAAAAATAAAGCCCCCCATGATTAAATCCTCCATCCTGTCTGCATCCAGTTGGTACATTCACCACGCACTAATAGGATGTGGATACATTACCTTGAATCGCGGTGTTCTTGGAGAGGAAAGTAGATACCAAATCTTTTCTCTGTAAGATTTCTAGAGTCGAGGTTTCAGACACAAACTTCAAAGTCCCTCTAATGAGTGGAAAAACATTTCCCCTGCACGACATTAAATTCTGCCATTTTGTGTGTGTGTGTGCGTGTCTTAGGAAGGAAGGGGGGGTGGGTTAATAACACGCGTGTGTGCACAAGTGTGTTTCATAAGCCTCACCTTTCAAATGTTAGCAACTCATTTTCACCTCCAGCACAAACAAACAGAAAAAGTATCGCCTGTTTCAGCTCATATCAAAGGCAGCATTTGTTAACAATAAAAAGCTGGTTTGAAATGGCTCCAGAACACAATTTTGTGCTTAGACACAGTCCAACCTTTTTTTTATGTCACTGATATCAAGCCGGCGAGAAACTGCTCAGGGAATGGGGCTGTGAGGGAAACTACACCCAACTGAGTTTAGATTTGATTTAATTGTTTGACTGCAACCTTTTGATCTGTGCTGTGTCCTTTCAAGAACTTGGCCTCTGTAAAACAGCATATCAAATTTGGGACATGCTTCCAAAAGGCTCAGTAACAGATATGGAGAATCGATGAGTGCATTACAAGGCTGTGACAGAATGGCCCCCTCCCTCCAACCCACCGTGTCTCATGTCTAAAAGGGTGACAATGGATCTCACTCACACTCATGGGATCCACTCCAGGACTGATCACATTATCTGTCCGGAGTTGACTTGATCTTAAACCTTTTGGTGGCTCTGTGGATGCAACATGGCGACCTTCGAGACATTCGATGTAAACTTAAAGGACAGATATTTGAATACAGTATAGAACATCTTGGAAGTATAAACCATAAAAAAACTAGAAAAGCACTCGGAGAGCGCAGTAGCTAATTTTCCCCAGCATATTCTGACATCCGCCTTAAAGGGGAATGCCTTTTTTTTTTTTACATTGGGCCCTTGATTTTATGTTATTACATCATGTTCTACTCACCTATATGAGTTTTGTGTCATTTGGAGCTGTTCTGAAGATATTCCCTTAGGTTATATCCAAGTAACGTCTTCCTATGGGCAACGAGTTGAAGGCACAAACTAAGCTGTTCATAATTTATTCTTTATGGAACGCCAGCATTCATAACATGTAGGCGAATCACTGTCCCCCAGATATCCATGGTTAAATTTTTTATATTTCTATTTTTTAAAAACAAAGCAGAGTGTGTATGACGTCATCCGCGCACGCCGGCTACCGTTCATTCATCCTGTCCGCTGAACTGCTGCTAGTTTTACTTACATGAATGGAGGATGTCTAGTGCTACTACCACAGATGATCTCGCTCTCCAAATGGAATTGAACGATTCAGATTAGCTAGCCGAATGAATAGAAGGGACGTTTTTAAAAGATATAAATATAAATAATATAACGGCGGATGTCTGGGGGGACAGGGATTCGCCTACATGTTATGAATGCTGGCGAACCATAAATGATAAATTATGAACAGTTCAGTTTGTGCCTTCAAGTCGTTGCCCATAGGAAGACGTTACTTGGATATAACCTAACGGAATATCTTCAGAATGGCTCCAAATGACTCAAAACTCATATGGGTGAGTAGAACATGATGTAATAACGTAAAATCAAGGGCCCGATGTAAAAAAACAAACGGCATTCCCCTTTAAGTTAATACCTGTATTCACAGATTCTTAAAAAAAAAATCAGGATGGTGATCTGAATCATTACCAAAATTTCACCATTTGTTGACAGTCACAACTCTAACTGATCCTATTTTGATCTTTGTAAGCAAAATGTGTTTTATACAGTACGGTAGACCTGAAGAGGTCATTTTATAGAAATAAATGACTCATTAATTGCCCATATGCAGGAGTTCAGGCATGTTAAGCATAGGCCTCTAACTTTAGCACAATGGTTTTCTCTGACAATTGGGTTCATTCTGCAGAGCCTCCAGTTTCCAATCAGCCACTAAGAGCATTTCCCAATGAGAGTGGTTTTCTCCATGCTGCATGGCCAGTCTTGTTAACAGAGAAGCATGGCGGCCAATGAAGGGAAAGTAGCTGATTTTTACTGCATATACAGTAAAACAGTCTAAAAGAGTCAAAACTGAGGAAGAGAAGAGAGATTTGAAATGCAAGAATGATCAAAAAAGAACAAAGTTGATGAATCTCAGACCAGCCTACTTAAGGTGGAGAGGTCTGTAGTCCTCCTAGACACGTATCTATCCATTACTTTTCTATTTGGGAGGAAAGTTTCTCAATGGGAGAAGGTTAGGGGCGGGGCTTATAGTTTAAACTAATCTGTTCTCCTCCCTTATGGTTCAAAACTGGGCAGAATCAGGCACACTTCGAACTGGATTCTTATGGTTGCCTAGTCAAAGTGCAGATATAAATAAACTAATCTTGACAAAATATACTGCTCTAATTTGTATCCATCGAATGGTTGGCAACATTAAAACTCTTTGAGCTTATTCAGCACAAAGTTTCTGTTCCAAACCCTTTTTGTTGAAGAATAACTTTAAGGAAACCCAAACTGAGCAGTTCACGTTAGATCAGTAGAGTTAGCAGCCAGACCATTGAGGTCAAGAAGGTGTATCTGTGTGTCTCACTGTAGCAATGCAACATTGATTTTAAATATTTTTATTTTTCAGTCATTAGACAATGTGGTGAGATAAAAACAGACTGGACTTTCTAGAGATAACTTTTAAATCCCTGGGTGTGGTGCTGATCTGTTAGGTCTCAAAGCCACTGCTTTCTGACTACATCTCTCATAATTTTGCACCTTTTTTCAGTGGAGAAAAGGGGAAATAAACCTCCCTGGAAATGAACCTTTTGTTACTTCTGTCTGTCCTTTTTGCCGCGTTAGGTATCAATACCAGGGTTCAATGTTTTGTTTGTATCATTAGCTCTCTTATGCAACATTCGCCTATTATCAGCTGCCAGGTTCACTTTGTTCTTTTGTGCCTTTTCAGTATTTCGTAATTTTGCCATTATTTTAACTACTTTGAGTTGTAAACTACAAAGCCAAGCTAATCTAACAATGAAGATCCATGGATGGGAGATTAATCCTGTTGATGAGAGGCGAATACATCTAAGTGTAACAATCCTGTTTGAGCTTTTCTTGCTCCATCAGTATCTACTTCTACATGTTCTTGGTCACTTGAACCTTATTTAGCTCCTTAGGAATCAGCACCATTTCCATTTAGGGGTAAAAACTAAATTCCCAGGTGGCGACTGCAGGAGAGAGAAAGAGAGCAAAAGTTTAGAGAGACACAAAGAAAGTGAACGAGGATAAAAAATGAGCAGCAGGGTTTGTTCAGGTTCAAGATGCGATGTGTCTGTTGGCAGCTTGTTGGGCCAACATTGTTTAATGCTCTACCCCTCGTCTGTTTGTGAGCTTTTGAGGGCTTTATGGCTCGGTGTGACTCTGCTGCCAATAGGTTCCAGATGCCTCCGGTGTGGGAACCGGAGAGAGGGAAGACTGGGAAGAAGCATAACCAGGTGTGACCCTCGGATGTCTGGGATGGATTTTCAGACTTATGAGTGTTGACGAAGTCAGCGAACGTGTTCCTGGACCAGCTCGGTTAAGTAAACGATAGACAAAATAGGGGCACACTAAATAAACCTCCAGTGTTGTTTTTCACCTATGCTTTTTTGAGAGTGTTGCATGCACACACCCTCCGCCAAGGCATCAAGTTCATGGATTGAGTCACATTGTTCAGCACATTTGCTGCTGGCACCACTGAGGTCCAACATATGGCAGCACTCTAAGTGTTCAAGCGGGGTGCTGGGACTCCGAACAGAACTTGCCAGCTCCACAGTGGCCTGCTGTAAGGGAAATTGTCAGCAGGAACATTTAAAGGTCCCAAACCGCAAGCACTGATAAATGTCTGCATTTCTCTGTGTAATTACCTTTTATCCAGGGTCCCTTTTCCAAGAAGCCAGAAGAAAACAACAGAGCCTATAAGAGCTATGAAGTAGAAATGGAAAAAAGGCTTTAAAAGGTGGTTATATAAAGCAACATAGACAGTGAGAGTGGATACCAAAGATTTACCCTGGTTTAAGTTAAGCAGTGTTGTTTTAAGTATTAGAAGAAGAATATTTATAAAGAATGTTTGCAATGCTTGATTAACAGTAAGGATCCCCATTCAGAGCCCTTTACTGTAGATGTGGTAGATGTATTTTTTGTTATATTTTTTTACCAATTGAGTTTACCATTTTTTCACCTGCACAATGCATGCTGGGTTAATGATTGGGTCTTAGGTCTTACTGGAGTGGAACCAGTGTTGCCAACTTAGCGCGTATGTCGCTATATTTAGCAGATTTTCACACCTCTATAGCCCCTTTTCAAAAAAGAACCCTAGCACCAAATCCTAAGACTTTTTACTGTGATAAAGGAAGCTTTGGCGACAACACATATAAACACTGAACTCTGTCCTCTGAGCAAGGAGCGAGTGGATTCCTCTCTGTCCGCTGTCATCATGCAGTCTGCACACTGCAGCAGAGAGAGAACCTGACCTGCTCCACTAATTTACAGCACTTGCTCCATCACTGGCTATAATTTTTTTAATTCCCTTACTTTTCTGCTCCTCCTTTGTCTGCGGGTCTCTGCACTGCTTTCTTCTTCTTCCTCTCCATTAAGGTTTTTTTGGCGGTTGGCAAACAACTAATGATGCATTAACGCCACCAAATGGTATGAATTGTTGATCTATATGGCTGAATTTTATGTTTACTTAAATGTCTATATTACTCCAATTTTGTTCGTTCCAGCTATCCAATCATCTCTCTGCTCTGCTTTGATAGACAGCCAAAAGAAAAAAGAAAAAACAATCGTAGAGATTCAGAATCTCCTGCAGCTGGATGACATGAAATATGCAAATTAGGTGATGGCATTATTTAGCGCCTTCTAGGACAGCCAATAATGGCTTTTCCTACTGAGTGGCCACTCTGAGCGGAACCTAAAAAAGGCTAAAATTGCCTGAGTTGTGTTTGAATTGTGTGAATTTAAATAATGTCCCATTGCGGCATTATTTTTAGATTTTCTGTGCCACATTCAAAGCTTTCATATATATATATATATATATATATATATATATATATATATATATATATATATATATATATATATATATATATGTAGGTTTGTTGCATATTTGCAACGATAACTGTCAAGGAGTTAATATCACCACTTTATAAAATAAACCACCAATAGTGTTCATAGTATTCAAATATGAAATGTAACAACCACAGGTATAACTGAGACTATATTTATTTTATCAAGACTAAATAGCTAACAGTATTTTTACTGTAATGTATCCACACACAAAAAAAACAATACAAAAAAATGTAATTAAAAACATATATACGATTAGGTATATTTTTACAACTAATTTTGGATGATATTAAGAAGGGTTAAAATACATCTCTGAATAAGTGAAATAAAACTAACAGTGTAACACCATAAACAAAAAAAAAACAGGCTTACATCCCTTTTGGCTTTTAGCCACAATGTTGCTAACTGTTTGTCTTAAGCATACAATTTGTTCCCATTTCCATAGTTCAATTAAAAGATGATCAGATCCCAGAGAGAGTTGGCAGTTCCATCTAATGAATTGATTGCTGCTGCGGGTGAAGCAAATTCAGGTGTTCTCATCGCTTCCTGCATAAAATATATGGTTACTCATCACCATCATTAAAAAAATAAAAAAATATATATCTTCTGTAATGCTAATCGTAAATCAGCTTGCAGTTAAATATGTTGAACTATTAGCTCCTGGGCCTGATGCTGAAGTGCCATAAGCACATTTAAGTCATTAAGTCGTCATCAATATTGCTTATATTGAAAGACATTATCATTTGTTTAAACATTCCCTCAGAAAATGTTCTAATTTCTCCTAAATTGCAGTTTGTTGCTACTTTATTATTCCCAAATGTTGAAGTTTCAACTTATTGTCCCTTTAATGTTATGCTAATTAAAGCTGACCGAAATATTTATCAAAAACCCAGTCTAAATTATGACAGTAAAACATCTCTAAGTCATGCTTTTTATTCATTTATGTAAGACTACCTCACCATCATCAATGTGTTTTTCAAAGCTTTCATAAAATCACTGGTAGTGAGATTTCTGCCAAAATGTGTCTCCAGTCATCTCCTTATACTATATTATATGTGATTGAGATTAAATAAAAAGCAGACCTTCCTTCTATTAAATGAGAAAGATTGTCATATGTTATAGAGTATCTGGTGTTTTTTTCATCTCTGCAGATATAAACACAGACTAAAAGCAGCTATCCAGTCTAGGTCTAGCAATCCAATTTCCTGGCCTAGTGTGAGCTGTTAATTGTTATTCGAAGTACAGTAGCAGCCATTCAAAATGGCCCTTCCCAGTCAAAAGCCAGCCGAATGGCTGCAAAATCCCCTTCAACTTCCAGCCACTGGTCTTCTGGGCGTGCATATTTTTTTACTCTGACTCCATCCTTTTTACTGAATTACAGGGTCTCACCAGGAGATAACGCTTCTCCTTAGATCTTAATGTCCACAAATCATGACAGAAACAATATTTTAGATGTTGTAGTGGCACCAGCCAAAGGTCCATAAAGGAAAGCGGGGACATTTTGTATGGCTACTACTGTATGGCTTCGAAAAGCTGCAGCATTGCATTTCTAAAAGTCACTTCATTGTGCACCTAGCATTCCCAACGTTCATACAGCTGATGGCTCGGATTGCTGTTTATACAATGAGTTTGAATCTTCCCTTAAAGTCAGAGTCTTGTTCTCTCTCTATGATAAAATTTACACTGGGAGAGATGATCTGTGGAAACAACCTAAATTCTGAGAGGCAGTGAATGCAAACAAGGAGACTTCGCTTCATTCCGATGACCAAAATGTCAGCGTTCGGAATAAAAGTAAGAGCAAGGGATTATTTCAGACTTTTTTGCTGAACTGCTCATTATTTTAAGTCCAACATCTTTTGCTCATAATAGTTAGCTATCATATCAAAAAACATGTTATAAATGTTTTCTTCACAACATGCTGGTAAATTAAGTTGTTTCCAAAAATTCACTAAGTTTAATATTTCTGAAAATCCATGTTGGGGTTTAGACCCTGTATCTTCTTTTATCTGCCTAATAACCAGATTTCTGCTTTGCTTTTGCGTGATTTAGCTGGTTGAGGAATCTGTTAACCTGTTCAATCACGCCACTGGTGCATCCTGCCAGCTCCTCGTGTTTCTGTTTAGATTATTCCAAGGAAAGCAGGTGACTCTTCTGTGTCACAGATAAGGCTGCAGCAGGAGGGTCAAACCCAAGGAGAATAAAATCTGTAAAAAAAAATCGACTATTCCCTGTAAAAAAAAAAAAAAAATACTTTCCCCCCATAAACTTCTTCAATGCTGTTACTCTGATAGAAATTCTCCTCCCTCCTCAACAGTCTGGCCCAGAGCACACAGAGGGGCCACCGTCTTAGCCACATCTCAAGCTAATTTACAAAGATCCCGAATTATTCTCTTATCTGGGGCTTTAAAGGTTGTAAGGTTGATTAACAAGGTCCTGTGCTGTTTATCAGTCCAGGCCTGGGTGTGGAAAATAGCCTACGATAAGTGCATAGACCATTAAACATTCTATTTCCCCTAATATTTGTTGGCAACCATCAGCTTAACTGATCTCCCTTCACTTTAATTAAAAGGGATTCCCATCTTGTTGGGGTCATTATGTGCTGGCGGACGCCGGGAGAGGGGTTTGTGATGAGTTCAGCGTTCCCTCTGTCCCCAGGTTGCCAGAAGGCTTTTTCATCCTTTTCTCTTCAGTTAACCCTTTCTAACCAGGCTGTGCTTTCTCTCTCTCAGGTGAAGCAGAGCAATGCAATAATGTGTCCAGAAGCTCGTAAATGGATCCAGGCTTCTGCATAGTTTTGTCTTTTCCACGGAAGTGTTTAGATATTCACACCGTCTCTCTTAACCGAGGGGCATAAGAACCTGGCCGTAATGGTTTGATTTGCCCAACTCTAGTTGGATCAATGCTGCTGTTTACAGTTTCTCCCTCTTTCCCCCCTTTTGTCTTCTTTCTAATTTAGTGTTCCCAAACCACACTCAGGAGTCTGAGTGTGTTTGCTGCGCTTGCATCTTTGCCCTCCTCCCTGCTCTCCATCACTGTCCATTGATGTTTTCCCTCTCTTTCCTTGCTCCTCATCCTCTCTCCTTCCTTGGTTGGTCTTGGAAAAGGAGCTGCATGCCTCCACACTTCTGGATAAGACTGATGGCTCGTCAATAGCATTAGCCAGCATTGCAGGCCCCACTGGTGTAGAACCAAATCAATAGGGCCCAATAAAAAGTCTTAGATGTGTGCGTAGCCCATTTCAGCCAATCCTTGTGTTACCAAAGATGAGTTTTTATAAGAAAACCAGGCGTCACCCTCTTATTTATTCTTTTTATTGCTCTATTAGTCAATAACAAAAAATTCTGACCGTTATCATATCCCAGAAAAATATAAAAGTTTAATGTTCCTAACAAAAATAAAGTGCATCCTTTCCACGACATTTAAAATCTAATGTTTTTTCCTTTCACCTTTCGCTTTTTCAGTCAATGGGTCTTGGAAGAAAACTGACTCCCGCTTTTTTTCCTGCACTGATGTTAAATGAGGATGATCAGCTGAAACCAGATATTTAATTTGGGAAAGCCCAGAAGATGATGTTATGGGTTGATTCATAATATCTGACCTAATTCCAAACATATATTTGCACTGGGTGGGGTAGGAATGAACGACAGGCATTTCAAAGCTAGGCTCCACTGACAACAATCAATAACTGCAGTTTATTTTAATAAAGCATGCATCTAACATAGAATATATAGGGATTTAAGCAATTAGAAAAATAGTATTGTGCTGGACTAGAAACAGTTGAACAATTGATGATAAACAGGAAATGACTGGACTTTATTTGGAGTCTAATTTAACAACAATAAGCTTAAGTGCTATTGCTATTGTACATAACTGTAAAAACCCTTTTTTATAATAATATCCACCTGTATATTATATTCGGTACATATCCAGCTGTAAATTTAGTTCATAACACTAGTGATCTATATATTATATTCATTATTTATAATGGTGTTCATTTCTATACTCATTCAGTAGAAACCCATGTCCTGTATTTATGGAACCATTATTTATCCTGCACTTGCTGCTAATGCACTTCTAGTTAGTCCTACACTGCATTTCGTTGCCTTGTACCTGTACCTGTGTAATGACAATAAAGTTAAATCTAATCTAATCTAATCTTAAGGTCACTCCTTCATTTACAGCTGTAACAGTCATGAGGTCCTCTAAAAATATGACATTCCTGCTCTTTTCCATGGATCCTTTATGATTTATCCATTTTTTTAATTAAATTTGATTTTAAAAGATTGTATTTTTGTTTCATTTTCCCCAAATAAAATACATTATCTTTGTCTAGTATTAGAATTTTTAAGTTAAATCCTGTAAATATTTTCATTTTCCTTTTAAACTTGTACTCTGACATCAGCTCCTTTTAATTAAATTCCACCCTATGATCGGACAAAGGGATTTCACCTCCTTCAGGTAGTAATTTACTAACCGCAGCACCATCTTCTCATGCCCCAACATCTTTTAATAACTCTATTAATCTAATCGTCCACTAATTGGTCAAGATAGCCTTTTCCCCATGGATCTTTTTTTTAATCTTTATCTTGGAGCAATTAAAATGCTTTGAAATCACAGGGTTTGATTAAATAAAATCCTGGGCGACACATTTTAGTTGCATTACAAAGGCAAACATGACAAAATGCCAGTGACTGATAAATCTTTAATATAAAAATTGTACAAGAATTCTGATACAAATTACAAGAGGTATTTGGACAAAATATGAATAAAATTCCATTTACACCCCAAAACCCTTATGCATTTTATGCACAAAAAAAAAAGAAAAACATTGACAGTTATGGTACAGAAAGAAATACAAGAAAAGGCTAAAAGTAAAGAAAAAAAAAGTCTCTTTGAAAAGAATATTTTTTTCCTTCTGTCTGCACATGGGGAACACCTCTTTAGGTAACATACAGTATCAATGAAGCTTCCAAAGTCACTATTTTAACGGCAAAGTGATGCAGGATCCTTTGCTCTCTGATTTCGTCAGTTTTTTTTGTAGTGCGACGATGAAGCCATGCAATGCTGTCGTGTGCTGTAACACAGCCTTTTTTTAAACACAGACACTAATGCATCGGGTACTCAAAAACACAAGTTAATAAAAAAAAAGGGGGGAAAAAATATCTAATTTCACCAGCTCTTTCAACTATTTATACTTTAAGACTGTTAAAAAAATGTTTGAAAATTCAACGGAAACGTTTTTTTTTAATTTACAGTGTTTTCCAGTTGAAAATAACTAAGGGAATTCCAATCTGTACAAACAGAAAGTGTGTTTTTCCTTTAACTCCACTAGCCTAATGACGTCCTGTTAAACATCACCTCACTTTGTTCCTGGAGCTACATTAACGGCCATCCAATATCCTCTTCTCTGATATTAACTGCAACATGAAGGAAATGGGCAGCGATCATCAAGTCAGCCTTCTTATCTATTCCCCATCTCCCTGCTTGATGAGGAATAATGAAATAATTGATGGCTGATGCTGCACTGATAGAATATTTACGTTTTATTCAAGTGGTTCAGGCTGACCAAGTAAAACGGACTGTCACCAGCTAGCTGGATTTTCCAAGCTAAGAAAGAAAATGTTTTAGGGAATGGGAAGCTGAGAGTGTTGGGGGAAAGGTGGCGCTGCTCCCACCACAGCCTGTGTACCGCTCTGTTTCCCCTGAATGAGATGACAGCTCCAAGACTCTTTCTACAGGTTTTTCTCTCCGCTTCTCAAATGCCTCAAAACTGTTCTTTTGCTTTTAGATATGTTTAAATTGCTGGTTTTGATCTCAAACACCAAAAGTTGCATTGTATATTGTGAAGAACTTCTCATGCAACATTCTGTTTTCAGCTTAATGCTCATAAAGGTGAGTTTCCATCAGAAAAAGACGATGTCAAACAGAACATGAGCACATGTGACACTGCAGATGAGATCATTGGTTGATCACAGTTTAATCTCAGAGGATTATTAGAGCCGAGGGTCTGTAAAAATCTTAAAGCATTTTAAATCAGAAAAAAAGTAAAGAAATTCTCTCAGCGGCCGCATTTCATAAAAGCCCTGATTAGTTTGTCCTGGAGGCTGATGGTAGCAGCTAATCAGAGTGAGGCCTGCTCCAAAAAAATGTCACAGCATATTGTGAGGATGTCATTTTTTAAGCTTTTTAACCGTCTTCACGTGTGAATCAAGAGAAAAAAATGCAATCCTTTAGGGATAAATGCTTCCAAAGAACGAAACCTGTGAAGCGTTTTAGCTGAAAATGAAGAGAAAAAATGGTTTTGATACTCAAAGTGGCAAAAAAGAGCTACTTGTGGACAGTATATTTTACAAAAAAAGAAGTTCAGAATCCTTTTTAAATTATTTTAGGTCCCTCCTATTGCTCGATTTGGTTATATGAGTTGTCAGACACTATATGAGAAAAAGTTATAAAAGTCTGCTTTGGAACAGTCTTTAGTAAAGCATCTTTTTATTTTTAATAACTGAGTATCGCTATTTTCAAAAATATCAAGTTTTATAACCACATGCCATTTCTCAATACAATCCTAATTCGGAAAAGTATCGATATTAAAGACTAGTAATTTTTGCTATCGTCAATTTAAGATTCAGGGGTTATTTGCATATTAAAAGAATAATGCCTCAATAAACCTTTGAGTTTAGTCATATTTTGGGGAATTAACTTTGCATTTATTTGTACACTTATTTAACCAACAACTATGATTCTCTTAAGAAAGCATTCTATATGTGGAGATTTAAAAAGGGTTTTTTTTCCATGTCATTAAAATGTATTTTTCAATACCTTAATTAATAAAATTTTTTATCCCCATGGAATCAAAAAATAGTATAGAGTATCGAATAATTTCCTGGTTATTAATATTGAGTTTGAAATATTGGTACAGTATTGGGAAACCCTTAAAGAGTAACGAGTGATGCTAATGTGCAATGAGAAAAGGCAAGAAACCAGACTTGGTTTTTTGGACGGTTTCATCAAAAGCATCACGTCCAGAAATAACATGCTGCACACAACAACGCATCAGCCCTCCATTAAACGGTGTTTAAAGAAGGTTGGAGAATGTTTATGGACACTTTGAAAAAGTGTGTTGTGTTAGCTTTTAGTTGATCCAAGTCTATTTAGATTTATACAACACGAGGTTAAGAGAGATAACTAGCTGTCACAATACGAAATAATAATCGAAACTGAACATTTGTGACTAAACAGGTGATTCTATTACTAGTCTTACATTTTAAGGTGTCTATTTCGGCCGACACGATTTCTGCAAGTATAAGAATCTAAAGCCAGGCATACACTGTACGATTGAAAAAATTGTGCACAGCTACAGCTCAAACTGTACGACAAAACTGCAGGGTTTAAAAGTTCACAGCTCAGGATGTTTGATCTCACACTGTGCGATGCTCTGATGCGATCTACCTGCTCATACTGCACGTCTAAAAACTACGTCGTACTCAGCTATGACGAGTGAGATGGCGCTACTTGGACTCGTCTATCCGGAAGCCAAACGAGTAGAAGAGGAATATGAAGTTAGAAATCTAAACTACTACATTTGGTTTAACATGAACTGTATCCCTTTAAACTTTTTTTTGGCGTTTTAAAGTTGGCTTAGCAGGGGACTGTAAAACCTCACTTCAAAAATCCTCGGAAAATATTGATTTTTCTCTTTAGAAGAAAAATGTGAGCGTGAAACACTTAATAAAGGTTTAAAGGTAAAACATTTCCTATCCTGTTTTTATGACTGATTTATTTCTGGCTTTGCTGCTTTTCTGTGATGGAAACTCAGCTTTTCAATGTGACATTATTACTGAAAACAATGACGAGAACATTTGTCTTTCCTCCAACTACGGTCATTCTTCTGCACGTCTGCCTATCCGAGTGTTTCTGTGCTGAAGAGACAGCTGTCAGCAGGGTTCCTGCAGAGGCACTTTTTCTATTTCAGCTGGAGCGAAGGCCGAAGGGATCCGATGAGTGAACGAGGCAGCTAGCCTCACTGAAGCTCACTCCTGGGAGAAGGCAGAGGTTCCTGTACTCAATTTTCCCTTCACTTGGGATAAACAGGCAATTACCCATCCCTTTTTGCTATGCCATGGCCGTCCAGTGAACTTAAGCATACACTATTAGCGTGTGTCCCTGTAGGATTTGCATTGCAGCATGTGGATGTGGTAAGTGAGTAGCAGGATGAAGAAATGGGTACAAAGGTAGTTAAATGACTGCTCTGACGGACAAAGGGGAAGGAAAAAAAAAAGGGAAAAGAACTGAAATAAATTAATACAGACCCTAAAGGAGAGTAAGCGTACAGAAAATGAAGAGATGAACTGAATTCCACTTAATTGACTGCGTGGAATTAAATTGTTTGGCGGGCACTCTCTTCCCTGGCTTTTCTCCTTCTGTCAGTGTCACAGTCTTGTCAGCAACCTTGACGTCTGGCAGTGTAACAAAGTGACAAGTGAGTTATTAGACAGAGGAAGCCGGAATGGCGGGATGCCTCCAGGTAACAGGGAAGCAGCACATTTTTAATGATCGCTGCTGTCATCCTTTCCTCCCTAGTCAGCCTTCCACCTCCGCAGCCTTTCCATCATCCTCAGCTCCTCTTTATCTCAGAGAAAAGAGGGCTCAGAAAGACCACATGTGTCCTGTAGGTGGAGTCTTCAAAAAACAGGAGATATTTCACTGGAAGCAGTTATGTCTGTGCAGCAGGATGGCTAAAGTGTAGAAAAGTGCAATTCAACACTGTTATGGATGTAAGGTGTTAATACTGTACTGCATAAGGCTGCGTATTTCCCACTGCTGTGTGTAGCACCAGTCCACTAAGAATGGATCTTGTAGAGTAAAAAGACATATGAGTCTTTTTTGTCTTTTTATTAAATGGACAAGAACATTTTTGTGAAGATACATCACCCTTAATAAATACCCTTTCCCTCGGCTACTTCTCTAATCAATAAAAACATATGTACCGTGAGTGATTCTTTGCAACCAAAAGAGGGAAAATTGCAAGAAATTTGGCAGAATATATGTGAGGGTGGAGTTCAGCAGTGAAAACCTGCAGCAGAAAATCACAGTTGATGTTTTAAGACTCAAGTGCATCATATTGGTTATATTGGTTCAAGATTTAGAGACAATGCTGATGGTTTTTTTTAAGGAAACTCATGCATTTTGGTCACGTTTGAGGAGGGATTCTTCTCTCTATTAAACCCGTGAAGTGCTCATATTTTTAAAGATGACTTCACTAAGACAAACATCAATTAGTTCTCAAACAAGATACCAACCCCTTCCAGTTAACTCCGTTTTAGTTAAAAGGACAAACAATTTAGTTAAGATCTGGATTTTCTTAGAATACGTGATGGAGGAATAAAGAAATATTTCTGGTTTTCAATTAGAGGCTTTGAAAATGAGCACATGCAAAAAGAAAAAGTTTGCTTCTCTCAGCAATGAAGCCACCGCTCACCCTCCCCAATCACCCAAATCCAACATTGCAGATCTCCTTATAACAATATTACACATCCCCCTTTTATAGATGCAAAGTGCAAAAACTGAAACGGATTAGTAAAGCAAAAAAAGAAAAAACATAAAATACGGAGAATGAAATCAGTGTAAGAGCTTAAAATAAAAAGCATGCCGGTAACCTCCGAACATCTAACAAGCAATTGATAGAATTCACATGATCTTGTTTTTTTCTTTTTTCCCCGTGAATCAGTTAAAAATGAACATAAATGAGTCACACTTGAAGGATGCTACCTCTTTCTTGCCTATAGATGGAAGTATTGTACTGTACTGTAACATAAATCCAATAAAGAGAGGAAAAGTAGGCAAACAACCATCAACACAAAAAAAAAAGAAAAAAAAAAGCCTCTGGGGACATTATTTACAAATGGAGCTGTCATGCTTTTGTAAGGGGTCCATTTAAAAGTTATTATTACACAAATACAACAAGAAGTTTTTCTCTTTTTTTTTTTTTTAGTACTATTGTTTCCGCAGGCAAAAGTCACAAATAAAGAGTTTTAACAGATTCTTTGGACATGGACGTAAACACAAAGAGAGTTGAAGATAGAAAAAAAAAGGTGGAGGGCCTAATGAGTAAAATTACCTAGAGTTTTCATTTTGAAGCAAACTTCGTGCCTGTTGGCATCAGCCTTTTCTTCCAAAGAAGGAAAAGTCAAAAGACACAATGATAAACTTCATCTAGAGTCAATTGTTTTTTTCTTTTTTTTTACATGGAGTGACTTACAAAGGACGGGGCAGGAGACAAGGATGAGGGAACGGAGGAGACGGGAGGGCTGAGAAGTCTTGGTTTAGTCTAATATCGTAGAGAAGGGCATGTTTTTATGGAGGTTTGGGTTCTGAGAGTGTCGGTTCCGGCTTCGCACGGAGCTGAACACCATGTTGCAGCCGGGGATTTTGCACTTGTGCATCTCGCGCAGGTGCACAGTCTTGTAGTGCACGCGCAGGGTCCCTTTGTTGCTGTATACTTTGTGGCAGATGTTACAGAGGATCCCACCGCTGCTGCCATTACTGCCCCCAGTGGACGATAGAAGGAATGTCGATGAGGTAGAGTCCAAGCCCTCATCTGGTCCTTCTTTGAATTCTCCAGTCTCATCCCGATGTCCCCCTTCAGCTCGCCTCTCCCCACGCCGGGAGAGGTCCTCTCCCTCACTGTTGCCATCCTCCTCATCCTCTTCTCCCTCCTCTTCGAGGTCATCCAACAGGATGCCTTCGTCGCTGCCGTCTTCTGACTCACGTGAGGAGTGGATGCTGCTGCTGGACTGAACACTAGAGGTGGTGCTCAGGTCCAGCACCATGTAGTCGTCCGGCTGGCCCCGGAACAGGCTGTTGGAGTGATGGTTTCTAAGGTTGTGGTGAAAAGGATGACGGGGATATTCGTTGCTCATGTGGGAGAGGGAATTATGGTTCAGACCTGGGAGCCCGAGGCCGGCGCCCCGGAAACCCATCCTGGCCATCGGGTCCAAACCCATGTGATGTCCGCTGTAGAGCTTGGCCAGAAACTCTGCTCGCAGGTCCTTGGGCAGTGGCGTGAGTTGAGGGTCGAGGACAATGTCGTCCAGCTCTTTGGTCAGCAGTTTGCGGTGCAGGTTGATGTTCGAGCTGTGCCTGATGGGAAGAGACAGTCACAGTTGTACATCAGGAGTCTGTGTGCGTCAAATTATCAAAAATATCAAAATATCATTAAAATATCAAAATATCATTAAAAATGTTGTAACATTTTTAAACCTGGTTCTATGCAAACATGTTAATTCACCCCTATTCTCTATTCTCTCTTCCAAGCATTTTTGCAGTCTTTTAAAGATTTACTTGCTGCTTGAATAACTGGAAGTATTTCCTCTCCCTGAATGGCTACTGGTCTGAATAGATTGCAAGTAAACAGCCAGTCTTATCAAAGAAGAGATCTTGGAGCGGTTCCTAAACTCCCCAGCCCTGTTTAAAGCTCTAGAAAGATCTAAAAAATCAGTCACCCATCTGTCTCCCAATGGATGACTGGTTGAGAGGATCAGAAGGTGGCAAATAAAACCCATAAACAAGCGTACCAGGCTCACACAGACGACCCGAGGCTATGATTGCTGCTGAAGGTGCTTTGACAAAATATTGAGTCATGGGTATGAATTCTAATGTAAAATATGTAAATCTATACATTTCTACAAGAAAATGTACAAAAAACAGCTTTTTACTTTACTGTGTTGGAATATTTATGTGTGGATTCTTACTTTTCTTAAAATAAAACTCTCATCTTGCTTCAGAATAAGTCTGTAATGTAACTGCGTGCGGAAAAGCGAGAAGTTGTGAATAGTTTCTGTTGGTGCTACATTTTTAAGGAAACTGCTTCACATAAACAACAAGTTAAAAAAAGTTTGACTGCTGGAAGAGAAATTTATTAAACAAATTGATTGATGACTCAACATTTTTTAACAGTATTGCACATGGATTCATATTATGTTAAGTAATTTGTTCCAGTAATACTATAATTATTGTTTCAATTATTTCAGGTTCAGGATCAGAGATCTCAGTATGAAGAAGGCAGAGCATCCTGCTAATGTTTACCACCGTCAGCATGTCTGCTCTGCACAGCCCTCAAATCCAATAGACTCTGACTCAATTAAATAGTCCACTGTATTGAATGGGAGTTTATCAATTGATTTAAGCAGTGGTAATGTGATAATCGAGGGGAACTGGATAGCATATTAGCACAAGGCCCTGACAGCATTATCACATCGGCTCGCTATTTAGAGGTGGCCTAATTGAGCACCTCGACGAACGCGTCTTCATTGCTAGACTGGAATTAATTAAAATGGCCTTTTTTTTCCTAAACACAAGCTCCAACTGTATCACATAATGTTCTCCAGCTGAAAAAGAAACACAGCAACAAACCATGCTGAAGGCAGGACACAATTAGTGACGTCTGAGCTATAGCAGACAAAGCCATGCTAAACAGTGAAGGGTATAAGCTTTTTTTTATTTTTCTAACTCAAATTTCACAGCTGCCAAAGAGCACTTCAAAAAAAAGGTGGGGCGGGGGGGTTACGTTACACATGTCACAATAAAAACCGCATAACACAGAAAGGAAACTTAAGCAGTCAATGTGCAGAGGGCCTGTTCCTCTCAGCAGAATGTGCAAAAACACTCTGCGCCTTTTAATGTGAAGGGTTTCCATGCAGGGAGGGCACATACTGTATGTGTAAAACACAACAAAAAAAAAAGGAAAAGAATAAGATCATCCTCGGCAGGATGGGCAAAAATGGAGTCACAATGGATTGTAGAGCTTACCAGCAGTGGCAGGGTTGATGCAGTCAAAAAGGGTCCCTTTCCTTTAATTATTTACTTCCCTATCCGACATTGTCCTGCAAGAGGTAAAAATACATTCATTTCAGGGACCCTTTTCTGTGAGGCAAGCAACCAGGAGCCCGTCCACTCGAGCATCGTCAGCATTGTGGGAAGGGGGGGGTAACGTGGCGAATCGATCGGCCGTGGCTGTCGCTGCATGTTTGCGTTTGCACCATGTGTCTAATTGTTTCAGTAGAAAACTGACAATATTTTCCTTTTTGGTGTGTTGTTCTTCATCTGTCAATATGAGCTAAGAAAAGTGTGGTGAAAACTTATGCATGCAGCGATGGAGTCATTATTTTCTGGCTGAATTCGGGTTAAATATGTGCTGCTCTGAGGGTTTCTAGGTGGGTTCAAGCACTGAAAAAATAATCTGAATGTAAGAATGATCAGTTTCTGCAAAAGCACATAAGGGGATTGAATAGTGTGTGTTTTGTCGAAATTGCTGGTAATGATGCTCAGGTAGGCAGGTCCTTTGCAACACATCTCCATGTCTAAAATGAAACAACACCTTTCACTGCTAATAAGCTCTAAATTAACCATGGCTATCTGCTTAATTCAAAAGCGCTACATTTTAAGGAGTAAAAAGTCTGCAGATTAGCTAAAATCCTTTTCAAATAATCAAAATGCAAACCTTATTGTTAGGAAAACACATTATTCAGATAAAAAGGGGGGAAAAGCCTGGTTTAATTTTCTTCACATAGATAAAAATCAAACAAGATTTACTGTATCGTTAAATTTGAAGATGATTAATAATGAAATAGCTTCACAAAATTAAGAAAGAGACCAAAAAAAAAAAAAAAAAAACCCAGCTTGTTGTCATTTTAATGAACATTATTGAACGTGTGTGTCTTCACCAATCAGAATAACTAAACAGAGTCCACACGCTGAGGACATTATGGCCTCTTCTCTTCATTTATCAGATTTAGATTCTCTGCCCCATTTCCCACTCCCCTCCGTTCCTCCACCTCCATCACTCCTCTTCACTATGCTTCATCTTCGACCCCCCCCGCCTCTCTCCAGTACCTCCCTGCTGGCCAGTAATGTGGCTGGCAAACCAATTTGACAGTCTCATCTTCGCCCAAAAGACGGGGGAGGCCTCCTGAGAGCCCGTTTCGACTGTGCAGAGGAGGCAGAGCCAGAGCGAGCCTGTCCCAGTCGCCGTTAATCATCTTTAGGTTCATCTGATGGCCCTTGCCCTTGTTTCTGTGTCGGTGTGAATGTGCACGGATACATACCTAAATGTGCTTATATTGTCTAAATGGCTCGTAATGTGTAAATGAGATGGAGCACTGTGAGGTATCGAACTGACACCGGCGGTCCTTTGTCTTCCCTGTCGTTCGGAGTGGGTTATGAGCTTTTAGGTGAGTGGGAGGACATGGATTTTACCCACATTTATCACTCTGCTGCTGCTGCTACATCTGCTCGCCATTGTTTAAACTTTGCAAACAGCATAAACTTCATATTAAATGGAGCATTAAAAATGCAAAAAAAAAAATGGGTTTTACATATGTTTATTCATCTAAGAATAAGAAAGTATTCCTTATTCTCTTTCAGATTAATCAGTTAAGCCAGTAAAGATGAAGAGATGTGAGAGTTTGAGTTCTTGTCTTTTAGTTAACAAGATGTTTTGAGTGGCTTTGGCTAACATATTCTCTCTATTTGGAGCGTGCTCTTTGTTTAGAAGGCACAAACTCAGAGCTGACTGTGCAGCAGAAGAGCCAGGCCCACATGCCATGAGGGGACCGAGGGAAAGGATGGAAAGAGGAAGGAGAAGGGGAGGGAAAAAAACTTTCCAACATAATTAACCTTCACTCTCTCCATTTGCAGTGGCCCATGCAGGGACCGCGGGCTGCGCACGGCTGCGTCGTGGGAATGTGGCAGAGGGAGGACACCTGCTCACTGCAGAGCCACAGACAGGTTTAACTTCTTCTAGGTGAAGGGTAAAAAGAGATCTGAGATATTAATGTCTCTAAAGAAGGAAATCAAGCCAAAGTTTACAGCACAGCCTCTTCCTTACTACTTTTGACCCCTAAATAAATACGCAGCCATGTATTTTCACACCAGAAAGGATGGGAAAGACAGAATTATAAAGTAAAACCTTTTATTTCATTTGCTCTGTTTCACATTTAAAACCCTCACATTACAAGCTTGCTCAAGGGCACATTAAACGATCCTTTTCTGGGCGAGTGTATTACAGTGTGCACAGATGTTTTACAGTGTGAAATCTGCTGTTTATTTATCAACAGAGCAGACATCCAAACGGAGCGATACATGGTTCCAAGACGGAGTAATATAGTGTTTTTTTGGTCAGCTCATTGTCTGCTAACCTACTATGTCATTTTGACGCTGTGTTTTTGTGTCTTTGGAACAACTCAGATATGCAAACAACTTTGCTAGTAATATATGCAAGCATGAAATATCATATTTCAATCTAAATAATGCTGCAAAAGATTATTTCTTTATTCAAGGATTTTTGGTAATGCTAAATATGCAATTGCTAGATATCGTCCCTTAAAACATTGTCCAAAAAACCTCTGATTAGAGGGTAAAAATGGGTTGAATTAGTAAATTTACAATCAACACTTTAACATTAGTTTCTGCAAATAAATATGAACAACGCTACTTAGTCTTATCAGAGAAGATGGTCTGATGAAAACAGCTAAATTATATTCCCATTTTATTGCTTCCATTACACTCAGATACACATTATGGCATTAAAGGATTATCCGGGGACAGATCTGATGAGAGCGCAGCTCGTGTATTGACTCGTCTCAAAGCCTCGGGATTTCTCCAGCTTGGCTCTTCTGCTTTTTTTTGTTTTGTTTCCTGTTTGAACCTGCGCTGCAAAACTCAAGACCATGGATCATTATCAGCATAATATTCTCTCTTTCTAGCAGATGTGTTTTAATAAACTGAGATAAACTGTCCATGCACATTCACACTGACTCAGTGCTGTAATCATTTAGTGGCTCCCTTATCAAAAACGGCAGTTTCTGCACCTTGCAGACATTACTTTTTACCCGTTATTCTTATTATTGTTTTAACATCTTAAATTGTCGTTTTTTTAATGGTATGAAGTTGAAACGTGAAGGAATAAAAAAAATTACAACTACCAGCTATAAAAGAAAAGGTTATTCTCTAATTATATTGCAAATAAAAAATTCAGAGGCAAATAGAATATATATTTATATTGATTAATAGTGAATATGTTTGTACAAGCTGTCTGTTTGTAAAGCCTGCTGGAAAGAGGGGAGCTAATGGTGTTACTGGTGGCAATGCAGCATAGTGAGGCAGTGCATGCGACGGAGAGCTGCGTTCACTTCTGCTCTCATCTCATCCACAACCAACAGCTCTGATGCTGCGATTAAAAGCAGCCAGTTTTAGAAACAGATGCCACAAAAACAAACAAAGTCGAAAAGTTTGAGGAGGTGAACAGGAGAGGAAGAAGTGGAGGAAGGGTGTAAATGCCACTGAGAGAAAAATTATTTTTCACCTGTCAAAAAAAAAAAAACAAGTAAAAAATATATAGCAGATCAGATAAGTTAAAGACGCTGGTTTTTAACATGTCATGCTCTAAGCGTGGGCCCTAGCATGTGTTGTGACATTGGTGTTGCTCCGGCAAACATATATGCTGTGCAGATTGGGGTGTGTGGGACGGGTACGTGCTAACAAGCCCAGGTGAGTACGGCTCACATCACCTCTTAATGCGCTAATAAATGCAGCGGTTTGACAAACCGCTGTCAATGTTAATGTATGCGCCTTGATTTCACCGTTCAAAGGTGAGGCAGTGAGGGCAGGTAAACAACACACTGCAGCTACAGGCTTGGAGTGTATTTTTAAACGAGTGTGTGTGTGTGTTTCTCTACATCGCACTCTGGTCTTCTGAACATCTACTTGACACAGAGCAGATGTCCCTGAGTACCTTTTTAATTTCTTATTAGCTAACAGATGGTAACTGTTAACTTATCTAGAAAAAGTTAACACGAAACTGAAACTTAAATTCTGTTCCTTAAGATAAAGAGCCACCGTGCAAAAGTCCAGAGTCACTCTTATATTTTTTTATATACGTTTCATCTAAGGAGCCCCACTTTGATCTAATGTTTTATAATTCCTAATTAATAGTTCAATAGAAGGCATTCAAAGTTTTAATTTGACTAGGATGGATTTTTAAACTGTTTTTTTGTTCATATTTATTTCTTAATCTGAAGCCTTTTTAGAGTCAAAGTTACTTTTTTTTCAGTTTATCAATAGCCTACAGTGCCCTTCACAATCATAAGCACTCTGGTAAAGATGAGGACAACTCCTTAAAGGCAGTTCATTATTTAAACCTAATGGAGATCACATGGTAAAAAATATTTAATTTGGAGAAAATTATTGGTGTAACAACTTTTATTACCTCTATTATCTATAAAGTATTAGAAAACATGCACTTCTTATAATTTATACACCAAGCTTTGCTCAAATATTACTTACTTGGGTTCTCAACTGGGACTAGGGAGGGATTGGTTATTATTGCTTTATCAATTTATTATATATCCTGGGATAATGATATGATAAAGACTATTTCTTACGTGCCATCTGAATGGGAAAGACAGCAGAATGTGCAAATGCGTTGATCTACATAAATCAGGTGAAAAGAGACACTCAGAAAATGGTTACTAGTCCAATTTTTCTTTAAATGTAAAAAATTTACATCTAATTCTAAAATGAGAAATGCAGCAAAGAGTGAAGGGCAATTTGTACATTAGTACTACCTAATACCAGGGCTTTAATATTTGTTTAGGGCACTTTATATATTATTAAAGATTAAATATAAAGGAAAATAATTCAAGGTACAAAAGGAGATTTTGTGTCTGCACTCTTTTACCCCCTAACCATTTAGTTTTTTGTTTTTTTTTACAATTTAATGAGAACACGGTGTACGTGTGCAGCCCCATAATCCCAAAATGTTTGGCAAATGGTTGACTAGAAATAGTGTTGCAGAAGTAGAAATATTATTTGATGCCTTAAACCTGTTAACTTTGGCACATTATGAGGCTGAACACATGAAAACATGACTTGTCTTTGCTCTTTAACTTGTTTATTATGTGACGGAGCAACACTAGCCTTTGAGTTTAGGAACCTTAATTTGAATTATTCATCAGTTAGAGTTTGGCCTTAATGAAGAGCAAATATAATCTTAAGTATAATATAATACCAGGACTTTACGGAAAATTTGTGAGTTCGGAATGCAAATAAAGCACCTCCGATTGCCTCTAGAAAGCCTGGAAAACAGTTTCCCCAGACAACCGTAAAACATTTTAAAAGATGTCATAACTCAAATCTTTTTAGTTTTTTTAACTCAAATAAGGCTCATAATGAAATATATAGAACCTCATGCATACCGCATATAAATGCATGGTAATAGAAACTGATTAAATGGTAAAATCAAACAAATCAGATACATTAAAATTAGATGGTTATTTGGAAACCTGTAGCACTCACCTGTCTCTGCTCCGTCGGGATGGGAAAGCAGCGTTGCAGCCTGCCACAGTACACACATGCATCTCTTTCAGGTGCACATTCTTGTAGTGCAGTTTCATGCTATAGGAGCTCTTGAAGCTCTTCTTACATACATAGCAGATCTTGGGGTCTGGACTGGAACATGGGTCTCCTTCAGGCGACTGAGATGTAGGGAATTTGGGTGGGCTGGCACCGTATCCCATTGAAGAAATAAAGCTCTCGTGTAGAGCAGCCATGCTTGCGGCGGCAGCAGCTGCTGCTGCCATGCCCCCGTTATAGAGGCCATACTGGCTCATGCAAAACATGTCATATGTCGGATCATTGAGTTCTTCTTTAATCTTGATTGGAGGCTGGTGAGGTGATGGTGAAGAATGACCGTTTCCCTCTATGTCTTTCCTCAAGTGTTCTTCCTCGTGTGCCTCGTTTTCATGCTCCTTGTCCAGACCCCTTCCTCCCCTAGTGTGCTTCTGATGTTCTTCCCCGTCCATCAGATCATCTCGGTAGAACATCTTGGAATCTGATGTTTCAGACTCATTCTCAAAGTCTCTTTCATGATCCTGGTCTTCCGAGGTAAAGCTGTCCATACAACGCAGCTCTGAAGCACCCCCTCTGCTGTCACTACCAGTTCCCTCCCTACATTCATCCTCACTTTGCCTCATCATTCCTCTGAGGGCTAAGCCAGGGCTCATCTCATCCTGGGAGGGGGATTGCTGGCCACTGCCACCGCTGTGGTGTCCAGGGCCACTTGCACCATTGTTGTTGCAGTTGCCGTTGATCTTGATGTTGTTGTGAAGAAGACTCGACTGGTGATTGTGGTGGATGCTGTCATCATCATCATCTTTGTCCTCAAAATCATCTGCAACATCAATCACTTCCTTCTCAATCTTAACTGGCATGCTAGATTTACGAGGTTTCTTTTTAGGTGTGGGGTCACTGTTTGTAGTGAGGTCCTGACTGGTACCAGAGTGAAGCCGATGGGACATCGAACTTGCTTCTGACATATGAACATTATTATGTGAGACAACAGCGGCCAAGATCTGCTGTTGCTGGTCCATTAGGGTAGTGCTGTTAGTAGTGGTGGGCATTATGGGGCTCGTTGGCAGTGACACTGGAGGGCTGACGAGGTCTGCTGGAGACACAAGTGTTCGGTAGAATGGTGGCACTGGTTGTACTGGCTGCACTGACTTCAGTGACGGAAACACTAGGGGACTCTGCAGCGGAGACTGAAGCATAGGGTCTACTGGGGGAGTAGTGAAGCCAAGTGGTGGCCTTCCAGGGCTGGTGAGTGTAAAGCCACCATTCTTGCTGCTTGAGATGACAGGTGTACCTGTGGTAGAATTGGCACGAATAAGGTCCTTGTCACGGTTATTGCGCAGCATAGGCATGTGCAACCTTGGATTGGGATTGGCACTGTGGCGGTTCCGACTGCGCAGTGAGCTAAAGACCATATTGCATCCCTCTATGGTGCAACGGTGCTTAATCTTCAAGTGTACAGCATTATAGTGTATCTTAAGCGTGCCTTTATCATAAAAGGTCTTTCCACATGCATTGCAACACACGCGGCCTTTGCGTGAGGTAGCTCCCATGCGGCGTATACGATGCATCTTCGAGGAGAAAGAAGGGTGGCTGATGGTTTTAGAGGGCTCATCCTTAACAAAGTGGTGATGCACCTGATGTTCGCTCAAACTGTTGGGTTGCAAGGACTGATTTTGGGACTGTTGTTGGCCTTGCTGCGGTTGCTGTGGCTGCTGGAGTGATGTTTGCTGCTGAGCTTGCTGGGTGGATGGTGTCGGGGAGATGGGTGATGCACAGCTGTTGGGTTCTGTCTTGGGTTCAGTTTTGTTAATGGCTCCCAGTACTCCACGACTAGGACTCTGAACGGTTCGGAAAGGTGACAGTGACACCTCTGATTCACTAGTCTCCACATGATCTCCCTGGTTTGGAAGGCTGGGCTCCCGAAGCCGAAGGGCAGACTGCTCCATTGGGAGGCCATTAGGGGGCAAGCCAAGCATGGGGGCAGAAACTGGGTTGATATACTGGAATGGTAGAAGGAAGGCTAAGCTGTTGGGGATATTCTCAAAATGATGAATGCTGGAGGGGCTGCTGTTTTCCAGATGTGTTAAGAGCCCTGGGCTGCGGGTTCTGTTATTACTTTCGATGAATGTCCTAATCCCAGAGTCTGTCTTTGACGAGGGAACTGTAACTGCCTGACCTTCTTTCTCCTGAATAGCCATCAGCTCTACGATGGACTTGGTCTCACCAAAGCGCAGAAACTGCTGCAGGGTGATGATCTCTTCTTCACGGGACATGATATTCCAGCGGTCCAAAACCTTGCCTGCAGCATCCTAAATGTCCCAGAAGAGACGAGAGACAAAAGAGAAGATACAGACTGTTATTGATTGTGAAAAATCAGTCTGGTAGAAAGAAAAGAAAGAGCAGTGGTAAAGTGTTTGTTTTTTTCCCCCTTCACAATACTCAGATGTCCCCTGGAGCAACCCTTGATAACCTTTTTCAAAAACCTGCTGCTCAACAATTGCTATCATTCTAGTGTTGATTAGCCTGCAGAACGCAAGTTAAATCAAAACTATACTGTGTTTACCCCTCTTTTGAAATATCAGGAATTCATCTAAAGCGCTCTCTATGTAAAACTGTATAGATGACAAAATTATGTGAGTTATTAACTAGAATAAAATAATTATAGAACAAGGAATTTTCTTAGGCAATGAGTTGTCAAATAATTAAGGGGTTGGAAAGAATTTAATTTCATGTCATTGTAAAGATGATATTTTATGGTTATCAAGTTTAGCTGCTTTTATGTTTTATGACTTTAAAGTCATGGTAAAAGATAACACCCTTTATGCATTTTAGGGTTTAGCGCATTTATACAACCATGTCCATCATGAACGCTCCCATTTTGGCTAAATTGTTGTTTAATAATAACTGCATGGAAGCTATCGTTGTTGCACCTGCCAAAGGAGAGACTTTAATAATTATTGAATGGCATTTGTTCTTTTTCTGCCCGTCAGAGTTTTGTATTTTTATGATTTGGGAAATTTTTAACCCAATCTTATTTTTTTCTTACAAAATATAGTTGTCTGTGGGATATTTTGCACACACCACATTCCAATTTGCACCTTCCATGCGGACACTTTACGCCATCTTTAACAGCTGACCCTTAAAAGCTACTTTTTGTGATCTGCTTATAAACTTCTGCAAATTATTAAATTGCATAGCCTGCAATGGTGTATGACAGCATTGCTTCTGTCCTCATGGGAGCTGTGGCTACATTCATTGGGTGTGAATGACTGAATTTCAATTCAATTCAGTTCGGTTTATCTATATAGCGCCAATTCACAAAGTCAAATTGATTCAAAGTTTCCTTACTAAGGAAAAATATTGAATGCATCAATTCACTGACTCGAATGCAATCCCTCAAACTAGGCATGCTCGTAGCGACAGTGGAGAGGAAGAACTCCCTGAATGTAGAGTAGGGTACTTTAAAGTTCCCTGACTTGAAAAACCGCTATAAAAGCACATGTCACTTACCATTTAAATAGTTTCTAATGGTTAAAACATTAGTTATTTGGTTTGATCAGTGCTCTAAAAAATGTTTTTCATAAAAGAAAGCTGGCTGAAACTGGGATCCAGACCTAAAAAGATAGAGCCAGAATGTAGTACAAAGCTTTAAGATAAAAACATTTTCTTAAGTTAAATTTCAAAATTTTTAGGACAGTTCAGTTCCATGAGTTGTTAAATATTCCACTACAATAAATAATACCCTAGTAAAAGCTGGTGCAACAAGATAAACTAAGCCCCGATATCAGGAGCTTCTACATTCATGTGTTTAATGAATGAGACTTTGGCAACAATTCTAAAACAGGAATGTTAGCTGGCATCTATAGAGATATGCAATAAATAGCTTTAAAGAAAGAAAAATACAGTCCTTGCAAATATGTGTTCATCATCAAGCATAAAGAGATGATGAGGGATACTACGGGAAAGGACCTTAGTTTAGATTATATATTGATATAGTTTTATCCTCTTCAGGGGCCCTATATCTTCACCAGTTTCAGATTGCTGCTGGCAGATGAGTTCACAAACCCACCAACACGCTGTAACTGAGGATAATATTCAGAGCTGGAGTATTTATGTGAACAAAATGGAAATGTACAGTGTAAATACTGCGGTTCACACACTGCACACCCTCAGGGGAGCGGGAGCGAGTGACATCAAGGGAGCAACGCAGAGCGATGACAATTAGTCATACTGAAATGGTAGCATTTCTTATGTGCTCCTTGCTGCTGGCATCTATAAAAGATAAATGGCAACTGTGGTGCGCAGAAAGCTGTAAAAACCAACATCACAAAAGCACAAAGGGCCTGTAAGGAGAAAACAGAAGATAAATGTTTAAAGAGAGACAGCGGGGGGAAAGGGGGGAGAGAAAGAGAGGGAGAGATACTATTGGAGACACTCAGAGGAAGAAAACAGAAAAAGAAATAAAAGTGAGTGGTTTCATATCATGCCTTTTAGATATACCAGAGAAATAGATTCTTCTGAGATGAAACATCAATAGTCACTGGGGTATTTGTTGTTAAATATACATTAAAAACATTTTACACTTTCATTCTGTGAGCGCTCTGGAGTTTTAGCCTGGAGGTATGACTTTAAATTCAAGCCTGGACACCATTATTTCATATTGCATGGCCATGCAGGCATTAGCACTTCCATTTGTTTTAATTGAAACAAAATAATGAAAGTTAATTAAAAAGTGAATCTTTGAAAAGTTTCACTACATCTGAAAACTGTTTTTTTTTTTTTTTTCTTAACTGATTCTAAGAGCAGCAGTCTTTCTTTTTTACTTAAGGGAGATTAAAAATGACCTTTTTATATTTTTCAAACACAATAAAGTCACCCGTCTTACTCAAAAACAGACTTGGTTCTTTAGTAAGGAATTTAAAACATTTCAGTTTCTGTTACAAGATGGTACAGAATAATTCTCAATAATAGGGACAAGGTCTTGGAAATATATCCCTCAAACTTCTTCACATTTTATCACATTACACCAAAAAGAAAATAAGCATTTCATAACACATGAAAATAAAATTAAATGTTTACTTTTGATAAGTAGAAGAAAAGAAGCTCCATGATTTTTAAATAAGCTCAAACTTTCATTAAAAATGTATTAGAGCTGCCTTTAACCTGTAACTAGATATAAAACACAGTGTAACTGATAGGATGGTGGCGGAATCATGCTGTGGGAATGCCTTCATTTAAGTTGGACTTGGAGCTTTTGTGTTGTGTGAGGGTAGCATAGTCCAGTAAGTATTAGTCCTGCAACCTGCAGCACCGGCTCTGACTTCTGATTCACGTCTATGAAGTCAGAATTCTGCTAAAAATGCAACTTGAAGGTTCAGTTAGTACATATGCAACACTGTGAGCCTTGAATATGTCACCAACAGGAGTTAATGCTCCTTGTCATGCCTTTTATGCTCCCGTAGATTGTCTCCTACTTGGTGTGGACCTGTCTCTGAGCACTTTTGTATTTTTAGGATGGACACAATCAGATAAAATAAACTGTCTGAGACTGGCCACATTTACTTTTAGCGTCATTTTTCAGCTACTGTTTTTACTTTTCTGTCCAGCATTGTGTTTATAAAATTCCCAGTTGATGAAAGAGATGCTGTTTAAATGTGAAGTCAGGATTTGCTTGATGAGGCTTTGTTAACAGTAATAGCTGCAATCAGAAAGAAAACAGTAGAGGAGGGATTTCCTGAAAAGTAGCCAATCACCGCCGATTTTTTTTTTTTTCTTTTTTGGTGGATTTCTGGCTTTAAGCGAAAGAATGTTAACATTACTGCACAGAAACAGGTCGAAACTAGCAGGAGAGAATCTACAGGACCATAAAACACAAGAGAAGGACTATGAGATCTTGGCTGTGACACATTAAAGACTAGATTGCATTGAATCTGCACGCATAACATGTTCAAAATGAAATTTGAGAGTCATTACCTTGTGTGCATTCTAAGTAAAACTGCATGTATGAGTATTTATTATACTTGTGCACATTTGGAAGAAGCCTTACTTCTTTCAAGTGGCTATTTTGACTCTACAATTGCTTTTAATGGTGGCCAAAATGATAAAGGGCAGTGGGTTTGAACAGTATAGTATAAGAAATACCAGTTTTAAAAAAAATCTATACCAAATTTTCATAACAGAAAAACTTTAAATCTGTTTTCAATCTGTCCTGTCCTTTGATTTGAGTGTCTTTTTTTTTTTTTACAACATTTTTCACAAATTTTATTCTATAAAACAACTCCGTGCTTCCCGTTTCTGTTTTTCTTTATTCTAAAAGTGAAATAAAATGTTGCTTGTTTAAAATGGCGACAGATTTTCTATAGCATCTATTGCACACACAAAAAAAGGGGTTTTATTAAAAGGCAGGAGGTTCGACTGCTTTTATTTAAATGGACTTAAGGTAATACGACACTTTGGATTTTAAAGTTTCCGACCCCTGGCCTAGTCAAAGCCCAGAGCTAAATCCCGCTTAGAATCTATGTCAGATACTCTCCATCCAGACTGAGGCTGCTAAGCTTTTGTTCTTTTTGTTGAGTTGAGCTGAGCCGGTAGAAACATGAGATTTACTGTAATAATTGCTTTGAAAGGTGGGAGTTAAAGAGGATTAAATGCTTTTGGAGGTAACAAAAACCAAATGCAAACATGATAAGGGTTGCTAACATATTTAGACTAAAGGTGACATCAAGATGCACATTTCCAACCATTTCTACATGCTGAACCAAATATTTCTGTTTTTTTGTCCTCAAAGTGTCATAAGATGGTAGTAAGAATAAGGATGAAAAGCTTTTTTCTACCCAATCTGAAGGAAGGCTAACAAAACACGACTGTTCAGCAATCAGTTGAGTTTTAAAGGAAAATCTAGAGCTATAGACTCTGGGTATAAATCATTACAGCGCTCTCACAGCAAATAGTCAGCAAAAGTTCAAATATCAAAGAAATATTTGAAAGAAGTGACAAACTGTGAAATTAATATCAGAATCACAATGATAAAGAGCACTAAATGTCCAGGCTGAGCATCCAAAGTATGTTGACACACATTCTCAAACACTTGCCCCCATAATCTTTACTACTATAAATCTTACAACTGCACTCCCCTGCATTAGCTCTGCGCTGCTGTGAGAGAAACAAATATGCCATTAGAAGCACTTTTACAAGTAGGCACTCATCTTCCAATTAGCTTAATGTGGCCCTCTTTCCTCTCTATTTTCCAGCCGTGCCCCACCTCTTCTTGTACACTCCCTTCAGTAAAATCTCATTAATCCACCCCTCCCCCATCTCCCCTAGTGCTATGACATATTAGTCTGTCATTATGCATCCCAGAGTCCTTTAAACAATGCAGCTAAACCTTTGTTTGCCAGGTTAATGACTATTAGCCAATAATTACAGCTGAGAGACGGCGGGGTACCCCACTTTATCTGCTCGACAGCTTATGATGTTGGTTTATTTCATCCTCCTGCCTCGCCGTCTCGCAGAATTAATCCAATCATTCAGCATATTTATTCATCTTTTTTCTGCTGCGATTTATTCTCCGTTTCTGGCATCCTGGATGTTGATTAAAAAGTCTCTTCGTAGTATTAACCATCATTGAGGTTGAGCACATGAGTCTTGTCAGGGGTCGGGTTGACGCCGACGGGTACAACGTGTCAGCCAATTATGCAATTAGCAGGTTATGGAATTTGTTGCATTAAACAGCAGCACGTGTAAAATCAGTTGCATGGTGTGCATTATAGAGAAGCAACGCAATATGTTTGTGCTTTTCACTAACTGCTCTCTGTTCTGCCTCAGCAGAGCAACAGAACTGAACTGGGAGTTCAGTCTGAACTGGTTTCTAAGAAAACAGAGCTTCACTGATCATAAGATGGTTCAGTTCTCACAATGGCAAAGTGAACCATGGGAACCACATTGATCCACCAACCAGCTCGCAGTGAATGTGATCTCCTCTAAGCCTCCAGGGAATCCTCATTGATCTCCTGTCCTGCTCTTAGATCCAGTTGTTTAAAAAAAAGAAAACATACTCTATTCCTGTGTTTACCACTTCAAGGGAGGTTAAGCAGAAGCTCCTTGTGATCTGAGAAGGTCTTGAACCTTGACGCTTCCTTTTTTTCCATTTTTCTGCCGACCCTCCCCACTCCGGTTTGGGCCGTTATGAATAATGCAGAGGATCTAGTGACGAGGGGGCACCATGGGGGATAGGTTCATCCAAAGCCTACTGCCTGGAGCCATCACATCAGAGGCCAAGAGCCCCAAAGACACAAGCTGCTTCCTATTGGCTCCCCAGTGGCTGGTCAGAGGTCATCTGTGAACAACCATCTCTACTTCTTCCCCTGTGATGGTGCTCAGGAACATCTACAGCTACATGAAGACGTGGGTAGACGACATTACTGGGAATCAGAAAGGCTGAAATTTGCACTTTGTTATTTTCTCTTTAAGTAAAAAAAATATCATTCTACACCTGACCTTAAAATAAACGTTTGTTTTAGCTACTTTATACCAATTAGGCTAATCCTTTTGACAGTTTGAAAAAATAATCTCAATTGCTTTACACATTAATCTGATCTTAATCCTAAACGTAACACAACAGACACTTTGAATCATGACATATCTAAGACTATGATCCATGCAGACTAAAAGCAAGAGTCAGAGTTATAACATATTATTTTTGTGGCTAAGTAAAAATTTGGTATTTATAAAATACTCTTAAAAATAAAGGTATGAAAAACTTATGTTGATTTTTTCAGTTCTTGATATTTTTTCTAGTGGCGCCCAAACTTTTTATATAGTTATCTCGCTTTTCCAAATGTCAAAGTTTTTGTTTTACTCATTGCAGTATTCGGTTTTATGTATGTAAAGCCCCTTGAACTGTATAAAGATTATTTTAATCCCAACAGATACTATTCTTAATTTAGATTAATATATTTCAGATGAACCACATGTAACCCAGATACAAAAATTGGACAGACAATAAAAAAATCTTCAGAAAGACTGAAGAAAATTTAAAACAATACCCACTCTGAAGTTGCTTATATCTGGCTTAAGCAATGAAGATTCTCAATCCGAAATCCTCTAGTTTGTGTGTACTTTTTCCTTCCACTTAACTTTCCAAGAATATGCCAGGAAAAAATATTATTTAGGCAGCCAGGTCCTTCTAGAGGAAAGTCAGTCGCCTGGACGTCCCTTAAATCAGCCTTCTTCCAAATACCTTAACATGAACCATTTAACATGTATCTATAAAATAAACCAAGGAGCACAACCTGTTGTACATATCCCATAAACTATGAAATAAAAAACAAGCGTAAAACCTTAAAATACCGAGAGCATAGGCCATAACGTGTGTTTGAAAAATGTATTTCTTATTGCTCGGTTGTATTATTCCTGTTTTTTGTAAAACCTAAATTAGGGTTTTGCTCAGCTCTAAGCCATAGTAATCATCAGAAAAGCAACAGAAATAAACACTTGGAAAATATAACTCTGTGAAAAATGATTCTGTGTAAATTCATTTCCTGTTTCAAACCAAATTATTTAACTTATTATAATTCATGTAGTAAAGGCTGGCCATAAAATTAGCCAAGCCAGTGCACTCCAAATCTTTGAAAGACCTTCAGTAAAACATAAAACCAAAGAGTCTGTTTCTTTGGAAAAACATAATGAGAAAAGCGGTTGTTTAAAACGTTCGCAAAGTTCAATCAGCCCGACCCTCCTGTTTTATTTGAGGATGTGAAGAATCCAGTAGAACATGGTGGCATGCGTTTTCAGCAGCCAGTCTTGATGCCCCTCCATAAATAAGCTTTAAGGTCTTTTAATTTTTTAACAATTTGGTGGGAAACCAAATCCTAAGGAACTAAATGTTACATAATTTGTCATGTAAACTTTAGTTTAAATTCTGGTTTCCAAATGAAAACAGAACCGGCGTGGAAGCATATGATTCAATAAGAGCCCTGACGAGAACCTGGACCAGACCCGCTCAGAGGTGCTTCCTGCCTTATCTAATCAGGAATCATAAAAGAAGGGCATCAGTTGAGCCAATTGGATCCTGAGAATGTGAACAGGCCACAGGGCTCGCTCAGCTGCAGCAGACACAGCGATCAGCTAACAGGCCACAAGATACCCTGCCTTCACCTCTCAACCTGATTTAACTCATGGCTTTGGTTAAAAATTCATGACCCTGTGTTAGTTGTTGCTAAGGGCACACTAATCGACTGGAGTGAGATTTATAGTGCAGTTGCAGACTGTGAAGATGGAATGGGAGGGGTCAGGGGGTCATTATGCTGCAGAAGACTTTAACACAGACAGCTGAGTCACATCCTGGCACACGCCAGGTTCCAGGTGGCTTTTCATACAAGGTTTCCATTTCTTTTTCCACTGTCTTGTCTTTTGCTATCTGTTCTAGAAAACGTAGCTGTCATTTTACATCTGATCCGTCAGACTTCAAACCGCCGCAGTCATCAGTATTTAATGTTGGAAACCTTCCCCTCTGGCATCTTCAAAAAGTGGACAGGACAGTCATTTGGCCCCAGCCCAGGAGAGGTGCAGATGGGGCAGCACATGGAAGCCATTTCAGGCCCCAGTGAAGAGCAGAGAAAAGCGGGTCATTCTCTGAGCTCAGAACCTTTTGAAGACCGGCCTCGCAGCAATAACATGTGAGCAGCATTTGGTTCAGAGCGTATGTATTGATTCACTGTCTCTCTGCACAAAGCGAGACAGTAATTCTGGCCCACGTCGCAGAGGCTGCTAAAGAACCGTAACCGTGGTGAATGCGTAAAACTCTGCAGACCCAGGACAGAGCCAGAGGGAATGCCTCAGAGAAGAGAGGTGGACCGATGGAAGCGGCGAGGGACTGTCTTCTGCTTCACAGTAATTGAGGATGATCTGTGTGATCTGTCGGGGTCTGGATGCAGCAGCCTGGTTTGTCGGGGGCCTGGGAGACAGATGTAGGGGCCTCTGCACTCCCTCCAGGGCCCACAGAGAGCAGTGAAGCGGGCGGAGAAATTGTGTGTGTGTGTTTTGATAGAAATCTTTTTCTCTCCCACTTCTATCACATCTTCTTTGTCTTGATTACCATTTTGGCAGAAGGCCGTAACGGAGTAGGTGCATTAACATATGCTCACAATTGGCTCTTTGGCCACATTATTGTACGCTTGCTGCGTGTCCTGATGTATCAGTCATTTTTGCTTCTCTTTTCTGCCTCTAGGCCTGTACTGGGCAGCAGCAGTAAGTCTCATGTAAATAATTCAAAATGCTCAAGTTGTAGGTAGTACTCCCTCAAAATATTTATTTAAAAAATATGGAATTAAATTTCAGAAAAATCACTGCCCAATAAGCCTATGCCAGAACTATGAATTTATGCTCCTCTTGCATTTTATCTTCCTGCAGATTATCTCGTACTAGTGTGTGGACATGTTTCTGTGCCCTGATGTCAACTTTTGTCACTCTAAGGGGCGAACCAACCTGAGATAATAAACTGCCTATGATTGGCAACTTTTCAGGAAATGTTGCCATTTTCTTCCTGTTTGTGGCTAGTAGCGTTAAGAAAGCATCTTATAGTCGTAGAGAAGCAGCCGTTCCAAGTGTCCCATTTCTGAATTCTCCCACATGGTGGACGACTTTACACGATTGAATAAAATGAATGTGATTGGTTGTTTATCAAGGGGGCGGAGTTTTTGATGGCGGAAGCTTCACAAGTGAGTTTGATTGTTGCCGTTTTCTTGTAAGCATCTTCGTCACCAGTTAGTAACTTAGTGCTAGTAGGTTCCCAATGGGAAATTCCATTGGGACCAAGTAGCACTAAATTGGTGACTTAGAAACGACACTGTCAAGGAACGCTATGGACAGAGGAAACATGCAAGAGGAGGAGAGTTTTGTGTCGGAGGTCGTGAATGAGTCTCCGCCTTCATCCATTTTTTATTTAGAGGAGGAAATTGGGGACGAAGTTGTTGTGGAAGAGGACGCCAGAGCGGCAGACGCTTGGTTTGGTGTAGAAGGCTTACAGCCGTACATGTTTGAGCCCTTGCCTTGCAACGCTGCCAGTTCTGTTAGCTCTACGCCTGCTGAAGACACAGACGTCCATCCCTGTGAACACTGGGACGGAACTCAATGGGAAAGGAAATTATTCTTATTTCAACCATTGCGTATATTAGCTGCGACAAAAAAATTTGATCGACAGCAACCGTTGATATATGATTGGCCGAATTTAACTTGCACCTTACTTCAGCTACTGGAAGTGAGAAGAAATATTTGAAGCTGAAGATGCTAAACCATGCTGCTTTAGTGTAGCAGGGAACAGAGGTGTCTGTAATTCGCAGACATGCTGCATTAGGAGAGCTTTTCAGCTTCCTCCCATGCTTCTGCTGTGCAGGGTGCAGGAAGAGAAAGAATAAGCTAATGGACTCTTTATTTAATGTGATCAGAGCCATTATTGACATGCTGCCAGGAAGATGCAAGACCATTAACTCAAGTCTGGGTGTGTGTATGTGTGTGTTTTACTATCTGGTACCTTTCCTCCATCCCACTCCTTTCCTTGACAATATGTCACTGGTTCCGAGGAAGACACCTCTCCATTAGTACCCTCAATAATGAGCATATGATACAATATTATGCAGAAAGTTCAAGAAATCAAAGAAATTGGATGTTTTGCTTAGTTCTTGAGCTTGAATTTAACTCTTAGTTGATCCATCCATGAAACCTTCTCCTTCCACTCTGGTTTTCAAGCATTTTTTATAGCATCAGTCCTGCCACATTGGGGGAATCTGCTCTAAATTAATTGTGTGAACTTACTTTTCAGTGTGTGAGTGTGTGTGACTTTAGGAAAAAAAGAGTTCATAAAAGTTCACAATTTTGACATGAGATTTAAAATAATTAAAGCTAAAAAACAGAAAACTTTATTTCATCACTGAAAGCCTTCCACACAGCCGAGGGTCGTCAAAGGACCCACATTTGTGGTCTCCATTAGAACTTTTTAATTTTTTGTAAAGGAAAATGTATTCTGGTTTCAAAGCAACCTTTTATTTCTAATAGTCGCCAACACTTTTTAAGGCTTTGGTAATGAAAAAATGTGCTTTAATCATACAATTAATGAACAAAAAAAAAAAACAAGAGAGCTTTAAATGGTGACAGAACAACTGTGCCAATCATTAATACTTAGAATGAAAGACTTTTGTCTTTTATCACAACTTTTCAAACAGCTAAACAAGAATCTGTGAGGTGTGTTGGGTCAGTTGGATGTTCACCAGAACACGGCAATAAAATCAGTGATAAATGCCCC